>CAMZMU010000052.1:108786085-109311480 GCA_947311845.1 Poa pratensis
CAAAGCGCAATGCTACGTGAACCAACATAGTAAATGCATAACAGGGAAATATATATATGTACTAACATAGGATGGCGTGACAACACAAAAAGCCTACATAGCTATGGTAGTAGCATAATGTCTGGATGGTTCGAATGTCAAGGTATATCTCAACACTGCCTAAGGAGTGTGAAGACTGTGGACTGGCTGCAAAAAGCGTCACAAAGAAAACTTATCAGCTTACAATAGCCATTTTAGGACAATGGTATTTATATATGGGTTCGACAGTGCAGATAGTACCTCACAGATTTCATTGTTCTTCCTAGTGTTGTAGGGATAGGCATTTACATACATGGATTTTTGGCATTTGTTTTGAGCACCTGCATAAGTGGATCAATTAAATAGAGAGAATAGTATTAATTTGATCTATAGAAACATCATTGTAATGAATGGGAGCACTCAGTATAGAAACTGAACTGCACCTATATAGAACCATGCAAAGAAGTAAAAGAATGATGAAGGAAAAGATAATTGAATAATTGAATATATAAGCTATTTAGAAATAATTATAGACGCTTTCAATGATCTTAGAGAACAACAACTATCGAGGAGAGAAAAAAAGAAAACCCTATACAATTCTTATCGTTAAATACATATAATTTGACAATATTCTCTAACCAAAATTAGGAGGCATAATTCACACATTCCATTTGCCTGAGATACATAAAGGCAATGGAACCATGGAAAGGTCCAACAAAAATATGGCTGATACACATCACCTCACAATGCCAACTGGTTGAACAATTTGCGAGTGGATTTGATATGTGTGGCAATGCTCAGAAATATTATTCTAGCATTCCCTATTCTAACCTTTATCTTTCCCTTCACAGACCAACTTTTTTTAGAGATATCATGCTAGCACCTACTGTTTCTCTCAGTTCAAACAATGTTGAAGGTATCACTAATCACCACTTCTTTGAAGGGTTTGGGTATTGCGGATTTGGTTTTGGATCCCGAACATAACAATCAATCGAGCAAGAGAAAAGAAGTACAATAACCTAAATAATGCAGAAAAGAGAATTTCCAGTAAATATATGACCTGGTGAAACCATTGGGTGAGGGAAAGGGAGCTTACGTTGATGTATGAAACGGATTAGCACAAAGCAACGTGGCACGAACACATCTACACCAAGAACAGAGCGACACCACATATGAGACAGAAAAAGAGACGACGCTTATTTCGACCATGAAAGAAGAAAATATAAAGAATATTTACAGCCTATAGAAATGCTTTAATTCGAAGCATCTAAAGCAAATATAACGCAATTCGAATTAACTAAATGTACTCAACATCAAACGCAGGTATAGTAGTAATGTAAATCCTAAACAAAGAATTAACCAAAACATGCGGCAATCACCTTTCTCACACTGCCAGATCCAAATCCAATGTGTCACTTGCAGATTGGGGATCGGTGAAAAGAACAATATTTGTTTTCCTCATAGAAAATTATTGGCCATGCCATCATCTACTTCTCACATTCTAAATCACCGCAATAAACATGACACATTACCATGCCTTGTGAAAATGACTGTAATATGAGTTGTGAGGGATCATGAATCAGATGTCGGGCTGCTGCACTTTTCTTGACATTTTCAGCAGAAGAAGCAACCAACTCTAGTACATGTTGAACACCAACCGTCGCCTTCCATTCCTACCATGAGTGCAAAGCAACCTGTTAGGCACCCAGTGCATCCCTGTCAAATTTACCAAAAATAAATACCAAAAAAGTATTAGAGAAGACGCATGGTTAGAGTCAAACCTTAATCGGGCTGCAAAAAAGATGCCGAATCGGGCGTAGAAGCTCCTGTTGCCATTGTTGCCATTGATCAGGGCCCCTCATACCGACACACCTAACTTGAATAGCCAACACCCTGCAAGCCAAAGAAGAACCAGAGCTTCCAAATTTGCACGGTTACTTAAAATATAGATATGAGGTTTAAAAATAATATAGGGATCAAACTCCCATAATATGTAAAAATAATCTCATTAAATGGGAACATGGGAATTCAAGTGGTAGGAAGTAGTGACATAACTAACTCGTGAAGAAATGCATCATTGTAGTGAAGCTACACAGAATCAAAATATCCGAACTCAGTTTATCTTGTGACATGATTTGGTAAAATCAAGCTCAAGACACAGGTCGTCCAGTGATCTAATCTCAAATCGGTCAAGCAGAAAAAAAAATATAGTTGAGATGTGGGGTGTCAACACATAGGGGACAGAGCATCACCAATCACAGATCTACTTAATTTGCACACACAAAATCAATATGCTAACAGCAGAAAAGCTCCAAAACTATGAAATCAGATCCTTTATGAATATCATAATGTCTGGTAACGTTGACAATCTAGCAAATCAAACAAATAGGTTGAAAGATTTTTTTGGATATTGCATGACAGCAAATAAATTTCATCACAACAATTGTCATCATACCAAATCAATTAGTACACCAGCTGAGAAGGCTGAAATCTACATCAATGATCTACCCGGCTAAGCTTTAGTGTAGTACACCAGCTGAGAGAGAGAGAGAGAGAGAGAGAGAGAGAGAGAGAGAGAGAGAGAGAGAGACCTGTATATCGAGCCATGACATGGAGGATATGGTCGTCATTCCTGGTTTCGCAATCCTCGGAAGTCCCTCTCGCACTATGCGACAATGACCACGCTACTCATGTTGCATGCTGAAAGGGAGGTAGATACTCAGAAGATAAGGATGCACTAAAGCACAACTTGAAACCAACTATATTTTCAAAAAGGATGGCCTTAATCTGCTACCAAATATCGTAATCTCAATTAATCTCTAAATTTGGAATAAGAGAAGCTTAAGTGCAAATGAGTACTTCACAATTAGTGTACCTAACTACATTATTTTTAACACAGCAAAAAGGACGCAACATCAAGGCAAAGTGAAACTTTAATCTCTATGGTGAGAAGGCTGAAATATTATTTCTAATATATCATCATACAAATTATTCAATCCCCATACGAATTTGAAAGTCTGAAACCATAAATGTGTAGTCCCTTCATATACATATCCCAAATCACAATAGGTTCTAGTAATATCATAAGTCACTCTTAATAAGAGAAGGCAACATGTTAGTAATAGAAGAATCTGCATTGATAAATTGGAACCGAAGGGAATGAGCTCACTGTGGATAACTGCAACACCTGTGGCCGCAGCACCAACGCCGTGTCCTCCCCTGACTCCTCCAGCATCCAGTGCATGGTAAATTGGAGGCACCAATCCTCGGCTCCGTGGCCTCGCCAGCCACTTAGGCAAGTCTGTACAAAATTCACAACATTGACCTCAAAACTTAAAAGTGATTTCAAAAGAAACCAAAAACAAAGCTAGTAGTTGATTTCATTTCAGAAAAGATGCCACACAAAAGCATGAATCTGTCCAAAATTCACAGCTGCGCACACATGCAACCTGAAAGTTAGAACACAAACTAAAAATGTGCACAGATGCAACTACCTCTGAATAATAATTATCCTACCCAATCAAATAGAGGAGGCAAAGGATTGATACACATATTGTCATCTATTAATCTTATATTATAGGGATGAAATCCATGTCCCATGAAGTAAGCAGTCTGGAGCTCCCAAATCCAACACACACTAATCATAACCAGATGCACTAAACCATAGGGCATAGATCGGAAACCTGACCTGGATCAAGGAGAGAGTACGGAGAGGCATCAGTTGAATGCAGTGGTCTCGACCATGCTCCTCCGAGTTCACCACAAGGCTGCATCTTTCCATGGCTGTCCATGCCTAAGAAATCATCACATATATTTTAAAAACTGTCTTTAGAATTTACATGATAGTCTAAATAATTAGGTACTATATACCTTTTGTCAATAGATTAATCTTCCTCTGTAGCTCGCGTGCCTTTTCATCGAACAACTTGTATGCATAAATCTAAAAGAAGCTGCACAAACAAAGACTACAGATTATAGATATTAAATCAAAAGAGTAGTGTAAGAGAGAGCCACGAGGTGGAGCTAGAGTCCTTCATCTCCTCAAGCACAAGGTATGAAAATACTGTTTTGCAAAAACAATACATCAACTTGTTTTCGTCGCTACTACCAAACGGCTGAACCAAATTGAGTGAATGAAGGCTCAAAACGATCATGGGAACAAGACCTACAAACATACCAACTATTTCTCCTCTGATTTTGCCATTTAGGTACTCAAAAATGGGGATTTCCATTGTTGTATGCACAGGAACAGCAACAACAATCGCTTTCCCCTAATCCCTTAAAGGATTTGCTCATCCCCAACCCTAGGAATCATGGGATCGCCATGTGCAGCACGTGAGAGGGTCAAGGAGGGTGGGGAAACTCAACCTTGGAGCTTGAGCAGGAGAAATCAGGCAGGAGGAGGTGGAGATCTTCTCCTTGTTCTTCTCCTTTTGCCTCCTCTTCTTGTCCATTCTTCTTCCTCACATCAAGTACAGACTGTGGCCGCTGCTGACGGACGAACTGCACGCACACAGCGAGCTCCCGTGCTCGTCGCCCTGCTCTGCCCGGGAGGGGATTTGGGGCGGATAACGTGAGCGAGGACTACCTGGCCAGGGCCGCCACTGCCCGGGCCGGGGGCCTGCACGGCCGGCCGCCGTTGCCGCCGCTGCCCGGCCCCCGCTGCCCTGCCTAGCTGCCGCCGGCCTACCCGGCCGCCGCTGCCACCGCTTCCCGGCCCGGCCGTCCTCGCCTCTGTGCACGGCGGCGCTCCGCCTTCTTGAGCGAGAGAGGAGGCGAGCAGCGAGAGGAGGAGGTCGGGGCGGCGGCTGGGGGCTGGGAGGAAGGTCGAGGAGGAGTGAGGCAGGAGGCTCCCCGCGTGGTTTTTGTTCGTGTCTGCGGCCGCGGGGAGGAGGAGGAGGAGGCTGAGAAGAAAAGCGAGGGGATTGGGGAGAGACTGGACGCAGGGATTGGCTACGGCTAGGGTTTTCCCACTGGTGGACGCGGCTTATATATCCCCAGCGCGAAAAGACGATTCTACCCAGAGCGGCTCCGTCGGAATAACGGCCACTGCCACCGCGCCCGCAGAGGCACCGAAATTTCCAGCCATGAAGTCGATGACAGGCGGGACCAGTCACAGTAAAAAAAAAACAGCCAGATCGGACGGCTGAGATCGACCGTAATTCCTTATCTACGGTCGCGAATGCCTGAGCTCTGGTGAGCCTCCTACCCCCTAATGATTATACTCTTTAGATGCCTTGGATCTTTCCCTCCGGAAACTTTTCAAAACGAACCCAGCAGTACAGTACTATCTCTTACTAGGGGTAGCCCGAGATGTCTGTCTGTATCTTCATGGCTCCGGTGCAAGTACTACTTAATTAAACCGGCCATGTGTGGGGTCCGCTTGTCACTTTGAGTTAATTGTTCCGTGCATCCGCCATATTCATCATGGCCATAGCTCAGCAAGAGAGAAAAGAGAACGCATAGATCGAAATGGCACTAAATATTCCAGTAAATACGGTACGTCCTTGGTCACCGTTCGAAAGATGGCAGGGATGAAGATTGAGAGGATCCACTGGATTTCCCCAAAAATCTCACAGTGCACGTACGTGCAGGAGTAAGGATGCAGACGGACGGGCCTTTGGACGTCCGTGTCCGTCCAGCTCAGTCCGCTCATTGTAATTACAGGTTTAGCGGATTCCGCATCTGCCAGTTGTGTTAGTGCCAGCGTCCGACGGAAGAGGCGGACCAGCCGCGTCCGCTGCATCGGCAATCAAGCGGAATCTTCTCTCCTACTTCACCCTATGCATCTTCCTAATTCATACAACAGAACATCTAGAGGCGGATGAGATCGAGCCTACAAATGGGGAGAAGGAGCCTCATCTCCAATCAAGAGATGCAATTAGGATCCAAATGGGGAAGGGGAACCAGACATGCTCCTTGTCGTCTGCGGTCAGGCGGCGGGGTAGGCGCAGCTGTGCGACCAGGCGTGTCAACGCGCTTGGAGGTCAGGGATGGCCAGGGAGCAAGACGATGGGGCTTCGTGGCGGCGGGCGGGGAGCCGGCCGGCGGACGACGAGCGAATCTCTCTACCGCTCGACAGGGCAATGAGACGGTGAGGCGGCCATGTAACCTCAACTGGTTCTTCACGGTGATGCCATGGTAGATCACGATGAGTCCTCTTGTAGACAGAAATCGCCGGCGAGGGCGGCGCAGCCGCCGCGTGGAGGAGGCGGGAGGCGGCTGCTCCTAGCAGCTGCGTCGCGCGGCGGATTCGGGAGGAGGTGGCCATGGCCCATGGCGATGTGCTGGTCTGGGCGTCTGGCGGCGGCGCGTGCTCCTTTTTCTTTCCCGTCTCCAATGGAGTAGTTGCTAGTCGTACCACTGAATTTCTTTATCCTCAACTGCAGCAGGAGCATTGATCGATCGACTATTCAGACTATTCATACATATTGTATTTCATTAAAAAAATGCTGACACCCGTGCTCTCTGGACCTCACGAAGTTCTTGTTCATGGCTGGTTGACGATCGATCTTGAAGCGCATAAGATTCCGTTTACTCGAGTGGAATTCTATGCTTATCATCTGCAGCTTTGGATTCTACGGTCCAATAGTCCATTGTCCCCCCATGTTCAGTTTATTATATGTTCCTTTGCCAAAGCCTTCAGGGTGTGTGGGGAAATTAGGATGACTCCGACGGGGCGACGCATCGAGTTCGCGCGCATCTGTTCCTGTCCGCGAGGGCGAAAAACACGGCACAACGGGGCGACGCAAACGGATCGCGGTCCGTTTTTTGTCCGCCGCGACGCATTCCTGGCCCAAATTTGGGCCACCGATGCGTCGACCTCGGACGCGGGCGGAGCTCTTTTGTGTCCTGCCCTAGTCCGCCCCTGGCCCGCAAATCAGACCATTCCCCACCCCAATCTCCTCCTCCTCCTCCGCCCCTCTCGCCGCCACCCGCCGTCGCACCCTCGATTTGGCACTAAGCCATTCTGGGGACGCCGTCACCGGAGCAGGTGCTTCCCCGCCGTCACCGGAGCAGGTGCTTCCCCGCGACGGCCGGTGAATCTTGCGGCCAGGACCGTCCACAGCGCCCGCGACAGACACGCCGCCCACAAGGTGTTCGGCCGTTCGCCCCGGCTACTTAGGTACGACCCTCAGCCATGGATAGCGCGGATGAGTGGTTCTACAAGAGCCACATCATGTACCACTCATCCTCGGACGATTCCTCCGACGATGACAGTGACGGCCTGATTGGCACCCTCATCGTCAACGAGTACATAGAGAGGATGCGGCCAGTGTTCCGAGGCTCCTTGTCGGGCCGTTCTCCTGCTCTTGACCGGAACCGGTGAGCTGGCCAAATCCAGCTGTATGGGGACTACTTTCGTCCCCATAAGCCCACATACCCTCCCAAAGTTTTCCGGCGCCGTTTCCGGATGATAAGGTCCTTGTTCAACCGCATCCGGGTGGGCGTGATGCATTTTGATGACTACTTCATGTGCAAGCCCGATGCATGTGGTATGAGGGGCTTCTCGTCGTACCAGAAGTGCACCGCCGCCATTCGCATACTTGCATATGGGATTGCCGGCGATCTTGTGGACGAGTATTTGCGCATGAGTGAGTCCACGTGCCTGGAAGCAAATGTACAAGTTCTGCGCGGCCGTGGTGCAGGTGTTCGGGCCGGAGTACCTGCAGGAGCCCAATGCTGCCGACATGACTCACCTCTTGGCAATCAACGAGGCAAGAGGCTTCCCCGGGATGCTCGGGAGCATTGACTGTATGCACTGGGAGTGGAGGAACTGCCCATTTGCCTGGCAGGGGCAATACAAGGGCCATGTTGGGGTCTGCACGGTCATACTTGAGGCCGTGGCATCACAGGACCTCTGGATTTGGCACTCGTTTTTTGGCATGGCCGGCTCGCACAATGATATCAATGTGCTGCAGCGGTCTCCGGTGTTCAATAGGCTCTCCAATGGCCTGGCACCCCAGGTGACCTTTGAGATCAATGGTCACCAATATGACAAGCCCTATTACCTTACTGGTGGGATTTACCCCACATGGACTACATTTGTCAAGACAATCTCCAATCCCAATGGTGAGAAGAAGAGGTTTGCCAAGGAACAAGAGAGTGCAAGAAAGGACGTAGAGCGTGCATTCGGTGCTCTACAGTCACGATGGGCTATTGTTCGCCATCCTGCTCGGACATGGGACAAGGACCAGCTGTGGGAGGTGATGACAGCGTGTGTGATCATGCACAACATGATCGTGGAGGACGAACGCGACGAGGGTTTGAATGATCAGACATGGCAGTTCCAGGGTGAGTTGGTTGAGCCCCAGGGACCGTCCACATTTGCTCAGTTCCTCGACTTTCACCGTGACATTCGTGAGAAGGAGTCTCATTTTCAGCTCCAAAATGATTTGGTGGAGCATGTCTGGCAGCACTACGGCAACCAGGGCAGTAGTTCCATTCGATGAACTATTTGTCTTATTTATTTGGTTTGTAATGCATGGAACAGTTTGTTATTTGTGAAACTGTTTGTTTGTGTTTATTTGAACTATTTGGATTGTAATAATAAGTACTTAATGAACTATTTGCATTGTTTTTATGGATTGTATTATTTGTATCTTATTTATTGTGCTTGATACTTTCTAAATGTGGCCGAAAAATGATCAAAATGATAAAAAAACCCTGGCCGGGCAGACTCAATGCGTCGGCCCGTTGGGGCAGTGGCCTGAAAGGGGCGGACATGGGCCGAACATGGGTCCTTTTGGCGACACAAACGGACCAAACGCGGACCAAACGCGCGTCCATTTACGTCGCCCCGTTGGAGTCATCCTTATAGGGTTAGTTAGCATCAATTACACGAGCTGCGAAAAAATATAATGGAAAATGATTGTTCAGTTCAATTTGCATGTTGATATTGTATTTTTTTATGAGTACTGTTGTTTTATAAAGCACTGCGCTTGTAAGTAGTTGAGCTCTGTCTAGAATATGTTTGTAAATCCACCGCCGGAACAGTTTTATATTAGTTGAAGCGTGCACGACCTCGGTCATCACAATCAGCTGGATTTTCTTCAGTCCGTTGTGACCACCCCCAGGCGCCGTTTCATTTATAATCACCTCCAAAAATTTCCTTTTTCGAGCGTACATAGAAAATGTACCGTAGTTTTATAGAGGGAAGCAACACAATTACAAGACAGTGAAAAACACCATCTCCCTCTGGATGATAGTGGATATAGACTACAGATTGACGCTATTAAGGTTAACTTATACTCCTACCATATCCCACTATTTGGAAGGAAGGAGAAAGCTGGTTTCAATGAGTCTTCATCTACCACATTGTAGCATCTTGGAGGTGGCCTCGTACCTTTCTCCTCTCTCCCCCTCGCGCGACCGTCGCCCCCCGTGGCGGCGGCGCGCCTTCTCCCCTCCGCCGCCAGCCGCCTCCCGTCCTCTCCCTTCACCGTCGCCGCCGCCGGCAGGGGCTGCCGTGCGTGGCCCGGGTGGCGCCGGCGGCGACAGCTTGTCTCCTCCCGCCTTAGCTTTAGTGTGGAGGCGGGGCTCTCACCACTGGCGGCGGTGCAACTTGGAGGGCGGCGACCCGGCTATGGACGGAAGGTAGCAGGTCGGCAGCGGGGCGGCGCGGTCGTGTGGGCGGCGGCGTGCAGCGTAGACGGCCGGCCGGCCTATGCGGCCTAGATCTGGGACCGCCGGGCCATCTGGGTCAGGGGGTCCTGGCTTGACCTACTGCGCGTTCTGGAGCTGAAGGAGAGGTGGAGAATGCATGGGACAGCGGCAACGGCGGTCGACCTGTTGCAGCGTGGCAGTGAGCTTCACGGACCCGGCCGGACCCTATTAGGACTGGTGTGACCTTCCGGGGCTTTACGGGCCCGATGGGCCTGGCCAGACCTGACAGGGACTGGTGTACTTTGCGGCTACGTCCGGTCGACAACCGTCATCGGCGGTGGAGGTTGTTCCCTCCCGTGCGGCAGCTGTACTGTTGACCCCGACTCATACTCCTCGCCTTCGACTGGCAGATTGTGTGACGACTACTTCGGTGAGACGACGAGGGTGGTTGCGGGATCGTTTGGCGCATGTTGGTGGGCAGCTAATCTGGTGGTGTCGAGGCTCGTCCTCATGGGGCTCCTGTGTTATGGATCGCCCGGGGTTGTGGATGGGGTTTTCGGGAGAAATCGATGTTGGTTTGACCGACACCGACGCAATGCCGCCTCCGGGTGGCATCTTTCCTTCTTGAAGGGCGTCGTGTCTACCCTTCATCCGCTTCGCTTTGTTCCGGGGGAAACCCTAGGACCAGTGCGTTGGTCCGGGTAGTAGCGTTGCATTCCTTCTTGAAGGTGCTGCTTTGTACTGGTCGATTCAGTGTTAGGAGCGTGGTGGTACTTCATCGGAGAGGGTGCGGGTCACCATCGTTTATTCGATCTGCCTATGTCTTCATTTCATTTTTTTCTTTTTTTGTCTCCTTGCTTTGGGTGTATGTTTGGTGCTGCCCCAGCATTTCGAGCTTGTTGGTTGTATTGGGTGGTTGCTATATTAATATAGCGGGGCTACAGCCTATTTCGTTCGTTACACCGGAGCATCTCCAATAACTTACCCATATTTGATCTCAATACACGAAAAATGTTTGTGTATCATCTCTCGTATGAAATGGGCGTGGTTAATTTGGTCCGGTTAGGACGAGATTTCAGTGAATCTCGGCAGAGCGCATGGAATGTGGAGGTGAGGTCTACTTGTCGACTCCCCTCCCTGACTCCTACCTCTCGTCTTCACTCACTCTCTTTTCAAAGGAGGTAATAAAGTGGGGTTGTGCGATGAACCCACCATTTCCCTTTATGAGCGGCTGGTGCTTTTTATATAGTTAGCGAGATGACACTTTACAAAAGAAATAGTTTAGAGTTTGTTTCCAAGAAGTGAAAACATCTAGTGAACTTGTCTAGTACCGCCTTGCAGTTTTGGGGGCAGGTGGAACCTACTACACAAGAGCATCTATTTTACGCTCTACACCCCTAACATGTTGATTGCGAGACTATTCCTATATTTTACATGGCTTCCCTGGTCTATGTCCTCATAATCCATCTCGTCTTGGATGGTATGCTATGTCTTCCCTATTGTGATTAAAGTCTTCTCCGGTGGGTTAGGTGTGTGTCTTCTCATGAGAGTCTCGCGGCTCGTCCAGGGGGGGGGGGGGGGGGGGGGGGGGGCGCAAGATGAGGGAAGGAGGGGCCATTGGGAGTTGCCCATGGTCCGCCGGTGGGTTCGTGGCCTCCCTTGGTTAGCCCGACTTTCTCATGGATGGCAAATCAAAGCTCGAGTTCTTGAGTATCTTGGTCCGAGCTTGTTCTTGGTTAGTCCTTTCTGTGTGTATGGAGGTGTGTCTCCTGTGATATTTGCTTCCTAAGATTCAGGCGAACTGATGGGACGGGGCATGGATCACCATTTATACAAATTTGTCTTGATTTCGGGTAGCATTGCTTGACCTAGCGTCACCACTACCATATGAATAGCGCCCCCACGACATCACAAAACACTAATTTTATGGACGTAGTTACAATATCGAGCGTAGGTTCGGGTCCCCACGCACTCGCTAGATCGACAAAAGGCTGGGACTCGTCACTTGGCCATCCAAGGTATATGAAATGCGGTGGCTTGGCTTTAGGATTTATTTCTCGGCGAATCTATAAAGAGAACAAAACTTATCAATTATACTCATAGCGGGTTTTTTGCGATAAAAACTCATAACCCTTAGATAAAGGTATTGTGCAATTTACACTAAATGCAAATCTTAATGTAAAAGTCAAATTGTTGTTAGCTTCAGTAAGATAAGACAGGGGTAGACCTGTTGTGACGACTATTGAGCATCGCACGGTTTTATTTTCCAAAGTGTGAATTCGGCTTAGCTGAACTAGCAGTGCTAAAGAAAAAGAAATAGCCGATGGTCGCAAATGGTTGGCACCTCCCTTGAGATCGTCCTCGATCCTACGGAAGAAAAAGAAGCAACGAATTCGTGGATGAAAACGTGGATCAGTCAGTCTCCAAGACCACGCACTGGACTCCGATATCTGTTTGGGTCCTCGCCTCATGCATCTGCGGCCGTTTCAACACATTCCACGTGGATTAGTGGTGGAACGCAACCCGGAGGCACATCGACACGGAGGCGTAGGGTGACTCAGGCGTACTACGCTTGTAGCCTCTCGATTCGTAGCGTTGGAGGCTTGGAGGTTGGAGCTGTGATCGGACCTTCCGGTGTGCACTTTTCTCGCGGCGGCAGGTGGGCTGCATCCTCTCATTCCTCCACCAGCACAGTAGCCTGTCTCGAGCTACACCCAAATTTCCTTGAGCTACTTACTTGTTTACTGTAGTAGGACTAGTAGTTAATCACGAGCAGACCAGCAGTCACCCTTGAGCTACTTGCTTGTTTATTGTCAAGTCACAGAGGTCGACACAATCGCATCACGCCTACGCTACTTCACACAATGGAACACTCCATCTTTTTCTTATCTATCCCCTATCTGTAGGGTGACAAGAAAAAATCCCGTGGAATTAGGGAGTTTTTATTCCATGGCTAGCGATAGGATTATACATAGTCTGCCTTTACAAAACGATCAAAGAGAAGATCCGTAGGCACGCAATTAGTTTAATCAATCTGATGGAGCTGCTAATGATGGATCGTACACGTTCTTGCTTCGTCAAACTCTGCCTTTTTACACGTACGTGGTCCTTTCATTTCACATCAACAGGGGTTTAACACTACTACGGATCGGACCGATCACCAAACCCTCCGGCCAGCCACTCATGAAAAGCTGCAGCCGTGCAACGGAAGGTTGATCGCCAAACCGGCTGAAGGCGTAGCTGCAGCTGTGTGTACAAGTCAATCGCGTTTATGAGAAGAACATGGTTACGCACCATGTTACGGGTGTTGGTTGGCTGTAGCCATGCATGACCGCAATAAACTGCAGGAAGGGAGCTAGGCGCCTTTCATTTCGTCCTTAGAAAGTGCGCAAATGAATAGCTGCAGCGACGGACTGTACGTGCTGCGAGCCGGCAAATAAATAACGCAGCCGGCGGCGGTTCAGATTAACGGGAGGCACTGTGGTTATCAAAATGTGAGTTGGTAGCTGTGGCCTGGGGGGCGGATTATATATGTGTGAATCCAACCTCATGATGCAGCGGGTGTTAAGAATAGAGCTCATGATGCAGCGGTATCCCCTCCTTCACTGCCTGTCTGCATTTCCTTAACAACGACAGACTTAACATACAAGCCCTCACTTATTATGAGCGAAGAAGAACCCTGAAGTATTTAGGGACAATGAGGTCTGAGAAGTAAAAGTTCAGAAGAAACTGTCAGCTGGGATGCGTGTCGTTTGTTTAACGGAAAGCATAGCTTTGCTACCATTTATCACCCATTACAAAATTCAACAGCAAGAGTCCGTGTCTCCGAAACATCATACTCCTACCCAATGGCAGTCACCACTCACAGTCGCACCTGCTACATATGGTGATGGTCATTGCCAATTCTGGCGAATTCGTACCTAACCTTTTTTTTAACAAGGCAATTTTTTTGCCATTATCATCAAATAAGAAGGGTTTAGACAGAATTTTCTAGGACAAACCCTACTTCAAGAGGAGTTTACGCTTTCGGAATTACATTGCACAAAAACTTGGCCCCGACCAAACACCATGATCTCGCCTCGCCTTTGATTCTACTAGCAATGATAGTCAAAGAACATGTCGAAACACCCTTGCCATGCTCTCCTTCCATATTTCCAAGATATAAGCATTAGCAAGGAGGTCATAGCCTTTCTCGCAACCCCATGATAAAGCACAAGAGTGGTCCAACAAAGAGTTAATGGACACCTCATTGGCCCAAAGGGTCGGAAGGATGTCAACTCAACCTGATTAGCACAAAGCCTACAGCAGCTAATAGCACAAGCTGAGAACCAGGTTTTCATATGTAACCTCATCAATTCTTCATCCACCGGAGTGGCTGACGAGAAATTGGAATTAAAGAGGGTCCGTTGAGAGCATGAGCATGCGTAACCAGCCGCACATCGGTTACAATAACAAAACAAGTAGTCACAACGAAGCTACCAGACCACTGAAACTAAATGTAGCTTGCCATTGGCCAATATTGCTCACAGTAATCCTTTGCTGCCACAACACTTTACATATGCACACCATCAAGAGTTCTGTCAAGTGTGCCCCTATCTGGTAGCTTCCCACCCAGTTTATCAGAACAGATAATCTAAACCCATATACTCCAGCCAGTATTCTCAACACAGTTCATTCATACACTTCATCTAAAACCAGGCATGCATCCAAACATCCACTCACAGCTCTAAAAATCACTCACAGATGGCCAAACAACCTGATAATCAAACCCTACATCATCCAGATTTATAAATCAACTGATGAGTAGGAAAACAAATATCGATACAACCACATTTTGAACGAATCCAAGTAACAAATTTGGAACAGAGGGACCAGCCATGAACAACAACATGCTTTTACAGAATGGTTTAAACTATTACAGTTCTAATCGCAAGAACAATCTATAGAATGCGCCTAAACCACATTACCCAATTTTATTCAGTTATGACAGCCTTAAGATACTGGAACGTGGACCATTAGTTCAATTAGGCCAAATTATTTTGCAACTGCATAACAAGCATATGCCAAATTTATGCAGCATAAAGGGGACTAAGCGTCAATTTAACAACTAGCATAATAACAATCAGGAGAAAAGTAGTCAACACAACACAGATGTAATTAATTCAGCATAAATAGTAGATAGCTGAGGAAGCACCAAATTTGGATAGCAAAAAGGTATGGTTCACCAGTAAATCAACCAGCAACCTAGGGCTGAATTACATATCAAAACAGTCTTCCCAGTGTTTCACAACTCAGCTAAATAAAGACTAAAACATCATTGACTCTACTTCCTTGGCCGAGATAGAGGATGCAACCACTTAGTCAAACAAGCTGAAGCCCATGTCCTGCAAATAAAAGTGCATATAAACTGTAAGAACCTTTTGATAAATATGAACCAAAGTGCAAGCGAAAAACACTCAATAGAAGCTATCATGCTCAATTACATAAGATTTAATGATGTGTTATCAGAGCAGATGATGGAGGGTGGCAAAGGGGAAAAGCTGAGATATGTGTTCTTACATCATCACTCTCCTCCTTCTCAACAACCTTCTCTTCTTTCTTGGACTCAGCTGCAGGAGCAGCGCCTCCACTGGTAGGACCAGCAGCTGCGACTGCAACACCACCACCACCACCGCTTGGAACAGAAGCAAACTTCTCCCTACCAGCAGCCAAGAGCTCAGTGATGTCCTTACCCTTCACCTGGGAGAGCATGAGTTCCATCTTCTCATTGTCGATTTCACAACCAACTGGCATGTGTAAAATATTGCAAATTAGCAGGTACAATTATAGATGAATAAAGAACAAACAAACAAGTACATATTGGACATACTGCCAACCAAATAGAATAAAAAACATTCATCATGTTGACGACATTCTCTGCAATTACAGTACATTGGCCTAATTAGGATGATATACTTCACAAGCAAACTATACATATAGTGAGTACTATACATAGTAACTGATAATTTTCATACATTTATTTAAATCAACTGGATGAAACATAGTAACTGATGATTTCCATACATACATTTAAATTAAAATGAAACATAGTAACTGATGATTTCATAACATTCATTTAAAATTACTAGATGAAACATAAAAGTTAACTCCTTGACATTGGAATAAAATAGAGGGATAGAATGCGATGACAAAAATAGAGGGATAGAATGCGATGACAATATTTCAGTGCCAATTCAAAGTGGAGCCAGACAGAAGAAATTACCAGACTCAAGAATAGTCGTCAAGTCCTCTGCTGAGGGGCCGGAGTTGCCAGAGAGGTAGGCAAGCAGGTAGGCAGCGATGAACTTCATCCTAAACAAAAGAAGAAATATATTCAGCAACTGTGTCATTGACATGACTGATAAAATACTAAATAATGGCTTGTGGTGGTTATTATTATGCTGACATGCACTTAAAATCTTCGAACATCCAAGTGAACAGATATTTCGCAGGGTAGCCTGTTCATTCTGCTATGCCGATCAAATCTTAAGTATGCGTGCCTCACTATTAGATCTAGAAAGAGAACATACAAACATGTGCATACGCACTGAACTTGCAGCAACCCTACCACTAAACTATATCAGGAGCCTCGTTCCATTATACATCCAGAAGCCTAGAGCTAACAGAACAAACCAACTGAAACCATAGCAAAACTAGCATCCATTTCATCAGAAAATCTGGTACAGCATATCACTAACATTCACACGAAACATATTTGACACCGAGCAGCAAGATCACAGCAAGTAGATGCAAGATGAGAGGATCAGCGAGAAATTACTTGGATCCGCGAGGGAGAGAGCTTGAGGGGCGGCGGCGGCAGGGAGCTCGAGTGATCTCTAGGGTTTCTGCGAGGAAGGGTTCCCGTGTGCGCGGCTGGGCTGCTAATTTATACAGCTCGCGGCCGGGTCGTGGTGCGATCTGCGCCGTCCGTGTGCTATCGGAAGGCGGATTTCATGCCCTAGCTCTGGCACGTGCCATATCAGCCGTTGGTCTCATATGATCGACGGCTCCTGATAGAGGAGTAAACCATGGGCCTGTGTGCTGGCACTTGGTCCACTAAAATATATGGCCCAGTTACAACTTTAATGGGCTTCTTGATCCGGCAAGTCCATCAACCGCTACTGCGTGCCTGCTTGACGAGGAGAAAGCCCTTCTTCCTCCTGGTCCTCCTCCCCTTCGGTGTTCCGGCGCGCGCCGTTGGTTGCCACGACGAGGGGGCGAACCCACCAATAGGAAGAGCTCCGGCGCCAGGCCATCCCATCCACGGCGCACCAACGGAGGCAACGCGGTGAGCAGCCACTCCGCTCTCCCCTGGCTTGGCTGAGATGATTTTGCCCCAGTTTGGGAGCTGTGTGTTCTTGCACGTGAGGTGTTTGATGGAATGATGTCGGTGGGTGTCGTGGCGGAGTACAGGCCGAGCAAGCATTCCGCTCGGTCCACGGTGTTCCAGTATTAAATATATCATCTTCTGCTTTGCGTTGTAATGAGATACCGAGCTTAACATTTCTGTTGTGTTTGACTGGCTGCAGGAAGTTGATCAGTATTGGAGTAGGTGCTTGAGGCTTCTCGCCGGCGTAAAAATCTGCTAGGTCACCATGGATGGTACGTTTGTGCTGGCTCTCCTGCCATTTTTCCTAGTACCCTATCATTACTCTCCGTGCATGATTCGTGTCAGTTTTGTGGTATATTGTGGTTTAGTGAGAATGAGCATTGAGTAGTAGTTGTAGGCCTATGGTGATTGTTAATTTGATTCGATGGCAAGTTATGGTGCTAAATATGTATGCACGCCCTTGTGGCATGAACTTCGAGGTGAGCCTAGCTGATCTCGGAGGAAGAAACCTCAACTACGAGGACTGTGTGTTTATAGCTGCAGACCACCAATGTTTTATTGCTGAATGAGGAAAGAACAGGGAACAGTGCCCACACTGTGTTTGACACATTTGAACAAAAAATTTATTTTCTAAAAAAAATAGCAAACTGAAACATGGTAAAGCTCTGGTAATGTTAGGATGCTCCTATGGCTGATTCGTGTGATAATCATGTTGTCATAATATCTAGTTTGTCTGCTGCTTGTGCTCATGGTGTCAGTGTGTCATGCCTATTTTTCAACAGTCGATAAACAAGAAACGATGGAAGAGACCATTCTCGTCGGTGATGATCTTATGCGTGGGCCACCTTCCCCTGTTGTACCAAAAGAAATTGCATCCCATGTCCTTGAAGGTGTTGAGCTTTGCGACGGTATCCTCAAGAATCTTTTCCTATGTGAGTAACCGTTTACTCTGAAATCCCTATATGTTTGGCTATTCTCCATATGTTACAAAGTTTGAACAAAATCTATGTTTTTTTGTGATCCAGGCTTACAAATCAACGATATTGAGCCATTTTGCCAAGACGAAATTGTTTTATACAGACAATGTGTTGAGAAAAGGGTCAGTTATATTAATACCATCTGAAGCTACAGCTTGATTCCTTTTCCTGTTTAACCAACTGTGCCAGTTTCTTCTTAAATTTATAGGATAAGGAAATAAGGGAGCGACTGCAGGATAGTGAATATAAATTGGGTTTCTCGATGCCCCTCGAAGACGCAAAGGAAAGAGTCACTCAACTCCAATCAGAGCTCACACTGCTCGAAAGGTAACCTTAGTACTGATGGCCTTCACCATTACCGAATCCAGTCTTCAAATTTATATCTTATTTTCTCATGTCATTGTCATAAAAGAACAGGTTGTATACTTGTACACACTGTTGCCATGATAGTGTCCATAAGTACTTGATGGCATAATAACCTCCTATAATTATGGGTTGTCTAATCTCCACATTGTGAGAAAGAATCGACCCAGGATTGGGGTTCCTTGGCAACTAACGATATTTTATTTTAAATTTCGTTCCTTGATGTAATTTGGTTTGGCATGCTGAATAAATATTTGTTTTGATTATGCTTTGTAGTGTTTGGATAGTTGTACCTATTTGACACAACACTTTTATGTTGATTACTTATAGGGCTCCCTTACTTATAGCCCTTCAGCTGCCACCTGCCAGGCTTGTTCTGTGACATTTGAGATAGCACACGATTTTTCGTAACAGACTTTGTTCCGCCTCCTATCAGTTACGCTTGTTATGGCGTTCCACTGACTTGTGGCAGCGCTTGTTCTCCAAAAGGAAGGCACTTGTAAAATGGCCTCCTGCATTGTACTCAATGGATTACAACTCTTTGTCTGAGAGCACATTTCTTTGTTGCCAAATATTCATCTATTTTGTTGCAACCTGGACAAAGGGAATCATCGAGCAATTTACCCACATGATTCTTCTGATAGTTTATTTATGCAAATTTTTGAGGTTTTCTTGAGTCTGATCTTGTAAATTTATTTTAGGCGTATGATTCTTGCTAGTGGACTTCAGGGCATGGAAGGATTTCGCCAAAGATGGAGCTTGCATGGACAGCTCGGTGATACAAGGTACATGTTTTTATATGGCAAAAATGGTAACTGGTTAAAAATTGAAAGAACTGGTTTGTACAAATGAATAGTGAACAATGAGAACCTAGTGTGACACGGTGCTCACACCTTTCTTATTAATGCAAGACATACTTGACTTAAACTCTATAGCTTCTTTACTCGAATCCAGATGATGGTTGTAAGTAGTAAAAAATGCAAACTTGAAAAAAAAGGTATATAGCTTCTCTCATTTGCTATTTAGCCAAGAAAAATTATCCAGTATGCGGTTTATTATTTTCCGTCTGGAACCTATCTATTATGTTACTGGTGTCAAAATGAGAGGTCTGCTTTTGTTTTGTTTCCAGAAAGCGTCAGCTTGACAGTGTGTTTGTCTGCTCAGTCTTGTCAAATGGAATGATTTTCAAATCTCAATGGATTATATATTTGCGATGGAAAACACTGTTATTTATCCGCTCTTTGTTAGTTTTACCTTTTGTTTCTCTTCTGACGCTTGCAATCTGGTTTTTTGCTGGGGATTTGTGTAAAGTAGCATATGATAAACCTTTTATGGCATCTGGGGAGCTGTATACTATATACCGTTAGGGATTAGGAAAGTGTTTGGATGGTTGGTCCAAATAATATGGCCACTATTTCAAGGGCAAAATGAAGTTAATTTCGATTTTTTGTGTTCAGCTAGTGTTTTTAAGCATGTTGATATTTCTTTCTTTGCAGGAAAAGATTGGAAGCGCTGAACAGTGGGATGGCAAAAAGAGAGAGCCCAAGTTCTCCAGGTCCAGTGGAAGGCCCCACACCTGCAGTTAAGAAGTGGTGGTTCTTTTAGTAGGCTAGCACATTTTTTTCTAACTTGCAGAACATTGTAAATAATCGTATGTTAATGGCAGTGTCATGCACTCTCTCTTTGTGTGGTGTTCCACCTGCAAAGCAACAATTATGGCTGCTTTCTGCTGAACCAGTGGGTTCGCCTATAATAGCTGCGTTTTTAAATTAAATTTATGGGAATACATGGACTTGAAACCTGAGGATACCATTTGAGTTCTCACGAAATGATATTTTCCCTGTTTTGTGTAATGTACGTTAGCGACAGTCTGGATTGTTTTGTTTATGAATGGAGTGAATTGGCCGATGCACTCAACCGAGGTAGTACTGTAGAAACTGCTATGGGTAGGATATGCAAGGTTTATCCAGCTGTGCGAGCAATACTGATCCAGTCATCCAGGTGTAATGGAACGAATCAAAACTGTAGCTTCGAGCAACTTTCTGAAGCAAGATAAGCACTAGAACTCTGTTTAACATAAACGCTAACATGTTTTTTTTTTTCGGGGAGAAAGAAACTTGATTAACTTGGCAACATTACAGAAAGGTCCACAGATAAAGCAAAATTACAACCAGGCCCTCCTGCAAGCCGACCACGGCGGCGCGACGAAGCTGGCGGGGACGCGTCGTCGCAGTTGCTACCAACGCCTTGGAACTGAAGCAGACCCCCAGCGAGCGGGAAGTCACCATCCACCGGCCTCGAAAGACCTACCTCAAAGGCCACCGTCGTCAGCGTACCAAGCTTCATCTTCGTCTTCCTCAAGATCTTGAACCACCAGATCCGTCGCCTCGGATCCAGCCAGGGGTAGGGGAACCCGCACACGGCAGCTCCCAGGAGCTGCGAGCACGAGGAAGACGGCCGCTCCACGGCGAAGCTCCGAAGAACACCGACGTCGAAGGGGAAGAACGCCGCCACCAAACACACCGCCGACCGCACCTCCGTCTCCAAAGCGCCGCCGGCTGAGAACCTAGCAAACCTTACACTATTTACACACCGAGATCCGGCGTTCCCCCACCCTCCCGCTGCCGAAGCAGCCGGCGGAGGGGAGGAAACGGCCGGATCCGCGGCGGCGAGGTGGGTTGACCGGGAGCTTTTCAGAAAATCGCCTCTCTCCTCTGAGGACGAAGGGGAGGGGACGGCCAAGGTTCCGTCTGATGTGCTTTTCCCTCCAAGGTCGTGCCTCGCGTCTTTTCCCTGAAGATTGCACCCTTCAAGTCTTCTCCACTCTAGATTGCGTCTATCCATGGCTATATTTTGTTTCCACATTCTTGCAGATTTCCTGAATTTTCAGTGACCAACTGACCATGTTATATATCTGAATCTTTGTTTCTTATTAGTAAAGAGAAGCAGGGTGCTTCAGCTGTCTTGCCAAGAAGCTAACCGTGTAGATAGATTCTGTTTTGCCATAACGTAGAGAAGATCGACACAGAGATCAAGAACAAGCCCAAGATTTCATCAACCGTTCCGTCTCTCCCTCACCCGGCGTTGGCCGGGATGGCAAGCGTGGAATCGTTTCATGTGGCAGGGGCAGCCGGCCGGCCGATCGAGCCATCAGGTGCAGTTGACTTGCTAGGCGGAAAGCCATGCGTGGTTCCGACGACACTCGCTTAGTCAGAGGTAATGGCGCCCCTCTTCCGGGCTATAAGAAGGCGTGCGGCGCCGGCACCACCACATCATCACTCGCTTTCTTACCTTACCTACTAGATCGATCGAGCAGTGATGGCGTTAGTTCGGCGCCGGTGCGCGGTGGCGCTACTCGCCTGCGCCGCCGCGTTCCTCGTCGCCGTGGCCAGCGCCCAGCCTCTGAGCCCGGGCATCAAGCCTGACGACCCCATCCTGACAGACCCCAACGTGGTGCCCGTGTACATGAGCCCCGGCTCACCGTCCACCTTGGTGAGCTGCTACAACCAGAGCAACCCGGAGCAGGACCCCGTGTGCAGGATCCAGGCGAGCAAGTGCCCCGCCGGCTGCCGCGACCTCTGCTACGTGCACTGCCCCACCTGCAAGCTCGTCTGCCGTAAGAACGCTGCATATCCATGTTCGAATTTCCTTGCGCAGCTCAAGTTTCTGACTGATCGCTGCTGCTGCATGATACAGTGTGTGATCTGACCGGCACGGAGTGCTACGACCCGCGCTTCGTGGGCGGCGACGGCAACAAGTTCTTGTTCCACGGCCGTAGTGACGCCGACTTCTGCCTCCTCTCCGACGCCAACCTGCACATCAACGCGCACTTCATCGGCAAGCGCAACGTCCAGGAGGCACGGGACTTCACCTGGGTGCAGGCGCTCGGCATCCGCTTCGGCGGCCACCGCCTCTACCTCGGCGTCAAGCGGACGGTCACCTGGAACAGCGCCGTCGATCGCCTCGCCATCACCTTCGACGGTGTTCCCGTCGAGCTTGACGCCGTGCCGGCCGCGAGCTGGAGCCCGACCTCTGCTCCCGCGCTGTCCGTCTTCCGCACGGGCGCGGCCAACGGCGTGGTGGTGCGCCTCGACGGGCGGTTTCGGATCGTGGCCAACGCGGTGCCGGTCACCGAGGAGGACTCGAGGGTCCACGGCTACGGCCTCACGCCCGAAGACAGCCTCGCGCACCTCAACGTCGCGTTCAAGTTCCACTCCATCACCGCCGACGTGCACGGCGTGCTCGGCCAGACCTACCGCTCGGACTACGTCAGCGCCGGGGTGGACGTGGGCGCCAAGATCCCCGTGATGGGGGGTGCCGCCAAGTACCAGGTGTCCGACATCTTCGGGACGGACTGCGAGGTGGCGCGCTTCGCGGGCGAGGACGTCCTCCGTGCCCCGGCCGTCGACATGATCGAGGAGCCGGCCGACACCATGTGCGGCAGCGGGAAGGGCAGCGCCGGGCTGGTCTGCAGGAAGTGATCGAAGTACTATTGCGAGCTGGTTTTGCTTCCTACGTCAACGTGAAGGCCTATATACGTGTCCGCTGCTGCTACGTCATTAGTAGTAGTTCTACATTTGATTTCAGAATAAATAACTTGATCAATGTCTTATGTTTGTCGTCGTGTAGGGTAACGTTGGAAACCCAACATTGCTCTAGGATATTATCGGCAGGCATGGCTCGAAGTTCAGATGCATGTCAGCCGAATCTGAGCTGCCTTTTCCTCGTGTTTTTTCGAATATATAACAACGATTAAACAATGAAGTTCGTGTACTTAACTGGGTCTTTGGTTGCACTCAAAACAAGTACTCCCGGATAAAATGATATTCTTCCATCCATCTCTGTCTCCCTCGCAGTTAACACCCTAGAGTTCGGACAGATGGATTGCGATTCGTTGCTGAGACCGGAAACAATGCGACACGTGCCTGCGATGTTTCCCGCCCTTTAGCTCATCACCTTTAGGCGCC
Source organism: Poa pratensis (assembly GCA_947311845.1). Classification (NCBI taxonomy): domain Eukaryota; kingdom Viridiplantae; phylum Streptophyta; class Magnoliopsida; order Poales; family Poaceae; genus Poa; species Poa pratensis. The sequence continues at coordinate 108,809,386 of CAMZMU010000052.1, forward strand.
ATTCTGCTTCATCCATCGTTTTTGCTCGTAGGTTCGTTGCCATGTTCCTTGCGTGCCTTCTGTTTCTCCAATACACAGGGACACGGCGAGACAGAGTACAACGTAAGACCGCGTTTGGGGCCGGATTTCTCTGTAAGCTGCCATGTCGGAGAAGCCGGGTCTTCTTCGGCAGCGGCCTGGCGGCCATGAGCCTGGTTTCCAGCCACCACCGACACAGACACCGTGTGACGGTGTGAGACAAGCAGAAAGCGGCGAGGCCGTGGGAGTCGCCGTCGCCGCCTCCGTAGCCTCGTCCTGCTCCTCGGTCTCTTCGCATTCCTCCTCTACCTGCGGCGGCGCCGGCGTAGGAGGCGCCGAGGGAGCCACGGAGGCGGGCGGGTCCTCTCTATCGTCGGGGAGTAGGCCGAAGGTGTTAAGGACGACAAGCTGCCCCGCATGATTTGTCTGTGCCTGTGGCGTCGTGATTGTGCGTGTCGGATGCCATCCGTGGAATGAATTATCGGTCGGTATAAATTTACAATTCGACCGTGTAATCGTGATACGGATGTAAATGATGCGGATACATTTTATAATTTTATAAATGATCTTGTGTTTTGTTAAGATTTGTGTCAAAAGCGAGGCGGCAACTCCCTGGTGTGGAATAAAGTTCTCTCCGCCTAGCCCCGTTCTAGCGGTGAATTTAGCATTTTCGGAGGACGTGTGCATGATTTCAGTCGGTAGTTATCTTCGACAAATCCGACTGAATTTGATCGTCGTTGTGTCTACAGGTTCGGATTTACGCTTCTCTTAATCGGCAACGGTTGCTTATCTGGTGCGCTGTTCCTGTGGCGTCTTAGCATGACGACTTGCCAGCTATCTACTACAATAAGATTTGCACGGTTCTAACAAGGGAGGACTGATGAGTGATGACAACGTCGCACCTTCAACTCATTCCAGTACTTATAGTCATCCCTAGGTGGGATACATATTTGGATGTAATTTTTAGTACTTTTTATATTCTTTGTACTGCCTTGACAATTGATGAATAAATTTGAAATTTTACCGCAAAAAAGACAAGACCGATAAATTTAACATGGAGTAATATGTTGCTATACATTTACTATATTGTGTTTACAGGGAATATATGCTTAATTAATCTTGGTACCTACATATTTTACCTTGCTCATATGCGCTCGATCTAAATTGGCACATAAGTTTCAACTAAGATTATGAAGGAACTCAAAGATCGGTAATTTGACCCTATGACCCTTTTAGTATATGTCCAACCTAAATACTAAACAATTTTGCATTTTGTTCATTGTAAGTGAGGAGATGGACAATATGCATGTTATTATAGCTGGGATTCCTATGGAATATGCATCCCTTGAAGATAAGGAGTTATGGAAGCCCATGGAAGATGATCGTAGAAATGTTAGTTGTAGAATTGTTAGTTGTCAAGATTTGAACATGTCAATCCAAATGCTCGTGTTATGTGCTTAGATTTCTTTATCGTGGCAGTGCACAAGTTATCATGAAAAATGTATTTCTAAGTATATACACATATAATTTTACTTAGGCATGGACATACACTAGAAACACACAAAAGGAATTATAAATCATATATAGAAGTGTTGCTTACATGCGAAACTTTATTACTGGTTACCGATAAATGTGTAAGTGTTTCACTAGAGCCTTGAAGCGATGAGAAAGGAAACACATAAAGGATGTATTGGTATATGCACCACCAACTCTTATTTGGGTCGTTCGCGATGCATTGATGTGTTGTTTGTATATATGTTCTATTGTAAACTTGTAATAACTATGTATCAACCCAACCATGTCAATGATAAAATATATAAGGAGTATTTGGATGTTATACATAGGAACTAAATGTTTTATTTTATCACAACATACACACCACGATAAAATGATTAACAACTTCATTCATGTCGGGTCAATAACCATTAGTCAGTTTCTTCTTATGCCTTTGACAAAAGTATTTGATCCTTTCAAGACCATCTTGAAGAGAAGATGGAACAATAGCAAATGTAATGCGGATCCAATTTTCCATTCCGAGAACACTCCCTACATTGCAGAAACAAATATGCAAGTTAGCTATACAAGTCCATCTATATAAATGATTCAATGCGGATTTGGTGCCCACGGGGGTAGTGGTGCATGTGTTGGCCGCCGTTGGATAAAGCGCACATGTACTCTCTTGATGAATCCATGTTTGGAAGAGCCGTCTATGCATGCAACGGCGAAAGTTTTCCGTCTATTTCTCTCCACCTCTTTTGCATGTGCCGCCGTCTAGAAAAACACTAGACATAATTCAGAGGTGGAAACATTCTAGCCTGAATTTTGCTAGCTGGACACACCTTTTTAGACAATTCTCAAGTTGGAAATGGTTGCGGTTGTCCTTCAGCATCATACACAACAATTCCTATGCGATCACCTTTTACTTTTTAGACAATTCCCAAGTTGGAAAGGTGATCGCTTCGGTTGCATCCTTTTCAAAACGTAGTGGTGGTGGTTGTTTTTCTTCTTGTTTTTTAACTGGTCGAAATTGTTGGGGACTAAAAACAATTCATGTGCAAGACAATATGGGTGGTGGTTCGTTTTTTTTTGCAAAAAGCCGGGAAACTCTACGCAAATAAAAATTTATCTATCTATTAGCTCGGCAAATGAAAAATTATCTACCTATTAGCTCGGCAACCGAAGCAGTTTATTGTGTTTTTCTGGTGAACCGTACTGTATTATTGCCCGAACTAATCATGAACTAATTAATTAAGTAAGTCACGGTCGCCGCTTATTGGAACCTGCTGCATAATTATTACAGAGTGTACTATACCCGACAGAGAAATAGCTAATTTTTTGTGAGAGAAATTGTACTTTTTGTTCAACTGAAAAGGAGGCCATAGTGTTTGAAAATGTCTATAGGAGATGAATAGGAAAGAGGAATTCCCCTAGACAAATCCCCCACTCGCTTGAATTCCTTAAAGCACTAGGTCCAGCCATGCAACATTTCATGTCATGGGTGTAGAATTGTCTAAAGGAGATGGGTAGGAGAGAGAAAGAGGAATCAACATGCATGATTTTCGTGCTCTCGGTGTGACGTCGTGAAGATTTGCCGTTTGCGTTAGAACCTATCTTCTGATCCCTATAGTACATCCAACAGTTGGATGAGGGTGCACCACTACCCCCCATGGCACCCCACTATTTTGCATAAATGATTAGAGTAGAACAATAACATGGTTTCATTCATTGTCTGAAAGAGTTGAACAAATAACAATACTATGTACTAAATGACAACAAATCACATTTTCTTACATTTATCAACCTATTTACACACTTTGTTGTCCCCCTACATTTAAGCGGTAGAGATAACTTGTTTAAATATAATTGCTTAGGGTTCATTCTTACATGCTCCAAGACGAGATGTCTTATATTTTCAATGAAGAATCATACTAATGTATTTGTATCTTGCTCTCACCATTTTTTCATTGCGTTGATTTATCAAAATCACTATGACTAAAAAATGTTTTTTAGATAGAAACATCAAATGAATATATATGACATGTCATTTTTAAATCCACAAAAACACATCAAATCAAGATTGATAATCCCAAAAATTATTAATAATAATTTTAAATACATGCTTGATATTCTTTGAGAGTAACAACAACATGTGACCAATAATGCAGGCCATGCTAGCCTTCACTAAGCAAGATTGTTCTAATAAACATATAGTTACACAATTGTTGTCATGATATCACAACCATTTATATGTATATTGAAAAAAGAACCGTGTATGTCTATATCTATACAAATATAAAAAGAGTGAAAGGCACCGGAGGTCACGAAGTTGCGCAGAAATGAATGATTGGTCACCAAGTTGCGAAACGTCAATTCTTGGTCACGAAGTTGTGGATTTGCCAAACTTTGGTCATTCCGTCACGACGGCCGTTAAATCGATGACGTGGCAGTCTGTTTTTTTGCAAAAAAAACCTTCAAATTTTGTGTCTTCTGCGGGAGCACCCTTGAGCAGCTACGGTGAGCGCCGGAGCAGCTACGGCGAGCGCGCCAGCAGCCCAGCTCGCCGCCCCCGTGCCGCTCGCCGCCCCAGCTGGCGATTTCTGGGCGACGCGGCGCCAGATTGCGGTCGGCGGTCGGCACCCGTGCGGCCCGTTCGTGGGAGAGGAGGCCGCGGGGCGAGGAAGGGGGACGTGGGCGGCGCGGCGCCGGAGTCTGTCGGCGGTGGGCGGTCCGTTGGTGGGAGAGGAGGCCGTGGGGCGAGGAAGGGGGCGTGGGTGGCGCGGCGCCGGAGTCTTCCGGCGGTAGGCACAGGGCCGGCGGGGAGATGCAGCGGCGGACGCCGGCGGGGAGATGCAACGGCGGACGGCGGAGCGGCCATGGACGATTGAGGCCAGCGCGGCGGCTCACGAACGGAGAGCTCCACCGGGACAGGCACCGCTGGAGAGCTCCACCGGCGGCCCGTCAGGTGCAGCTACCGGGACCCGGCGTCGCAGGAGACCGTCCGTGGCGCCGAGCAGCCTATGCTCCTGCCGCCCCTCGACGGCGGTAGCTCCTCGCAGCTCCTCCACGACCTGTTCGTGGCCACCCGCGCCGTGGCCGAGTCGCGGCGGCTGGCAGAGCTGCTCAAGGGTGCTCCCGCAGAAGACACAAAATTTGAAGGTTTTTTTTGCAAAAAAACAGACTGCCACGTCATCGACTTAACGGCCGTCGTGACGGAATGACCAAAGTTTGGCAAATCCACAACTTCGTGACCAAGAATTGACGTTTCGCAACTTGGTGACCAATCCTTCCTTTCTGCGCAACTTCGTGACCTCTGGTGCCTTTCACTCTATAAAAAAGGTTGTTGTGGATTCTAATAAATCTTTAGGGCCTATTTTATTCATAATTTACAGGATTTTGTATGTACCAAAATTTGTTTGATTTCATCAAATAAATCGTAGAAAGAGGTTGGAGTGAATTTTAGATTTCTTATGTGAAGTAGAATAAATAAAAATTGCTATAGAATAACAATTAATATAGGAAAAATTTCTATAGGATTAGACACTACAAAAGTGAAAAGCCTATGCAATTCTCTTGAATCAAAGCAGCCCGCCAGTGATGCAATTTAATCTGTTGGCTATTGTTTTTAATCGGACAATTGCAAATTCCTCCTCATTAACTCTCCTAATTATGTGTTAAAACTCCTAATTAAACTTGAACCAATCCCTCCCATTTTATCACTCAGCAGTCATCTCCCTGCTCCCAGCGCGTCAGCCGCCTCGCCCCTCCTCTCTTCTCCGTCGCGCCGGCAACTCCGCCCCGTCGCGCCGGCAGCCCCAACTCCCCCTACTCCCTGTCTATGTCGCATCACCCCACCCTCTTGCTGCGACGCCGCACGTCCGCACGCGTCAGCCCCTCACGTCGACGACCGTGCGCTCTCCTGCCTGTGATTCACCGCTGCGATGCCGACTCCCGCGCAACTCCCTGCAGCTACCGGGCGGTACGTTCCCTCACCTCCAGCATCTTAGCTAATTGGACCGGGGGATGAGAACTTGGTGGTGTCTGGTAGGTAAGGGGATAATGGAATCCTCGGTTTTACGGAGGAGGGGCGCAATCTCCTGCCTCCACACCTTCTCTTGTCAAATTTTGTTTAGTGGACAGCTCTAAAATTTTGTTTAGTGTTTCATCTAGTGCTGGTTCTGTGCTGGGATAGGAGCTGTGTTGTAGGTTTAAACCATATGCTTGAGGTACTCAAAATCTGAGTTCATCGAGGATTGAATGAAAAGTGCAATCATGTTGGAGGATGATAGTAAATGAACCTCCACGATCCCCTAACATTTTCCTTGACATCCTTCATCCTGCAGTGCGTGTCAGTGGGATATTGAATCCAGCACAAATTTATCTATGTTTACTGCCATTGTCATGGAGATTAACAAGTCGTGTCTTAATAATGGACAAAGAGGTAAGTATTCACGGCTTAATTCTTCTCTGAATTTTTTCTCGAAATGTAGGACTTAAATTCACTGTATTTATAGTTTTATACAAGGGTGATTTGCTGTTTTCTAACACATGAAGACTTCTATTCTTTTTATAGGTTTTTATTATGCATCAGTTCTTTGATTGAAGTTCCCCAGACGTTTTAGAAAGGTGAGAATATTGCAGTGTGATCCGTGCTTCTATTTTCCTGTGTTGCTCGATTTAATTTATATTGGTCAAGACGTCCCTTGCAGTGTGCATGGTTACTAGTGGTAAAACAGTGTACAATAGAATGTAGTTTTGACAACTGAAAAACACCCATCATATTTCATAAAATGTCCTAGCAGTCAAATAAACTCTACTGTTCAATATGACCAGAAATTTTGATTATCGATGTAGGTTTTGCTTAAATGAGCATATAAATTCCTACCTGGGCATAAAATAACCGATTCTTCCTTTGCGAGCTTGCAGCAGAAATCAACGTCATCATGGATCTCCTCCAAAAGATGTAAGTTCAACTTCACCTGTTTACAATGATTTTAATAGAAGGTCATCGAGAATCAGTTAAGATTTTCTAGAAAGTAAAGTTTTTTATAACATAATGTTTTCGTCATCATTGGATAGTGACAACAAATATGGACGAAGTATATTAGCATGAATAGTACTTGCAAAATGTCGACTATCACCAATTCTTCAAAATACATGCATCGTCACCCAGAAAATAAAAGTAACTGTGCTTATTAACATTCCCTAGGGCCATGTACAATGGTCGGCGCCAGCATGAGGCGCTAGGATCAAATTCCTGGCCGATAGGCAGTTCAGGTTAATATTCCTAGCGTCTGTGTTACGTCGACGCAACACTAAAGCGCCGGTCGCTTGGCCTTATTTTTTTTCTGTACCTGGTCTAGCGCGTAGGGTAACGAGCGCAGCAGGCGAGCAGTTTTTGCGCCCGAAATTAGCGTCCACCGTTGGGAGCATGGATGCTTAGGAGACAATCCGATTTTGTGCTATTATTTTTCCCACTGTAAGCGCCCACATAAGCGGCGGGCGTTGTACATGCCCTAAGAACATACTTTGTTTTATAAAACAGATGTACCACTTGCAAATAAAAACTTTGCAATGCATCGCACTTCAAAATTTATTCTTCTTATTCAGACATTCCCTAAGAACATACTTTATATGATATACATATACTTACCATTACAAACATGGATCCTTCTGGCTTGTGAGGACAGCTGATATATTTGTTTTCCTTTATCTCTCTATAACATATTTCTGAAGATTCCTTTAGCAGACCAATAATCCTCTTAAAGAAATCTTCTTTCGTGTTTTCAAGAATTTTGGGAAGAGCTGCCTAATCAATCCGATAGTACATAAAATCACTAATCAGTTGTGTGAAATAAAGGCATAAGAGAACAACAATAATGAAATGTTAAAAATATGCATGTACATTTAATAAATTCTTTCATTTCTAAACATTCCATACTTAGAAGAGAATAATATGGAGTGCTCACAAAACTTAGTTCATTTTATTTATGTCTTGACTATTTTGTCGAATCAAACGAAAACATAAGTAAATAAATAACTGAAAGAACATATCTTTATTTAGTCTTTTTTTACTTCGACTTTCAAAGTGAACTAAGAAAATGCTAACTTGTTTCCTGGCATGTGTAGCTACAACCTAGCTACAACCTATCGTCCTATCCTGATATCCACCAAAGAAAAATAGGACAAGAATGAGTAAATAAAAAAGGCTAACCTGAATGAAAGTTGCCGGATCCGTTGACACATTAAGGTAGTTTGTAATAGACGTGGTGATCTACAAAACACATTGCATATTTAGAAAAATATTGATCCCCACAATAGCATATGAAAAGAATGTTAGAGCGTTACCTTCGTTTCTTGCAAAGTCTTTCTGGGATCGTATACAGCTACCCAACCAAGTCGCCATCCAGGCACTATCCATGACTTTGATAGAGATCCTATGGAAAATACAGGGGCAATGTGCCCAAACACACCCATTGGGATAAATGGAGCACTGCCCAAAACCAACTTGCCATATACCTCATCAGCAATGATTAATATCCCAAGCTTTCTTGCTACCTCTGCCACCTAAATGATAGTACACGATTACTACTGCTGGCCAAATGATTATCAAATGTAATGCACATAAATAGACTGTTCAACAAGGTAAGTGATCTCAACCTTGGATAAATGCTCGTAGGAGTAAACACTCCCACATGGATTATTCGGATTTATAATGACCATTGCAGTTGTGTTTTTGTCGGCGATAGATTCCAGCGAGTTGATATCAATCTCCCAACCCTTCTCGGGATTAAGATCAAAATGTCGAACTTCTAAGTTGTTAAATCCTGCGCGTGCCTCATAATTTGGATAGCCTGGTCTTGGAAGCAGAATGTTGGCGCCAGGCTGGGCCAGAACAGGGATTATGACTTCAATGGCTTGAGTTCCACCAGCAGTTAGGAAGATATCATCGGTTGATAACTCGTAAGGAAGATCCATCGACAAGTGCTCTGCCACAGCACTAGTATTATAAGGTAGAAGGTTAAATTTTGAAAAGGCGCTAACAGCTACATAGGGAAGAACATAGATAAAACTATGGTGCAACGAGTGCTCTGCCACAACACTATTTTTTTAAACTACATGAGGAACATAAATAAATTACGGTGAAACAAGTGCTGTTCCACAACACTATTTTACAAGGTAGAAGTTCACATTTGTGGAGGTGCTAAAGCTAGATAGGAAAGAACATTAACTGGACAGTGAAAAAGTAAAACAAATTCAATTACCTTCGTGCGGCGGGTAGGCCAACGCCGGCAGGGTAGCAATTGAACTCTCCAGTCTGCAGCGTGGCGGCGACAGCATCCTCGGCCTCGATGGCTGTGCGGAAGGCCGGGAATGTGGACGGGTCGCCGTGGGCCAGAGGCAGCACTGGCCGCGGTCCGTTCTCCTCCACGCTCGCGCTGATCTTGTACCTTATCGCCCGGATGCTCTTCTTGGCCCCCGTCGTCGCCAACACACCGTCCTTGGCCCTTGCGAAGTTCCAGTCCACCTCCGGCGCCGCCACATGGCCGTTACTCTTGCTGTGGCCATTAATCTTGCCGTGGCTATGGCTGTTCTCAGGTGCGGTGGTGTGGCTATTGCCGTTCTCAGTTGGGGTGGTGTGGCCGTTGCTCTGATGCATTGCCATGACGAGACGAGGAGCAGCAGCAGCAATAGCAGTAGGGATGGGTTTTGTTTTGTATTTGCCGTTTGGTGGTTGACTCCCTGGAACTCTGAAGGTCTTATACGGTTGCTCGGGGATATGAACTGGCGTGACACTGGCAGACCAGAGCAGCAAGAAGCACGCTCGCTCTGACTACGCTGGTAACCGAGGGACTTAGCCACAGAAACGGCAAGGGCAGCAAGAAGCACGCACGCATATTTTGGGTCATTGTATTTTGGTTTTATGCAGCAGTGGCAGCCAGCACAAATGGGTGAGTGCTGGTTATCGGCCCTGCTCTAAAAAAGTAGTACTACTTCAAAGAGAAGGTTGGTAACGGACACACACCACATGTTGTCTCTTTTCTTTTGATCCCTGTAATATAAACTTATCTATTTCTTTGTTTAGAGCTTGGATCATCTAACTAATCCTTGTTTTCTGTTAAAGCCTGGACACGCAAGATGGATCATGCAAAGCAACTAACTACAGACGCAAATGCAGGCAGAAAACGGTGGGAGAAGTCACCGGAGCAAAGTTGTCTACCACTCCTGAACGGCAATTGGGTCGGATGACGTTGTCGGTCTAATCCGCCATGCTTTTGTGATGAATGGCGCCGGTGATGAAACCTAAAGTATTCATGCGTTTCTCGTGTGTGCGTCGAATCTTCACGTAATATACAGCTGCTCTTCCGTGTGGCCGTTTATTCTCACCCGTGTAAGTCTTTTTTCTCCTCATTCCACTAACAATGCCCTTTCATCGGCCTTCGTTTCGCAGGATTGTTCTGGATTTGCAAAAGTCACGACCTGGAACACGTCTTACGTGTGTGCCGCTGTCGTGGTGGTATCACGGCAGTTGCCATAGGATGGCTAATGAGCGGGGCCGATGGGCGCTGGAAGATCCGGGAGAGGGCTAGCGCGCTAAGGAGCGCATACAGAAGAACAAGCAAACACACAAACACGCACGATCTACCCAGGTTCGGGGCCCTCGTGAGGAGGTAACACCCCTACTCCTGCCTACCTCTCTGTATATATCGATGTCTCACAAATACAATGGTGCTCCTCGAGCTGTATGTCTCAAGCGTGGAGAAGGACTCAAGGAAGAAGATGAAGTAACGGGGAAATGAGTCTCAGGGCATCGTCCCTCGCGCAGGAGGGGTTGGTGCCCTATTTATAAGCTAACCGAGTTACGGAAATGCCCCTCTCGGTGCACTGTAGCCCATGCCAACGGTATGTCATGATGGCACTCCTGTCAGGGACAAGACGCGGCCTGCCCATCCCCTGCAGCACAACGGTACAGCTAGAATGTACCCTATGCCCGGGACAAGACGTGACCTGCCCATCCCCAACCTCGTAGCCTTTCCCCGGATGTTCCGGAGTCAGCGGTTAGGTACGTGCCGTCCCGCCGTACCTGCAACACGCCCCCCTGATATGCTCCGTGTCAGGCGCTTCCGTGCCAGACGGGATGTGACTGCAGCATTGACTCCTTAGCCGACACAACGCTCCTCAGCTCTTTTACCCCGGCATGGGTATGTTAGATGCCCCTTGGCTCCTTGAGTTAACCCGGCATGGGTATGCCGGACACCTTGCCTCGGCGTAAACTCCTCGCTTGCATATAAGAGAAAACTTGCCCGTACCGACATTGCTATGTCGGTAGCGTTATGTCGGATGAACTATGTCGGATAAGACATATCGGGCCCCTCCGGACCTAGTTATGTCGGCCTTTCCCGTACCTTGGTCCATACTTGGATACACCTTATTCCGTACCATAACCCTACCCGGGGGTAGCCCCCCGACATTAATCCCCGAAGCTGGTGCGGTCCTACAGACTTGGATGAAGGGCCACACCAGGTTTACAAAAACCAAACCAATCCGAGATAGATATCCAACATACTTATGTCAGAACGAACCCAACAATAAGAACCCCAAACTTCATTTTCCTTATCATATGCACTTATGTCGGTTCGGCCGACACGAAAGAAGCTGCCTCGATCCTTCCGAGGACATAATTATCTCACATTCTCTGACTGCCTCCGACATTTTCCCGTATGTCGGTTTCCCGACACAGTGAGATTCTCACAACCTCTGCTGAGTTTTCACCATTGCACGTGGCAGCGCTACGCTGCTTGCCTCCTCGATTCTTGCGCCTGGACAGACATGCCTCTACATGCTCTGCACACTCGTCATACGGACCCAATTACCTGTCATGTCTTGTCAACACACTTGAGTGCGTTTGACTGCACGCTGCGCACGCCGCAGCTCGCCTCTTTGAATTTCCCGCCAGTTAGTGCTCCACTAACTGCACCTTGGGCGGTTACCACCCTGTGGCCCATTATGCGGCCGATCGTGCGGTTGGATTCACCACTAACCGTGCGCAGTTAATCGCGCAGCGGTTTCGATAACCGCACGCGGCCGCTCCGCTAACCGCGCCCTCACTGTGCCCATAAATAGGGGAACGGGGGTTCCCTTCTCCTTTCTTCCCCACTCCATCCCACTGCACCATTGCCGCCGCCGCGTGAAGCTCTTCTCCATCGCATTGCGCTGAAGCTCGTACGACGTCGTCGATCAGCCTCCTCCGTGCCGCCGTCGAGCCGAGCTCTCCGCCACCGCGCTCTGCGTTTCCCTCGCCCCGAGCACCCGCTTCTCCGGTGAGTTTCTTGCCCGCAACCTCTTCGATGGCTTGGCGATTGGATCATCCGTAGTTCGTTCTTAGCTCTTGAATAGATTTCTTTATCATCCCTTTTGTAGATCTTCTTCTTCATACTTTGCCCGTAGAAACGTATTTTTCCCTAGTTTTTACTCCTTTTCTACCGTGCAAACATCAAGATGCTCACCGCCGGCGAACTCTTGCATTTATATAGGTTTTCCTACCCGAGATGTCTTCCAGTCACACTCCGGATCATGCCGACATTCCCGATGAAGAGGGGAGAACGAGCCGGATGGGAGGGCTCCGACATCTCCCAAGACGAAATAGATTGGTTGAAGCGAACCCGGCGTATCCCGGAAGGGGTGTTGTGCCGGGTCCCTGACAAGGAATCCGAGCCAAAGCTGGAATCCGGAGAACGGGTTGTCTTCGTCGCGCACTTCGAGCGCGGCTTTGGACTCCCGGCTAGCAGTTCTTCCGAGACTTCCTTACTCGGTTTGGTCTTCAACCTCACCATCTCCCGACGAATGCCATCACCACGCTTTCCTCCTATGTATCCTTCTCCGAGGGATACCTCGGCCTCTGGCCTACAGTCGATCTCTGGGCCAAGTACTTTTAGCTCCGGAAACAAAGCATTCCGGATCCGGAGAACAAGGACCTCCCCAAGCTAATGAGCCCTTGCGGAGCGGCCACCATCACACCTCGGAGGAAATCCATCTTTCCTCGGATTCCCGGCCTGGAGTCATGCCGGAAGTGGCGACGCACCTTCTTCTATGTGAAGAACCCGGAGGGCGACGTCGATCTCCTTAACCTGCCTGAGTGGAATCCTGCTACCCCCTCCGAACAGCTCAACTAGGGTTTTGATCCGAAGACCTCAAACCCGAGATCAACTCGATTCACAAGCTTGTTGAGTCGTTCCAGAAAGAGGGGCTGGTAGCCGATGATCTCCTGCGAACCTTCGTCAGTCGCCGAGTTTCCCCCTCCAGGACTGAGTTCGCAAGATCTGCCACATGAGTGGCCGATATGATCCTACCCGGACCAGCACACACGAGCTGACCAAACCCGAGGTTTGGAGACGAGTCAAGGCCATTGCCAAGACACATATGCCGGAGGAGTGGGAATGGGGTATGCAACCCCACGACAGGACTCGGCCTCCGAAGAGAGTAAGCATCTAGCAATTTATACCGACATACTTTATGTGCCGAGATAGCTCTTATGCCGATGTCACTTTTAGAGTAACCCGATTTCATTGCATCCATGTTGTTGAGATTCACTCGGCAGACCATTGAAGACGGAGAGAATCCCTCCGAGCGATGGGGCGAAGACTTACCTATCCCGGCCGTCACCGAGGCTGAAGATCCGGATGACGAGGATCATATGCCAATCCCCACTGCCCGCGCCCCTGCCTCGGGTAAGCATTGAGTCCGAGCTTCACTCAGAGATTGGTCAGACGACGATGATGACGACTGCCAAATTTTAGAGCCGGTTGATGCTCTTCCCATCTCATATGCTCACCCATTATCCTCGGACTCAGCTAACCGACTGGCCAAACTTCCGGCACATCTCGCAAGCGCGCAGGGACGGTACTTCGGGGACCGGGACCTCAACAACTTCGGAACCCGCTCCGAAGAAAACCAAGAGGTTGAAGAAAGCCGGAGAGAGACTCCGGAGCAAGAAGCAGCCGCTAGTCATAGAAGGGTAAGATACTCTTCACCAGTATACACTTGTTCTCCTTATTCCTTTCAATTGAGATAATCTTTCCCCGAGGTAACACTTCTTTCTATCTGGATGCAGCGATGTCCTTCAAGTTCCTCATAGCGCATCCTCGATGCGGTCTCCTATTCCGCCGCCCGAGGTATCTCGGTCCCCCGAGATTGAGGCTGCTAGCCCAACCAGGGCAGGTCCTACCTCGGCCCCTCTCACTCCCACCGGTACACCGCCGCCGAGCTCTCACATTGCTCCGGAGGAGGTCAAGGAACCCCGGAAATTTTGGCCCCGACCGAGACGCTGATCCCGGTGTCCACACCTTGGACTCCGAAATGAAGCGGCCCGAAGCTCCGGTAGTACCGGACCAGCAGCAACAACAACAAGAACCACAACAGCAACACCAGCAGCAACAGAAGCAGAAGCAGAAGCAACCGCAGCAGCAACCACACCCGTAGCAACACCAGCAGCAGAAGAGGCAGAAGCAGCAGAAGCAGCTGCAACAGCAAGAGCAACAGCAACAGCAGCCACCACCGCAGTCACCGCACAGGCCATCTCCATCACTGAAATCTCCAGTGGCGTCAACCCGGAAAACCACCTCCCCATCCAAGTCGACATCAAGCCAATTGGCCACCGGGAAAGCGCTGGTTATCTCGGACAAGCATTCCAAGGTGACTCCAAGGCAGGCTTTGACCGCGTCTGTCTCCCGAGCTTCTGCAGCCTGCTGGGGGTTTCCCCTGCTGCGCACTTCAAGCGGCCACAGCTTGGGCTCAGTAGAGCATTATGACATGGACTGGAACTCCACCGACATCAGCGAGGTTTCTTCCTGGGATCCAGTGTCCCAGCACCCCGCTGGTCCAAGTGCACTCGCACAGTCCATGCACACATTGCAGGTTGCAGCCCTTAACGCCAGCAAGACTGCCGAGGTAAACTTTCCTCCACTTAGCTCCTTCTTCCTTTACAACAGATCATATATATATTATCCCCAGTCCCCGAGATTCGGGTTAAGTGGTTATCGCTCAACCGAGTGAAAATCACTTGACGCGAATTGTCGGCCCAGTGAGAACCAGGGTGTGCTCGGCCTGTCCTCCACGGCCATCGACACTCGATGGCCAATTTCCACTAAGGACCAAGCCTACGGCTTGGAGAGACTCGCGAGGCAAATCACCTCGCGGGGGCTCTAGAGGCAGCGGAGGCCTATGGAGGCCCTATCCACCGCTGCCCCCTCTTCAAGGTGATCTCCCCTGGAGAGAGGTCAACGCCAAATCCTCCACAGGGCACCCTAGCCCTCGTGGGGATTGCTTCGCTGCAAAGCAACCTCTGCAGAGCGCACATGGCTCTGCAGCGGCCGCAGAGTGACGCGCGCCTCTGCGCGCGGTGACGACGACGCCGCAGTTGCCATTTGGTGATTAAAGGAGTCAACAAAGCTGCGCCATCCGCACCGGACTACAAGGATTTCCTCTTTGGTGATAAGGGGACCGGCCGGCGCTACGCTCCACGGCCAACGTCACCGTGGGCACCCCCACGTTCCTCTGCAGCCCCAGCTGGCCGTCCTGCATGGACGGTGGTTTCTCTGCCACAGGCATCAGCTTTTGCCCATGGACCGCGTCCATGGACAGCTGGGCTGCGGTGCACCGTGCTCCCCTTCTGTCGCCATGTGGTAGCCCTTCCGCGGCGCAAGCGCAGGGAAGAGGCCCGGGGCGCCTATAAAAGGAGGAGGTGCACCACCGTAGCAAAGGATCGCATTCTCATTCTAGCTAGCCACTTACGCGCAAGGAAGGAAGACCACAGTTCCCCTTCCTTGTGCACACCACTGCCAAAAGAGAGCCCTCGGCAAGCTCATTGTACTGTAACCTCATAAGCAGTGCAATACAGACAAGCAGGAGTAGCGGTGTTACCTCCACACGAGGGCCGTGAACCTGGGTACGGGCTGGTGTTCATCTCTGTCGTGATGTCCCTCCTCATGCTCGACGAGCACCGTCGTGCAGGTTGAGGGTTGTTTGACCAACGTGTTCAGCCCCTTACACGAACTCTCTTCGTGAGCTTGACTATCCCTGTTTCGTGGGAGTCATTCTCCGACAATTGGCGCGCCAGGTAGGGGGCTGAGGCGCGTCTTCAACCTTCACCGACCTCTGCACCATGGCGGACACTCGCGCAGCTCGCGCCACCCGGCGGGCGTCAGGCAGGGCTACCACCGAGCCCGCTGCCAACACCACCAACCCCGCGGCCGTCCCGTGCCAGCCGCGCTCGGGGCGCAACACCGCTGAACCGCGTGTGGAGCACCCCGAGGACGATGACGGCCACCACGACGACCGCTTCGACGAAGACGTCGACCACGGGCACGGCGAGGACGCTGAGTCCTCGCATCCGTCCCAGCGCCACAGCGCCTCCACTCTTGGGCGTCCAGCGCCCAGCCGAACACCGCGCTGCTCATGGCCGCGGAGCTCTTCCGCTACCGCCCCAGCCGAGGCGCACGACAACTGGCTCGGCCGCCTCCAGCACCTCGTCGACATCGCGGCGCACCGCGCGCAGCTCCGCGACGTCGCGCTCTCTGGTGCACCACAACTCCGGACGGCAGGGACTGCCGCGCATGGCGCACCTCCGCCGCCGCCTCCGCCGCCGCCTCCGCCAGGTCCGCCTCCAGCTGCGGCCACAAGGCCGCCTCCCACGCGTCTTCGCCGCGCGATTGCCAAATCGTGCAGCGGACTCCTCCAGACGCGCGGGTGGAAATGGAGCGCCAGAAGGACCTCCAGAAGCGCATCGTCGAGGAAATCGGCCAAGCGGGGCGACAGAACCGCCGAGCTCTTCAGGGCGGCATTGCCTCGTACGCCACAGGATGCGCGGCCTTCACCCGCAACCTGCGTCGCGTCGTCTGGCCACAGAAGTTCAGGCCTGACCTACCCAAGGGCTACGACGGCACGAACAACCCCATCGAGTTCCTGCAGCTCTACACCACCTCCATCCAAGCTGCGGGGGGAGACGACAAGGTCATGGCCAACTGGTTCTCCCACGCTCTCAAGGATTCTGCCTTGTCGTGGCTCCTGAACCTTCCCGAGGATTCCATTGACTCGTGGGAGGAGCTCTGCCAGCAGTTCGTTGCAAACTTCAAGGGCACGTACGAGCGCGCCCTCACCTACAACGACCTGCGTGCTGTGCGCCAGAAGCCTGGCGAGACCCTCCGCAGGTACATCCAGCGCTTCAGCCAAGTCCGCAACAAGATCCCGAACATCCCGGACTCGCACGTCATTGCGGCCTTCAGAGAGGGCGTCACCAACCACAGGATGCTCGAGAAGCTCGGCATCCACGATACCCTCTCCTCCGTGGTGAAGCTCTTCGACATCGCAGACAAGTGCGCCAAGGCAGAGGAAGGGCTCCTCTTCGTCAAGGTGGGCTCGACAGACGACCCTGTCGAGGGATCCAAGACCCAGAAGAGGCGTGACGAGAAAACGCAAGCCTACAGCTGTCTGGCAGCCGAACCCGACGCCAAGCAGTTCGCGAGGACTCTCCCGAGGCTGGCGAGAAAAAGGTGGACAACCGCCCGTTCTGCATCTACCACAACAGGCGCGGCCATGCGACGGAGAACTGCTACGACCTCAAGCAGCTGAGCAAGAAGCGCGAGCAAGAAGAAGGCAGCGGTGGCCGCGGCAGAGGCCGTGGTTACCGCAAGGGCGGACGTAAAGGCAACTACCAGAGGCCCAGGGGACTCAGGCGAATGCCGCCGAGAAAAACAACAACCTCCCCGACGAAGAGCCTGGAGGCTACCAGGCCCCTAAGGGTGCCATGGCATGCATCCTCGGCGGATCCCAAGCGCCCAAGTCGAACAATCAGTTCAAGCAGTTCGCTCGCGAGCTCAATGCAGCGCTTCCCGGGGTCGAGACGTCCCGCCCCCTCAAGTGGTCCCAGTACACCATCGCCTTCGACGCCAAAGATCACCCCAAGTCGACCAAGACTGTGGGCACCCTCCCGTTGGTGTGCACCCCCACCATCAACAACATCGCCGTCGGCAAGACGCTCATTGATGGGGGTGCAGGCCTGAACGTCATCTCTGTCGAGACCTTCGAGACGCTTCAAGTGCCCTACGAGTGGCTCATGCCCTCCAGGCCCTTCACCGGGGTCACCAGTGGCTCAATCTCGCCTCTGGGGCAAGTGAGGCTCGCGGTCACCTTTGGCACGCAGGAGAACTACCGCACCGAGCTAATTGACTTCGACGTCGCGCACATTGGCCTGCCCTACAACGCCATCCTCGGCTACCCCGCCCTCGCGAAGTTCATGGCCGTCACGCACCACGCCTACAACATGGTCAAGATCCCTGGCAGCGGTGGCACCATCACCATCGTGGTCACGTACAGGACGCCACGCGCGCTGTCGAGATCGCCTACAAGGCCGCTGCCATGGCATTCCCCTGACGAGGACATGGAGCCTCTCGAGAGGCCCAAGAAGAAGAAGCAGCTGTTCTCTCAAGAGAGCATCTACAAAGAAGGTGTCGCTGAGCACCAGTGGCTCGGGGGCTGAGGGCTCGGGGGCTAGCGTCACCATAGGCGCTGACTTGCCTTCCAAATAGGAAAGCGCGCTCGTCGCCTTCCTTCGGGCAAACTCACTCCCACCACCTCCTGTAGGTGGGGCACCCAACTGCGGTCCATCCTCAGGGGAGCGTCTGCTGCTGGCTATGGTGCATCAAGAGACAGGCTGGGTCGACGAACTCAAGGACTACTTGCTGAAGGGAGTCCTTCCCGAGGAAGACGCGGAGGCGGAACGAGTGGCTCGACAAGCCAAGTCATACTACATCCTCGAGGGAGATCTGTACCGCAAGCGCCCAAATGGAATTGCACTTAAGTGCGTCCCCCCCGAGGAAGGCCGCATGCTGATCAGAGACATTCACAGTGGAGAGTGTGGCCACCATTCCTCTGCACGCACCCTGGCAGGCAAGGTCTTCAGGAGCGGTTTTACTGGCCCCAAGTGCTTCAAGATGCCACCACCATCGTCCAGTCTTGCGATGCGTGCCAGTTCCACGCCAAGCAAGTCCATCAGCCTGCACTGGGACTCCAAACCATCCCGCTCTCGTGGCCTTTCGCGGTCTGGGGCTAGACATCTTGGGACCCTTCCCGAGATCGCAAGGGGGCTACCGTTTCCTCTTCGTGGCAGTCGACAAGTTCACCAAGTGGGCAGAGGTTGAAGCAGTGCGCAGCATACCGGCCAGGGCAGCAGTAAAATTCATCAGAGGCCTGGTCTGCCGTTTTGGTGTGCCAAATCGCATCATCACCGACAATGGCTCACAATTCACCAGCGGCATCTTCAGGGCCTACTGCGAGAGCCTCGGCACCAAGCTCTGCTTCGCCTCGGTGGCTCACCCACAGAGCAACGGCCAAGCCGAGCGAGCAAATGCTGAGGTCCTCAAGGGCCTCAAGACAAGAAGCTTCAATCGCCTGAAGGGCTACGGCAAGGGCTGGATAGACGAACTCCCGTCCGTGCTCTGGTCCATCCGCACGAACCCCACGAAGCCCACTGGTGAGACGCCATTTGCCCTCGTGTATGGAGCTGAAGCAGTCCTCCCCACAGAGATCAAGCATGGATCCGCACGGGTCCTTGCCTTCAACGAGGACGATCAAGCAGACCTCCACAGCGACGACCTGCTGCTCCTTGACGGGTTGCGCCGCCGTGCCGCCCTCAGGGCAGCCAAGTACCAGCAAGACCTGCGACGCTACCACAGCCGCCACATACGTCCGCGCACTCTCGAGACAGGCGACCTCGTCCTCAGGAGAATCCTCTCCAGGGAAGGTCTCCACAAGCTCTCGCCAATGTGGGAAGGCCCCTACAGGGTCTCACACATCGCCAGGCCTGGCGCGGTACGCCTCGAAACGGAGGACGGCATCCCGGTCAAGAATCCATGGAACATCGCGCATCTACGCAAGTTCTACCCGTGATCATAGTCACGCCAGACATTTTTTGTCTCTAGAGGGAAGCACACAACTTCACCTCCAAGCTTCACAAAAGCTTCTCCTCCCGAGGGCCAGCCCCTCTGAGCTCTCCTGATAACGTGCCGCCGCAGGCCGTGAAGAGTCTCAGCCACTGAATGTGGTCCCCATGCCTCGACATGGAAAACTTTATCTTGGTATACCAAGTGTAATGAACCAATTCGTTTCTCAATGAAACATTGCGCTGAGGCGCCGCTGTGTAATATTTTGGTGGTGAGTTTTACTTTTCATCATCTTAGTTCATTTCGCGCTCATATTCTTCCCCATGCGCACCTCGCGAGCGGGGGCTGAGTACGGTGACTGTGCCTCGAGAGCACCCCAACAGCACCGCAAAATCCAAAGGATCCGAGCTCTAACACGTGAGCACGCTCTCACGCCTGTTACCTCCCAAAGAGCTCTGGCCTATGGGCTTGCTCCCAAACACGCCACCTCACCAAAGGACCTTGGTACTTACTCTCCTCGCGAGATACTCATGAGGAAGCCTATAAGCGCGCATGAGTTTTACTACCATGTACTTGCTTTGGGTTTGCCTCTCTAACCAATACAGGGAACAAGAGTCCTCCCAAGCTCGTGAAGCCACGCTCCGCCTCAAGAGGGAAGCGCACCATCAGGGAAACCAACGCCCTCTACGAGACCAAAGTCTCGCAAAGCTAAGTCCAGCGCTCGCGCCTCAGGAGTTTTTCCTCCCTCTCACGAGCATCTGTCGTCCCTCGAGCGGGTTTTTTCTCCTCACACTCCATGGACTGCTTGTGCGTCAAAGGGGGGCCCTCGAGCACCGCGACTCGAGAGCCCTTACCTCTCCAAGCCTTAAACACCCCCGGCCTTGCCGAGTCAAGCTCCGGCATACCGCAGCGGCGGAGTCATAGCGCAAAGAGATGGGTCCTGACGACGTAGAGCGAAAAAAGACATGGAACAGGGATAAAAGGCCCATCGAGGGACATACACATAGTAGCACAAGTGTCTTACAAACCAGAACGAATTAAAACAAGTCTTAAAACAAAGATAGCTGCGCGTCAAGCGCGTCTTGTTGCAGGAGCGGCCTAGGCAGGGGCATGCCGGCACCATCCTCCTCAGCCTCCTCTTCAGCTTCTTCTTCGGCGCCTTCCTCCTCCTCAGCGGCCTGCTCCGCCTCGACCCTCTTGAAGCGGTCGACGTAATCGTTGACCTCCTCACGAACCAAGTTGGAGAGGTCCTGGGCTTGGTCATCCTCGACGGGCTCGGTCACTGACTCGAAGTCGAAGCCGGGTTGAAGGCGCTGGAGGTTGGCGAAGACGCGATCGATCGCCACTGTCAAGAGCTTGCGGCACTCTTCATCAACAACGTCACCAAGTTCCGCCACAGGGCCCTCGAGCGCGGTGAAGAGCTGATCGAAGTAGGCGAGGTATGTGGCGGCGTCAGCGTTCCCATGAACGGGAACCGCAGGGCATCCACTCCTAGCTGCCCCGCGAGAGTGTTCCCCCGAGTCACCAAGGACTTGAACATGCGCTCCCGCTGCTGCGTCAAGACCCGTGACGCCTGCACGCTGTGCTCAGCCTCTACAGCACGCTCCACGGCAGGACCCACCTGCGCGGTCAACTCCTTCATATCAGCCATCAAGGAAGCAAGGTCCTGCTCCGCACGCGTCCGGGCCTCCGCAGCAGCCTGGAGGCGGGAGTCAAATCGCTTCTTTGGGCCTCAAGATCTGATGCGAGCCTCAAGCTCGTTGCGTCTCTTCGTGAAGCGATCCTCTTGCTTCTTGGCTTTCTCCTCGAACCCTTTCCTGCAGTTGTCACGGAAGAGTTTCTCCTTGGTCGCAGACTCCTCCGCCATCTTCTCCTCCTTCTTGCGAAGGTTCTCATTGGTCTGCGCGAGGCGCTTCTGGTAGAACTCCTCGTCTTGGGTAACCTTGTTCTCGCGAGATTCCAGGTGCTCCCGCTGCGCAGATTGATCCTTCTCGATCTGTTCAACCTGTTCCTCGCGCTTGCGCGCCTCGGCCTCGCGGGCGTTAAGTTCAACTCCACACTGCGCGACCAGGTCTTCGCGGATGCGCAGGTTCTCACGGAGTTTCTCCAAGCTCTGCCGCACGTTCTCCGACTCGGCGACGATCCCAGCCTCACGGTCCAGAAGCTCTTTGTGCTTAGTGGAGACCGCCGCCTCACGCGCGCCAGCTCCTGGTGTTTGGCCTCGGCCTCCGCCTCGAGAGCCTCGCGCCTAGCACCCAGGTCCGCAAGGGTCTCCTCAACCTCGCGAACCACGCTGATGCGGATCTCCTCGGCGGAGCGCTGCACTGCCTCGCGTTGCGCCTGGGCAGCCTCGTTCTTCTGGCGGCAGCGCTCCACGGTCTGCTGAAGACAAGCCCAGCCCCGCGCAAGCTCGGCGTCCTCCTCCGCCCTGGAGCGATCCTCATCAGCGAGCTGGGCCTCAAGCCCATCGAGCGCTTCCCTCGCCGAGCGAAGGACAGCCCCACGGCGAGCCGCAACTGGGCGCCGCCCCCGCAAGACTAAGGCCCATGGCTCACCGGAGGGCCTGGAAACGCCGGCGCCTGCCGAGGATCCCGGAGCGTCGCGCCTTGGGCTCTGAGTGGCCTCGAGACGCACCTGGGGCTCTGGCGCGAGCCTCCCTCTTCGTCCACGCAAGGGGCCTTCTGGGGGCTCGAGACGCCCTCACCATCAACCCCACCATTTTTCTGCCCCTGAGGAGCACTCTCCTCTCCCCCAGGGGCAGGGTTGGCCTTCTCAGCTGAGGCCGCCCCCACAGCGGCCTCAGAGTCCACCGGGGACTCTCCAAGGCTCGTGCTCGGTGGAGGTGATGACACGGCGGCCTCCTCCATCTCGTCGTCAGCGCGTGCTTCGGCGAACACCGCTGTCTCCGCCGCACGCTCCTTCGCCGGCGGCGTGGACTTCGCCGCATCCCCCGCCGGTGCCCCCTCCTGCCGCACAGGAGAGGCGACAGGCCGCACAGGCGGCGGCATCGTCACCTCTACTTCCTCCTCCTCTTTCTCCTCGTGGCACTCCTCTGCCTCAAGAGGTGGCGCCGCAGCCTCGGGAGAGGAAGCGGTGTCCTCGGGAGGCACCTCGACGGCCGTAGGCGCTGCAGGCGCCGCTGCAGCACTGGGGATTTCTCCAAGCCTCCGGAGCCTCCGCCGTTTTGGCCCCTCGGGGCACCTGGAGAGGTAAAGGCTCAAGACCCCTCGAGAAGCCTACGCAAGAATGACATCAAACAGAAAAAGGAGACAATCCTTACCCAGATGTCTTAGCGCGGGAGTCAACCCACACCGTGTTTGATGACCGCCAGGGCCTCGACGACGTGGCACCGGCACCGGACCCCTCAGGAGCAGTCTCGGCTTTCCTCTTGAGAGAAGTGCCCGCTGGACTCCTGGCGGTCCTGTCATGAATAGCCTTGGAGCGAGGCTCGCAGTGGCCCGATGAAGCACCATCATCGTCGCTCTCCTCTTTTCCCTCAACACGCTGTGAGGGAGCGACCACGAACTGGTCCCCGCTACCTGAGGAGATCTCGTGGATCTCAACCCCAGGCGTCGCACTCTTCGAGGCGCTCGAGTTCTCCGCCGAAGAAGCAGGGCCTCCCGAGGCGCCGGTTGCGCCTGCGCCAGATCCCGCGGGCGTTTCCGTCATATCCTCGTCGCCCTCAGCCGGCGCCGCCTGCTACGCAGACTCTGGATCCTCGCGAGGCCCGACATGCCCCTCAGGCACCAGGCCCCACTGGTCGAACTTCGGCATCGTCTGCACGTGCGAGACGCGACGCCCGAGATCGATCCTGTGGAGCGGAACAGCCTTGTCGGTAGGCGCGGGGATGTCTGGAGACGTGAAGAGGGTCTCCATGATGCTGTTCACCTCCTCCTGCGTGAAGAGGGTAGCGCTCAGGCGCATCTTGTCCCTCTGGTTGGAGTACAGCCACATCGCATCCGCATGCCTCTGGAGTGGAGCAATGCGACACCTCACGAAGTCCTTGGCCACCATCTGCCCGGTGAGGCCAGCCTCGCGGAGTTCCTGCAAGCGCCTCACCACGGGGCCAAGAGTTGCGCCCTTGATTGCCTTAGAAGACCAGCTCGCCCTCTTCGTCGGAGGCGCTTCAGGCAGTTCGAAAAAGGCGCTCTGGCTCCCGAACTGCACAAGGAACCAACGCTTGCGGAAGTCCTCCACCCTCTTCGTCACGCTGGTCACAAGGTCCTCGCCGTTCCGCGCGATTGGGATGTAGACGCCCTTCATGCCATCGGCGATGCGGAAGGACACGCACCCCGACCGCTCCCTGTTCGCCGTGAACCGGAGCGCGTAGAAGTTGCGGAAAAGGTCCACCGAGGGCGGAATGCCGATGTACGCCTCGCAGAGATAGGCGAAGATGGCGAGGACGAGGATGGAGTTGGGATGGAGATGAAGAACTTGGATCTGGTAACGCTCCAGAACCGCCAGGATGAAGTCAGAGAAGGGAGGCACGAGCCCGGCGTAGAGGGTGTGCATGAAGATGGGGTAGAAGCTGCCGAAGGAGTTGTTCGCCAGCTTGAGCACCGTGGCGCCGTGCTCATTGGTCGCCGAGGCCGCCATATGACGCACCTTGTCCAACTGCAGCTTCTTCTCGAAGCGGAAGCCAACCAGAGCCGGCTTGAAATCGCCGCCCTGCATCACCGCCTTGCCTTTCGTGGCCGCGGTGGCTTTCTTGGGCGCCATTGCAGCAAGATTGCGAAGGAAGAGCGCCGAGAACCCGGAAGCGCAGAAGTCGAGAGCAAGGGGACGAGCGCGCAAATGAGGCAGTAACTGCTGCCTGAACCGGCGCTGCAGGCTTTATATCCCCTCAGAGCAGTTACCGAGACGTGGTGGGCCCCGCCACTACGCCCATTACCGTCGAGGAGAGCGTGTGGCCGCGGCGCCTAACTGCTCTACACGTGTCTCGGGCCGGCCGGACACTTTGGGCCCATGACGATTCGCCTGCGTCCACTAGACTACATCGTGCCCATCATGGGCCCGGGGGCTACTGTCGGGCCAGTGAGAACCAGGGTGTGCTGGGTCTGTCCTCCACGTTTTCGACACTCGATGGCCAATTTCCACTAAGGACCAAGCCTACGGCTTGGAGAGACTCGCGAGGCAAATCGCCTCGCGGGGGCTCTAGAGGCAGTGGAGGCCTATGGAGGCCCTATCCACCGCTGCCCCCTCTTCAAGGTGATCTCCCCTGGAGAGAGGTCAACGCCAAATCCTCCACAGGGCACCCTAGCCCTCGTGGGGATTGCTTCGCTGCAAAGCAACCTCTGCAGAGCGCACATGGGCTCTGTAGCGGCCGCAGAGTGACGCGCGCCTCTGCGCGCGGTGACGACGATGCCGCAGTTGCCATTCTGGTGATTAAAGGACTCAACAAAGCTGCGCCATCCGCACCGGACTACAAAGATTTCCTCTTTGGTGATAAGGGGACCGGCCGGCGCTACGCTCCACGGCCAACGTCACCGTGGGCACCCCCACGTTCCTCTGCAGCCCCAGCTGGCCGTCCTGCATGGACGGTGGTTTCTCTGCCACAGGCATCAGCTTTGTGCCCATGGACCGCGTCCATGGACAGCTGGGTTGCGGTGCACTGTGCTCCCCTTCTGTCGCCATGTGGTAGCCCTTCTGCGGCGCAAGCCCAGGGAAGAGGCCCGGGGCGCTTATAAAAGGAGGAGGTGCACCACCGTAGCAAAGGATCACATTCTCATTCTAGCCTAGCCACTTACGCGCAAGGAGGAAGAACCACAGTTCCCCTCCCTTGTGCACACCACTGCCAAAAGAGAGCCCTCGGCAAGCTCATTGTACTGTAACCTCCATAAGCAGTGCAATACAGACAAGCAGGAGTAGCGGTGTTACCTCCACACGAGGGCCGTGAACCTGGGTACGGGCTGGTGTCCATCTCTGCCGTGATGTCCCTCCTCATGCTCGACGAGCACCGTCATCGTGCAGGTTGAGGGTTGTTTGACCAACGTGTTCAGCCCCTTACGCGAACTCTCTTCGTGAGCTTGACTATCCCTGTTTCGTGGGAGTCATTCTCCGACACGAATCTTCAATATAAAGCTTTGATTTTCAGTCCCCGAGATTCGGGTTAAGTTTACCCGGCTTGAGTCTTGAAAAAATTCCGACATAACCAGTCCCCGAGACTCGAGTCGAGTTTACTCGGCTTGAGTCTCGAAAAAATTCCGACACAACCAGTCCCCGAGATTTGAGTCGAGTTTACTCGGCTTGAGCCTTGATAACAATACTAACACTTCCCCCTTTTTCAGGAAAGCATCAATGCCCGGACCAAGGTATTCCAGACCCTGCTCCTGGACCACAGGAAACTCCGGGATTCCCGCAAGCGTCTGCAAGCGGAACAGAAGAAACGCGACGATGCGCACAAAGCCGCGCTTAAGAAAGAGCAGGACGAGGTGTCGCGGCTCCAGAGGGAGCTTGACCGGGTGCAGAAGCAACGGGAAGAAGATGCCCAGAAGCTCAAATCCGAGATGAAGGCAGTTGTTGCCGCGGAGAAGAAACTTCGGGAGGATGATGCTGCGAAGCATAAGGAGGTCCTTGGCGAGACCGAGATCCGCGTTACCTCGGCTCAAGAGGCCCTGGATGCCCTTCAGGCAAAATGCGACAGCTGGCTGGCCACACTCGTCTGGATCAACCAGGAGATGGACAACAAGCGTTCTCTGTCCCTTCTTTTCTGCCCGCGCCGACATTTGCCATATGCCGGTATATGACTTAACTTGATAACAACCTTTCTTATTTCAGAACATTTCACCCACACCCAAGTCGCTGCAATGAACATCACCAACAAAGCGCGAGCACGAAGATCGAGGCTGGCCCAATCTCGGATGATTGGGAAATTGAAGACCATCTGACAGCGCTGAAGGCCCGGATTTCTCCACTGAAGAGCATTGGCACTGAGCTTCTTGAAGCCAGCATCCGGGTTTACCGGACACTGTGGCCTCAAGCTGCAACTCCGGCAACAATTGACGAACTGATCAAGTGCTTGGCGACAACCGAGACCAGGCTTCGAAAGTGGAAATCTTCTTCAGCTCGCGCCGGCGCGGACCAAGCTCTAACTTTTGTGTTGTCCTGGTATGAGCTTATCGACCTGAATGCATTGAAGTCTCTACGCGCCCATTCGCAGTGGACTGAAGATCCGATACTGATCGCGCGTCGCAAGGAGGCAGCTGCTTTCATGGCCAGCTACGCTCAGACTCGGGATATCATTCCTGGGGAAGTTTATTCCGACGCCGAACATTATGCTGATGACGACGACGATGAAGATAGCGAGGACGAGGTAGTGGACGAAGAGATTGAGGCTGAGATTCTCGACACTGCCACCGACACAGCAGCCGAGACTGCCGAGCAATCTGCAGCCGACACAACTCCGGGAACCGACACTACTGCCGATCATGCGCCCGAGACTGCTCCACCGACTTCCACAGCTGCCACTGCTCCAAGCTCCTCCGACACTGCTGCCTGAACTTGCTATCATTTGCACTGTTAGATCCCCGGAATGCCGGGTGCATATGTATATATACTTTTAAGTACTTGCATCGCTACTCTATTTTGCTACTCTTATGGAAAACGGCTTAATGCCGGATCACTTTGCATCAAGTCCCCGAGTTTACTTTCTTGTTTACTATACTTAGTAATCTTTGCTCTTGTCTACCATTTCGGCGTTCGACAGTCGAGTCACAAGACCAAAATTATACCATACAGTACTTCTAAAAATTTGAGGTAAGATTTAGAGTCATCCGACACAAAGAAAAGGAATGAAAGACCGGGTTAGTAAACGACATATGTCGGATCTTTTTAGGACCGAGTCCCCGAGTCCATTTTCATGTTTACCATATACCATAACCTCTGCTCTTGACTGCCATTTCGACGTTCGTCAGTCGAGTCACAAGATCACAACAAAATAGCATACACTACTTGAACTTTGAAACGAGGTCACAAAATCATCCGACATATGAACAACATAAACAAAACTGAGATTAAACACATGCATATGAACAAGGCAGTCCCCGAGTTTCATCTCGGCGTGCCGGCATTTCATTCAAAGGAAACCGAGATACATAGACTGCTCCCTTAGGAGTAAAAGGGACGGAGTAGAGCCACATTCCATGGTCGCTTGGTTTCCTCTCCGGATTTGTCCATTACATTTTTCCTCGGTGCCTGTGCATCTATAAGATAGTACGAATCATTGTGTAGAGCCTTGCTCACAATGAATGGTCCCTCCCATGGAGGTGACAACTTGTGTCGGCCTGCGCTGCACTAGCCTCAGCACCAAATCGCCCTCTCGGAATACCCGAGGGCTGATCTTCCGGCTATGATAGCGTCGGAGATTTTGCTGATATATAGCTGACCGAGATAAGGTCAGTTCTCGTGCCTCTTCGAGCAAATCAACATCATTTTCCCGAGTTTCTTTTGCCTCGGTTTCAGCGTACAGCGCCACTCTCGGCGAGTCATACTCCATGTCGGTTGGCAAGACAACTTCTGCCCCATAGACCAAAAAGAATGACGTATAGCCAGTTGAACGATTCGGTGTGGTCCTTAGACCCCACAATACTGATGGTATCTCCTCTATCCAGCATCCCGGAGTTCTCAACAAGGGTTCAATTAACCGGGCTTTAATGCCGGCCAACACCAACGCATTTGCTCTTTCCACTTGCCCATTTGCCTCTAGGGTCATGACACGATAGCAATAAGCCCCGTACGGGGTAATAAAAGCAGTTTTCAATTGATCAGCAGGGTTCAAAGGTATCTGGTGAAAACCAGAATACGCATCTACAAAGGATAACAGCTAACACCCGGCTGTGGAATCGATCACTTGATCAATCCGAGGTAGCGGGAAATGGATCCTTGGGACATGCCTTGTTTAGGTTGTTGAAATCGATACACATGCGCCACACCTTGGCCACCATAGGTTCATCCTTTTTCTTCTCTACCAGGACCGGGTTAGACAATCGGTCCGGGTGCAGCACTTCCATGATGAAACCAGCCGCAAGCAGTTTGGCCAGCTCATCTCCCACTACTTTTCTTCTCTCATCCGAGAGACGTCGTGTCGGTTGCTTCACAGGCTTCATGTCCGGCCTGACGAACAAAGAGTGCTCAGCCAACTCCCTCGGAACACCCGGCAGGTCCTGATTCGACCATGCAAAGATATCCCGATTCTCACGGAGGAAGTGACTGAGCTCGCTTTCGTATTTCTCGGTTAACCCGGAACCGATGATGAGGTTGTGTTCCGAGAATGCCGGGTCGACATTGATCTTCTTGGTCTCCTTTGGCACCTCAAAGTTTGCATTCTGCTCCGGGTTAACCATACCCGACATACCGAGTTGCGCGGATTGAGCCAGTGCCACCACTTCGTGGATCTTCTTCTTCTCGGCAGCAATAATCAATGACTCGGCCAAGCAGGATCCAGCCGAGGCACACTCCAGGGCACGCTTGTAATCACCCGAGATGGTGATGATGCCATTAGGACCCGGCATTTTCATCTTGAGATAACCCACATGGGTCGATATCATGAACTTCGATAGTGCGGGCCTACCAAGCAATGCATGGTATGGACTTTCGAGGTCCACTACCTCGAACTGGATGCTTTCAGTTCTGCAATTGTCCTTGGTGCCAAACAGCACATCCACCCAGATTTTGCCCATGGGCGCACATGATACACCTGGCACTATGTCATGGAAGGTCGTGCTACTCGGTTGCAGCATGTTCATCGAGATACCCATCTTCACCATGGTGTCTCAGTACATGATATTGATAGCACTCCCATTATCAATGAGAACTCGGGTGAACCGGACATTGATGGAGGGTCCAATGAATGTCGGATCCACCACCAGAGCATAACCTCCCGGCGTTGGCATAACTCGGGGATGATCCTTTCTGCTCCAACTGATCTCTTGCTCGGACCAGTGCATATACTTCGGCACCGCCGGCATAACTGCGTTCACCTCCAGTGCACGCCGATGCAAGCTCTTCTTGTCAGTTGGCTCGGTCACAAAGACCACATAGCTCTGATGAGCTTCTCTGTAATCTCCCTGGGGATACTCTCCTTGCCTGCTGGGACCAGCGTTGTTGTTCCCTCTGACATTCACCTGATTCACAGGTTTCGGATCTGCTTGCCTCTGAGCAGGCGGATTCACCGGGATAGCATTTACCCCGGTGAGCGGTAAGTTTTGCCTCGGCGGAATTCTCTGAGGTGCCCCCCTGATTTCCTCCGGCTCTGGCTCCTTCCCCCTTTGTGCGCTGATACCAGCTGCACTGCCGAGTTTTATGGTTCGCTGGCCTGCGGATGTCTTGGGTGTGGAAGCTGCAAGGTCCATCCAACATAGCCTCATAAGTGAAGGACTGCTTCTGGCCACTCCATGGCTTCTTCCCTTCTTGATTCTGGCCCCATGCAGGGCCACTGTTCTTCGGACGCTGGTTACTGCCGGCAGCTGGCTGGTCTTGGTTCTCTGCAACAACCTGGTTTGAGCCATACCGGTAATCCGGTTCTCTCCTCTTGTTGCCGAAGTCCTGGCGATCGTTCTGCCTGACTGGCCCGGGTCTGTTATTCACCGGGTATCTTCTACTCGGTTCAACCGAGTTCAGCAAAGGCTGCGTCGGGTCACCGAGTGCATAGCTATCCGCGATCCGGATTGTCTCGGTCAAAGTGGCCGTCATTTCTCTTTGCAGCTTCTGCCAAAGCATGGAGCCATGTCGGCATCCTTGCGCAAACCATGAAATGGCCTGTGCCTCCACAACTCCTTCGCAGGAATTGCGGACAGTACTCCACCGAGTCAAGTAGTCTCGGTCTGTCTCATCATCTCTCTGTCTGCACATGGCAAGCTGCTGAGGACGGTTGGGCCTCTTGTATGTGTTGGAAAAGTTGCTAACGAAAGCTTGTTCGAAGTCCAGCCAGCAGTCGACACTGCCCTCTCTCAAGTTGTTCAGCCAGATCCTGGCTGGCCCTTCCAACATCTGCGGGATATACCTCACCGCCCATCGGCGGTTACCTCCCGCAATGTGCACTGCCGACACATAATCTGTCAGCCAGTCCTCCGGCTTGGTGCTGCCATCATACGTCTTCGCAGCTCGGCTCAACTGAAAGTGTGTCACCGGTGCTTCCCTCATGATCCGAGGTCCAAAGCATGCAGGGCCAGGTGGGCCTTGCTCTTCCAGCATCTCGGACAGATAGATTCTGTCCAACTTGTAGCGCGCATCATTCGGCGTCAACTGGCGAGGTCCCAACCGGGATCCCAGTGCACCCTCATATCTCTGATGCCCGACTCTCTCCATAGCCGAGTTACCATCATCATATCGGTTGGCCACATGGCCAACACCTTGTGGCTGCAAATGCTCGACACTCTGCTGCTGCCGAGGCTGATTCTGCACCGGATACCGAGGTGGGTGACCTCGGCCAGCCGAGTTAACGTTCCCGACAGTCGGGTTGCCCGGACCGGGATTACTTTTACCTCGGCCAGCATTGGCCTGCCCAGCTAATTGTTTTCCGGCATACTCCGGATCATATGTCAGCATCTGCTTATTCTTACCGGAGTTCACACTCCGGTCACGTCCTCCACCATCATGCGGAGATGAAGCTTGCCCCTTAGACTTTTCACTAGTTGCCCTAGCTGAGTGAACTATCCGGGACCCACCAGCACCTGGATTAGCCTTGCGAAAGGCCTCGTTCTGTCGGTTAGCATCACCGACCAACTCATTAACTCGGTCCTGCTGCTTGCGACGAGCTTCTCCGGATAAACCAGATAACTCGTCTTTTGCTGCCTCGGCAGCTCTAAGAGTCTTAGCTGGGGAACTATACTTCGGTTTCTCAACCGACATACGACTAGGAGTCTTACTAGAAGCAGATCTACCATCTCTAGCAATCTCAGCATTGAGGCCTTTGCCTCTTCTACGCACCTCTTCTATGCGGCTAGGGTGATTAGCTACCGAGGTTAACCCATGAGCTGCATTATACTCACGAAGGGATATACTGAAATCTCTCCGTATCTCGGCCACCTCAATGGCCTCCTGATGCAGCTTCTGGCGCTGCAGCTCTAACTAGGGAGCTGTTTGAGCAGCATCTGCCCCGGGGGTCACCGGCACAGCCAGCTTCTCGATGATATCTTCCAGAGGAGCTGGCCTGACCGACACATTGGATGTGCCGGCCCGGAGGTGCTCCTCCCCTTCCAGTGGTGGCTTTGCCGTGCGGGCGGATTTGGATGCAGGATCGCCGGCATTGCCTTTGCCAGCACCTCCCACTGTCCCGGTCATCATTACCTCGACGCAGCTCCCGGGGCGATCGATACGCCGGCCGCGAGCCGCGCAGACAGCAGGAGGATCCTCGGCCACAAGCACATGCTCGGGGTACTTGCAGACAACTTCGGTGGCGACGTAGGTCACGAAAGTGCCGAAGGTCATGAGGCAGCCGTTCCCGACGAACGGCTTGCTGCCGAAGCATCCCGCATTATCGCTGATGAAGTTCAGCGACCCGAGCTTGTAGATGAGCCCGGAGACGACGCGCTCGCCGGAGTCGATGATGCAACCTGTCCGGATTATCACACCAGCCAGCGTCGCTGCTGGCCCCACGGTGGGCGCCGACTGTCGTGGTGGTATCACGACAGTTGCCATAGGATGGCTAATGAGCGGGGCCGATGGGCGCTGAAGGATCTGGGAGAGGGCTAGCGCGCTAAGGAGCGCACACAGAAGAACAAGCAAACACACAAACACGCACGATCTACCCAGGTTCGGGGCCCTCGTGAGGAGGTAACACCCCTACTCCTGCCTACCTCTCTGTATATATCGATGTATCACAAATACAATGGTGCTCCTCGAGCTGTATGTCTCAAGCGTGGAGAAGGACTCAAGGAAGAAGATGACGTAACGGGGGAAATGAGTCTCAGGGCATCGTCCCTCACGCAGGAGGGGTTGGTGCCCTATTTATAAGCTAACCGAGTTACGGAAATGCCCCTCTCGGTGCACTGTAGCCATGCCAACGGTATGTCATGATGGCACTCCTGTCAAGGACAAGACGCGGCCTGCCCATCCCCTGCAGCACAACGGTACAACTAGAATGTACCCTATGCCCGGGACAAGACGTGGCCTGCCCATCCCCAACCTCGTAGCCTTTCCCCCGGATGTCCTGGAGTCAGCGGTTAGGTACGTGCTGTCCCGCCGTACCCGCAGCACGCCGCCCTGATATGCTCCGTGTCAGGCGCTTCCGTGCCAGACGGGATGTGACTACAGCATTGACTCCTCAGCCGACACAACGCTCCTCAGCTCTTTTACCCCGGCACGGGTATGTCGGATGCCCCTTGGCAGCCATGCCGGGTATCCTCCTTGAGTTAACCCGGCATGGGTATGCCGGGCACCTTGCCTCGGCGTAAACTCCTCGCCTGCATATAAGAGAAAACTTACCCGTACCGACATTGCTATGTCGGTAGCGTTATGTCGGATGAACTATGTCGGATAAGACATATCGGGCCCCTCCGAACCTAGTTATGTCGGCCTTTTCCGTACCTTGGTCCATACTTGGATACACCTTATTCCGTACCATAACCCTACCCGGGGGTAGCCCCCCGACATTAGTCCCCGAAGCTGGTGCGGTCCTACAGACTTGGATGAAGGGCCACATCAGGTTTACAAAAACCAAACCAATCCGAGATAGATATCCAACATACTTACGTCAGAACGAACCCAACAATAAGAACCCCAAACTTCATTTTCCTTGGGCAAATTCAGACTAGAGATCATGGCATCGACCTAGATGAATTGGATATACCACAATTGGACTTGGCAGAGCTGGATCAGCTGTTCACGGAGGAGGAAATCTGGTCGGTGATCAGAGAGATGCTGTCAGATCGCGCACTAGGACCGGATGGTTTCACAGGAGGTTTTTACAAGGCGGCATGGCCTGTAATTAAGGAGGATGTGATGGGGGGATTGCTGAAGCTGGCGGTTGGTGATGGTAGAGGATTTGCTATGTTAAACAGAGCCCTTATAACACTAATTCCCAAGAAGCAAGATGCAGAGGAGATCGGAGATTTTAGGCCCATTAGTTTGGTTCATAGCTTTTCTAAGCTGTTTTCCAAAGTAATTGCCAAAAGGCTAAGATCCAAGATGGGGGAGCTAATTCGGACAAATCAATCAGCTTTTTAAGAGGAAAGAACCTGCATGATAATTTTATGCTAGTAAGGCAAGCGGCTAGGAGGATACACCAAAGGAGAATCAAAGGAGTTCTTATCAAACTGGATATATCGAGAGCGTTCGATGCAATGTCCTGGAGCTTCCTGTTTGAGGTGTTAAGGAAGATGGGTTTTAACGAGTTGTTTAGGAAGTGGATCATGATTCTACTGTCAACAACCAACACGAAGGTTATCGTCAATGGGACTCCAGGAAATCGAATTGTACATGCGAGAGGGCTCAGACAGGGCGATCCAACGTCTCCGCTGCTGTTCGTGATGGGCATGGAGGTTCTGACGGCGGTAATTCTGAAGGCGGTCGAGACTCAACTGCTTCAAAATCTGGCAGGGATTTCGCCTCTGCAGCGAGCATCCATATACGCAGATGACGTGGTAGTCTTTGTCAGACTTGAAGAGCAGGAACTAATCGCGATAAAGGAGATTCTGAACATATTCGGAGAAGCTTCAGGTCTGAAAGTGAACTACATGAAAACAACAGCGACAGTTATACGCGCGAGTGATGGAGATGAGGAAAGGGTGCGTCAGGTCTTGGGCTGCCAAACAACAAGATTTCCGATTAAGTATCTAGGGCTGCCTCTAGCGCTGAGACCGCTGACAAGAGCTGAGTGGCAGCCATGGATCGATAAGGTGATTGAGTTCGTTCCTGGATGGCAACGTGGGCTGATAGAAAGGGCGGGATGCCTGACACTAATCAAAACTGTGATCGCAGCTAAACCCATACATCAATTGTTGATCATGGACGCACCTGTGTGGGTTTTAGAGGAAGTGGAGAGTTGGTTTCGATCGTTTTTCTGGGCTGGGAAGAAGGAGGTCTCGGGCGGCCAGTGTTTGGTCGCATGGGAGGCAATCAGCAAGCCCACAGAGTTCGGAGGCTTGGGCGTAAAAGACCTGCGGATGCATGGATTGGCCTTGCGTGTCAGATGGGAGTGGCTTCGGAGGACAGACCCAAGCAAGCCCTGGCAAGGATTACCTAGACTACGAGACACAGAGGCGGCGGCGGTCTTTGACAGCCTCGTGAATATAGTACCAGGGTGCGGCAGCGAGATCTTATTCTGGACGGATAGATGGATTCGCAGCAGTGGATATCGCACCATTGGTAGTTGCTGCGGTGTCGACAAGACGCAAGAACAGGCGCAAGGTGCACGACGCCATGATAAACCAAAATTGGGCGCTGGATGTTGCGGAGGAACTGAGTGTTGAGGGATACAGACAGTGGGTGCGACTCTGGCTGGCTGTTAGCTCGGTGGAGCGCGACGAACAGGCACAGGATAAATTCCTGTGGCCGGCATCAGCTTCTGGAGTGTATTCGGCGAAGTCAACATATGAGAGGCTGCAACAGGGAAGAAGAAGAGACGAGATGGCGGAGCCAATCTGGGGATCGTTTGCTATACCTAAGTGCAAGATCTTTTGTTGGCTGGCACTAAGGCACAGGCTGTGGACGGCGGATAGGCGGACCCGACATGGATTGCAAGAGCACACGGATGCCTGCTTCACCTGTCTGCAGGAAGAAGATACAGTCGATCACATCTTGGTGCAGTGCCCATATGCGAAAGAAGTTTGGTGGGGATGCCTGCAGGGTGTGGGTATCCAGCTCTCTGAACCACAAAACGTTGAATGCTTCAAAGCTTGGTGGAAAGCAGCAAGATTGCAGGTTCAGAAAGGCGACAGAAGGAAATTCGACACCCTGGTGATTTTGACAGCGTGGAAGCTTTGGAAGCAACGCAATGCCCGGGTGTTCGGCAACTTGAGCGAACAAGTTAGTCCGGTGGTGTTAGTAGGGAAGGTGAGAGAGGAGTACTTGCTGTGGGAGAGAGCAAGAACGGGTGTTTGTGTACCTGATGCTGCGAGAGAGTAGGCATAGGTTTTTGAGTGTGGTGGAGGTGTGAGTTGTAAGCTGAATCAGTTGTTTGCGACTGATTTCAGGTTCTTGTAATTGCCTTGCTTTTCTTCTATAAAGATAAGGTATGCCACTTTGGCATACTCTAGTGAAGACACGATGTGTTCATGCAGACTTTGAAAACTCGTTATTAACGTTACTCGTCATGTTGGATATTTTTATAGGTTCCAACATTTACTCCCTCCGTTCCAAATTAATTGACTTCTGTTTGCCCACACGTGGATGTATTTAGACATGTTATAAATATAGATACGTCCACATTTAGAAAAATGGAAGTCAATTAATTTGGAACGGAGGGAGTACTACGTAACAGAAGCCCGCCATATTGCAGCCACGCGAGTTGTTTGCGCCGTTTCTGAACTTGGGCCGAAGAAGTGCACTGATGTTCCTATTGGACTGTTTGGTGACCTTTCATCTCTTGTTTTTCTTTTCTTACAGAGCACCAAGGATCCGTAAAAGCGCAACAATAACCCACTCAAAAAAAAAGTAAAAAAAGAAGTAAAAGCGCAACAATTTACTTTTTTTTTTTGCAATGAACAATTTACCAATCCTACAGCTACAAGTCTACAACTCATCGCTCCAAGAATCAGCGGCGGGTTCGCTTCGCCGGCACGCGCCGTTGGCGGCCAGGCTCTCAAGCCAGAGTTCGTCGCGGACGGTGGAGTAGGCGTCGTCGTTGCGGTGCCATGCCCAACGCGCCGCTGTCGCGTTCACCACGCTCAGCCGGCCATGGCCGAAGCTCGCCTCCCTCATCAACGAGAGTCGCGCCAGCTTGTGGTTCTTCTGAAAGCTGCGTGCGGTCACCAGTTAAAATCAGAAGGAATTCAGTGATTGAGAAGTGTTGCCCGTAGAAATGTATCGTCGCATCCAACGTTTCTACTTACTCGAATGCAAGCCCTTCCCTGTTGCCGCCGTCGCCAATGGTGATGTACACCGGCCCACACGGGTTCGCCTCGTTGTTATAGACCCTGGTCTGCAACAGTCGATATGTGTTCATCAGTCTCACACTTTCGCGCACTGAATTGGGTAATCATTGGAGAGCAATGGCTCGCGCACAGAGTCGGAGAAGCAAAGGAGGAGCAAAGAACTCACAAAGCGCTCGTAGGCGTGGACGTGGCCGGAGAAGACGACATCGACGCGGGCCTCGTAGAGGAGTCTCTCCATGGCCTTCCGCATCGCCTCGCCCTCGCCGGCGTGCGCCGCATTGGTGTTGTACCACGGCGCGTGCAGCTGCACCACGAGCCACGGCGTCGCGCGCCGGTCGACGCGGGCGAGGTCTCGCGCCAGCCACCCGTACTGCTCCGAGGTGGAGTTGAAGGCGGCGTAGGAGCCGAGCATGACGACGTGGACGGCGCCGCCGGCCACGTCGAAGGAGTAGTAGAGCGCGGACGTCGAGCCGCTCTCCTCGTACGGCATGCGCCACCGCACGGCGTAGGCCACGAACGGTGGCGGCGAGCCCGGGAGCGCCATCCCGGCCTCCACCTCGTGGTTCCCTTCGGTGACCATCCACGGCCGCCGGCTCGCGTGCTTCTGCACGAACCGCCCGAACGTGTCCCACAGCGGCTGCTGCGTGTCGGCGTAGGCCAGGTCGCCCGGCACCAGTAGCACGTCGTAGTCCGTCTTGCTCACGTGGGCCAACGTCGACGCCGTCCACTCCGTCTGCCCAAGGTCCCCTGCAATACAAACCGTTTGAGTATTTTTAGACCGGACGGCCAGTGCAACGTGCAGCAGTATTTGATGGTTTTCGTATGTACCTGCGACGGCGAGCTCGATGGGGAGAGCGGCGGGCGGGGTCTTGAGGGTGAACTCCTCGCCGACCATGCCGCACCGGTAGTAGTACACGGTGCCGGGATCCAGCGGCCCGATCGTGACGTGGTGGATCTTGCCGGAGGAGTAGAGGAAGTAGCGGTAGGAGGTGTGCTCGCCGGTGGCCGACGAAGTGTAGTTCCCGGAGGCCCTGCCGTAGTCCACCATGGAGTGCCCGTGCTTGGCGTCCGTGACCCATGAAACTCTCACGTGGTTTGCCCCGACAAGCGATACGTGGACCTGTTGAGGATGGGAGGCCGGTTGGGTGTTCTCCGTGAGGATGACCCGGCCCGGTGGAGGCCGGACATACTCGTCGCCGGCGACGGAGACGACCAAGGTGCCGACGAGCAGCAGTATTACTGAAGAACGCTCCACTGTCCTGTTTGGCCGCATTGCGTCGTGTGCACGAGTGGTGAATAGGTCTTGTAGGATCGACTCGACGTCGTTGCGCGTGGACCATATAGTGCCGTACGGGGTTGCATTGCAATGGCAAAGGCAGCCAGCGGCGATGGGATGGCAATGGCCGGCCGCGCGGCGTCGATGGCGTCAAGGAACGGGAACGTACGTGTTCGAGTGCAGGCTTTCGATCGCTTGAAGCGTCGTGGCCGGCGCAGAGCGGTGCTGCATCTTCCACGGCACCCTTTCCTTGGCCGCGACTTCTCCGTTCGATCCACCAACCTGTACATAGCTTCAAGCTTTTGCGTCTTGGTGCGAGGCGGGGCGGTGAGGAGCGACCGAGCGATGCACAAGCGGGAGGGAGGGATTTTTGAATTAATCCATTTTTTTTATACAGTCCAGAAAAAATTGAAAGTTCTACAGAAACGTATCCTACTCTTACATGATTGCGGAAACGGAAAAATTATAACACGAAAATTGTACAAAGCGACGAGATGAACCTACTCGTTAAAGGAAATTCTAAACGGTTCACCGAGCGTGACGAATTTTACGATTTTTTTCCGTAGAAATCTCCGAACATCGTTATGAAATTAAAAAGTTAAGTCGACGAACCACAACATCCATGTACATATTTTTTATGTACACACTTTATCTCAAATTGAAAAATGATTATGTAGGTTAGAGAGACATAAGTGAACCACATTTTGATAGATGTGAGCAGAGAGAAACAATCTTGCTACCTCCATACAGATATTTTAGACTTTGTACACATTCACAAATATACGAATGTATATAGACATATTTAAATTTGTATATTCACTCACTTTAACATGCATCTAAAAAACATGGGTAACAAATAAAAAATCTTATATTAGAAACAAAGGGAGTACATAGCATGCGAGTGACCCAAGTTGTCTCTTTGCCTTGCGCTAAATTGGCTCCACATGGCCATCGTTCCTTTCATGCTAACTTTTAACATGCTTTAAAATTTGTGAGGTGACAGATTTCTGTGCAACCACTTTTTCTGGTTCTTTGCGAGTTGTGTATGCGATGGTCGCGCATAAATCTTTTCCCTCACCCGCTTGCGTATGCGATGGGCTGAGGCC
The DNA here is from genome assembly GCA_947311845.1 of Poa pratensis. Taxonomy (NCBI): domain Eukaryota; kingdom Viridiplantae; phylum Streptophyta; class Magnoliopsida; order Poales; family Poaceae; genus Poa; species Poa pratensis. Next base: position 108,848,249 of record CAMZMU010000052.1, read on the forward strand.
CATTAACCTAGATTTTCTCTCCTTCTTTTCTCTCATTTTTGGTCCCTTTTTCAGTTTTTATTTTTATGTTCTGATCTTGTTTTATTTTCTCTTCTTATTTAGATCACAAAAAATATTTTCTTCTTATCAACTCTTGAACAGTTTTTTGAACCCGTGTTTTAGAACTACAAATTTTTTGTGCCCATGTTTTAACCCCTAAACACATTTTGAACCTACTGAACACATTTGTTTTGAACCCGTGAGCAATGTTTTTGAACTCGAGAACAATATTTGAACAATTGTTTTGGAGCGGTTGAAAAAATTTGAACCTGTGTTTTCAATCCCATGAACATTTTTTTATCGTGAATACAGTTGTTGAACTTTGTGAACATTTTCTTTAGGCTTATGGATTTTTTCCGAATCGCATGAAACATTTGGTTTTGAAGGACTGAATAGTTTTTTTTTGACAACGTGAACAATTTGTATTTGGAAATATGAAGAATTATTTTTGAATATGCAAAAACAATTTATTTCCAAACAAAATTCTTCACATTTTTATAATTATTCTTCGTAATTTCTTTATTTATGAGATTAACACATCGAAATAAAGAAAAGGCAATGCTATACTTTTAGAGCTTGTTTGATTCACAGGAAAGGAAAAGTGTAGAAATAGGAAACCTAAAGGATTGGAGTGACATGTCTAATTGAATTCTATGAGAATATAGGTTGTGTTTGATTGTGTGAATGAATTTTTCCACAAGGTTGGACCTCATGCTTTTTGATTTGCACAACAAAATTTCTATGGAAATAATTCCTACGGGATTTACTATAAATGAAACAACCTCAATAGAAAAACTTCCTATAGAAATCAATACTCCAAAAAATATACCATATTCCTTTTAATCAAAAGGCCCGTTAAATAGGCCGGCCCATTTGCTGTCCGCAAGGTCGAGTATGTTACATGTAGGAGCTATGCACGTGCGTGTGTGGTCTGCCGCTGGCCCGCTTCGTGCTGCCACGTTCACCCAGCTCTTCGTTTTGTCCCCTGCGTTCGTCCGGCCTCGTCGTCCTGGCGTGGATCGATCGATCGAGCATGAGAAGGAAGGGGCAAGAACCTAATTACGCAGCAGCACCAGATCGATCGGCCTGCACGTAAATTGTTCAACCGCGCCATCATCCGGCGTGGCTCCATGGTCTGCCTCCGAATTAATTCCCCACCCAAAGTTCTCTAATCATGGCCGATTGCAATGTCTTCAGATTAAGGACCAGTTGATATACTTCTCGCAAGGAAAAAAAAAAAGGCAGTCCATATCCGGCTAGCCCGTGCATGATGCAATACATGCATGAGTTTGATGCACAGATGCACTACCGGATGATCTTTTGAGAGTACATCACTACAAAAAAATTCTAGTTAGACTGAACTCCATGGTCCTCTCGTCCGCCGTGGCAGTGGAAGTAAAAAACTAATCCGTGTCACCTCCCCTCCCCTCTTTTCGCTTCTCCTGCTTCCCCACCGACAGATTGCCGGTATCGGCAAGTTCTTCTTGTCCCTTTGCGCACTGGACGGCGCGGGGCGATAACTACGGGTTTGGGTGGATCTGATTTCAAACTCGCCTGGTAGTGGCCTGACTCGAACAAAGGAGGTAGGGTGGTGGACGTAGAGCCTGTTTGGATGGGTACCAATACCAGCCTTACCAAAATATTGGTCATGCCCTAGCTTTTTGGCTACGGTTTGGTTTGTTACCAATTTTGGCTCGCCCTGCCCAGCTTGGGCGTGCCCACGGCTGGTTTTCGCCAAATTGCGGGCGAAACCGTGGCGCGAAAATCGTCCGCCAAAAATTTGGCAGCCAAATCTGGCACGAGCTGGCCACCGAGGTATAAAAGGATGCGCCCTTTTTTTTTGCCTGTACCCTTCACTTTCCCCTTCTCCTCTCACCTACGCGCGCACACAAGAACCACGATCTGCAGGCTGCTCCGGTTCCTGCCGGCGTTTACGCGTCAATACGGGCTGCTCCGGTGTCCGCCGGCGTTGGTGCACCTCTCGGCCCACTCTCTGAATCAACTCAGATCAAGAAGGTCAGTGCTCAAATCCAAATCGAACCCCACCCCAATCCCTTTTTTTCTATATCCAATTTACTTCAATCTTTGACCTCTTAGTTGGAGATATGCTGTACGTAGGTGCTACTTGCTAGATCTGATCTATTGCTTATCAAATCCTTGTTCGTTGCCTCCTGCAAAAAAGTCCCGAGATAGTTCATTTATCTCAGTGTGCTTATTTGACCCAGATGGACATGGACCAACAAAGATACATGTTAAGGCAGAGGATTCTATCTGTCATTGTCCTTATGTTGGCTCTCTGGTATAGAAACCGAGATGGTAGAAAGAATAGAGGTAGAGGTCAAAAGTATGGTCCACTAGTTAAGGGTGAACCTGATTTTGTGGCTCGCTGTAGCATCTCAACTTTGATTTATCGGATGTATCGAACAATATATGGGTTGTTTAATGTATTGCACCATGTCAATGTGAAGATCGCTTAGTTAATCCCATTTTCATATATGTATCATGTATTTTATAAATATATTGTTTCTTGTTTGTTGTCAGGCAAGTTATGAGATGCGGAACTAAACCAAACAACAGCCAATGGAACGTGCCAAATATTTGGCAACTTATTTGGCTTGAAACCAAATGGAAGCCAATGGGTTTGCCAAAATTTTGGCAGGTACTATGGGCTACAATTCAAACAGAAACAAGTTACCAATATTTTGGCTATGCCCCGTATTTGGTCATGCCAATATTTTGGTAGGGCTAGGTGGGGCTCAATCCAAACAGCCTCCTAGTACGTCCAAGTTACCGATCTGCCTGCTACCGGAGACCTGACCATCGGCGAGTCGAGATAAAACTATTGGCGCTTTTACGGATTGGCATATGTGCTTGTGGACTATGGATTGGATGAGATCCGATCTTCGTCTACAATTTTCAACCCGTGAGGCTTAGACCAGCCACTATGTTGTTTAAAAGCGAACCATCGAGGCTTACGAGTCTGTTCCGCACATAGCGGGGCATCGACTCATGACGCTCTGACAAAAAAGCGAACCAATATGTTGGTTCGACTCATAGCCATGCAAAAAATGATTCTTTTGCTGCATGCGGTGAACATAGTAGATATACTAGTTGAATTTAGGCGCGCCGTCAGGTCGCGCCCTGAGTGGATATTTCTGTAAATATAATTTATTTTTTTGTTTTGGTTATGTAATATATTTTGTGAATAGAAATGGTGAAGTTGTTTGTTTAATGCATTTATCTTTTCATAAATGTTAGAACTTATTGGGTTAGTGTGAAAACAAAAATAGTAGTTTTACTGTTTAACGTAAATAAATTTAAATGGTTTTTCGAAATCTGGTAAAGCAAATTGAAATTTGAAAAGAGAATTTATAATTGTTTTGCAAACTTAAATGTGTTTTTTATCATTATTGCAATGTTGGTGTAATGTGAAGCAAAAGAAAAGCAGGAAACGAAAAGAAAAAAGAAAAAGAACAAACAAATAGAAAGATTTAATTTCATTGTTTTTTACACTTCTTATGTAGCACCATAATTAGAGGAATTATATTATGGTTGTGGATTTTTTTTGTTGTTGTACATTTGTAATTGAATTTCGTAGTCTGAGGGAATATTCTGTATTGTCTTTTGTTTGATTAAGTTCGTAATTGGAGGGAGTGAATTTGGCGCGGCTGTGGGTTGGAATTCAAGTTTGGAAATGTTGATTTTAAAAAACCGTGTAGATTTAAGAATTGTTGGAATGCAAAGAGAGTTTATGTTTAAAAGCTGCTTAGATTTAGGAAAATTAGTCTATTTGGAAATCTATTAAGAGTTGAATTTTTCTCAGTGCGTAGATGGAAATTGTTTGAAGGCAAACAAAGCTCGTGGTTAAAAATTGTTCAGAATTCGAAATTTGTTCAAATTGGGAAGTTTTATAGTTATTTTTTTTCCTGTTTGCAAGATGATCAGATTTTTGTAAGACATTTATTTGAAAGATTAAAATTTCTAAAATTGAAATTTGATTATGTGCAGTAAGCAGTCAGCATTTATTTTTTTGTGATCATGTTAATATGTTTTATATATTATGTCGATGGATATAATCGAAGTGACTGATTCTGCACTATTTAGTAGTTTTTGGAAATTCTTTGAATACTCTAAAACAATGTCTATAAAGTGTCTTAATTTTTTTGAAGCATGCTATATTTTTATTTTCATTTTGTTTTGGTTATATTTGGTTGGAAAGTAAGTTTGAAATATATATGTCTCAATTTTTACATTTGGTTGGAAAATGAGCGCGGCAATGCCGCGCGTGTGGAGTGAATGTAATGTAGTTTAAATTTGGTAACATGTGTATTTAAAAAGTGTGTAGGTTTTAATATTTGTGGAACTCAAAGAAGTTTATGTTTAAATTTTTTTTATATGTTGAAAGTTTTTGAAGTTGAGCTGTTAAAAAAAAGTAAAGTATGTTGTGCTTGCAAGTTTGTTAGAAATTTAAAGATTTAAAATTTTAAATCTGGTCGTATGACATAAGTAGGCAGTGTTTACTGTTGTGGTCTTAATAACGTGGTGCGAGGAATTTAAATTTTGTGCGGCGTCACGCCGCGAGTTTGATGAGAATATTTTGTGGTAATTTGTGTTTTTTTTGTAGTTGTGTCATATATATTATAAGGAAAGCAGATAGCTATAATTTGTATAATGTATGTAGGTTGTAAGTTTAATCTGAATTCTTTCCCTAATTAGAGGGAACAAATTTGTATTTCCTCAAATTATTGATGTAATCATTCTTTTTTTTCTGGAAATGTGAGTAGATTTAAGTTATACTGGTTGTAAGCATGTTAGATAAGTTGGAATGGTCAAATATAGTTTCATTTTGCCATAGTTTTCTTATTTTAGCAGCATAATAAGAGGGAATATATTATGGGTAGCTCGAAATATTGATTATTTTTAGCATGTATTAAAGTTGTATGCATAATTGGAGGGAATTCAGTTAAATGATATCTAAATATTAATGTACATGAAATGATGCAATTGGTTAGTATCTGGCTTTAAGAATTTATTGTGACTGCACAATTGGATGAAATACATTATGCGAGTAATTATTAGATCCAATTATATAAAATTGGAGAAAATGCATATAGTTTGTCCCTAAATTTCACCAAATTGGAATTTTTTGTTGTGATTATTCTTAAGTTCATCAATCATGTATGGAATGCAATTGATCCACAAATTTTCATACATTTTTTGCATTGTTACGAATTTTAAATGGGGAGTTATAAATTTTACAAATCTTAGATCTTCATGTGATGATAAAAATAGATATATGAATTGTGGAAGTTCAATGGAAATCAAATTGGAGTTGATTAACTATGTATGGAATGCAGTAGTTGTATTTTTGTTTTCATGCATATTTTGAAATATTGTGGAATTTTTTTTTTTTGCGTAGAGTATGTCCAAATAGTTAGTGGACTGAAATGTTCAGATATGTGGTTATATGGTGCTATAAATTTTTAACTGAGCTCCAAAGTGCGTGTGAAATTCAAATATGAAGATCTTGACATTTTAAGATTGTGCGGATTTGAGAATGTTGGAATGCAAAGAGGGATTACATTTGAAATTTGTTTAGAGCTTGAAAATTGTTCAAATTGGACAGTTATTTAGATTTGAATTCTTCTAATGGTAGAAGCATGGTTAGATTTGGAAGGCATGACAAATTTTAAAATATTTTAACGTGTATGTCGCGTTATTGTGTTTAAATTGAAATTTGGAAAATGTCAACATTTTAGAAGTGTGTAGATTTGCAAATTATTAAAATGTAGAGAAAGCTTGTGCTGTAAAACTGGTAAGGTTTCTAAATTCGTTGATATTGGGAAGTTTTCATATTGGAGTTCTTTCAACACTTGTGAAATGATCAGTTTTTGAAGGTATTTAAAAGTTTGAAATATCGAAATTTGAACGTGCACCATAAATAGTCATTTTTTGTGTGGTTGTTTTCTATATATTTTTCATATTTTGTTGGTGGATGTAGGTTAAGTTACCCATTTTGAAGCAATAAGCATTTTTTAATTGTTTAAATGCTGAAAGAACAATTTTTTGCGTGTCGTCACGCCGCGCCTTCGGTGCAAAATTTGCAAATTACAATTGGAAATTTGCTCTCGATAGATAAGTGGCTTATAAAATTATCGTTGGGAAATTATGTTTAAAAATTTGTCGCATTCGGTGCAAAATTTGCAAATTACAATTGGAAATATGATCTCGATAGATAAGTGACTTTTAAAATTACTGTTGGCAAATTATGTTTAAAAATTTGTGTCGGAAGTGCCTTTGTGGTCGAGAAAATTTTAGAACTGGTAGTGCACAAATTGCAGTTACTATTTTTTTTGACGTTGGCTTAAAGAAAATATCAATGAGAAAATACGTATAAAATTCGTGTTGGAATTATGAACGCGGGGAAGAAATATTAGTGTTAAATTTAGCAAATATTATATCTTTTCATGTAATTATTGTTGAAGTCCTCACAATTGGGACCTTCACATTTTTTTTGGAAGGAACATATCTGAAAACAACTAAAAGGGTACTCATATTTTATAGGTAATAATACTCTACCGCATATGAGGTCTAAATATCAGGACTGCACGATGCAGATAAAACATATTGTTAAAAATAAACAAAGGGAAATATGGTTATGTTGCTTAGGGAAAATATGCACGAATGTTTGATACATGTTGATATGTTGGAGATTCAATACAATTAACTCAATGTAAAAAAAGTCTAGCTAATTTTGTTACCTAAAATTTGACTTATTTTTCAGATTGACAGCTGTGTTGTAATTGTTTTTTGAGATGTCTATTGCAATTAAGTTTAAGTACCGTGCGTAGAAATGTACATACATATATATAAATGTTTGGTGTGAGGTTGAATATGTAATGTTAGTTTTAAATTTTGTATCAAAAATATGAGTGGGGGAAAAGAAATGATAGGTTTTTTTTTTAAAGCGAAAATCGAGGGAAAGGTGTGCCAAAATTGTTTCCAAACTCTTAAATTTGTGTATTTTTTTTGAAATATCAGTTGGTCTGTTTTAAATTATGGTTTAAAAGTTATGAATTGAACTTTTTTTGTGTGCTGTTTGTGAGCAAATAAATTTTAAAAGCTGTACAGTTTGAAATCCAATAAAATTTGAATTCTTTTAGTGTGGACCGACCGATTGAGTTTGAAAGTGTTATAAAAAAAATAGAAATTTCGTAAATTTTTAATATTTTTCATTTCCTGCACTTTGTGGAAAGCAATGGGGTCCACTAGATAGGTTTTTTGTTTGTCCCTCATTTTATGGTTTTTTTGCCAGGGAAAAAAATCCTGGCAGCCTGGCCCCACGCTGACGTCGTGATGATGTCAGCAGTGGCCAGGGCTGCCACTGCCGCGGCGGCGACACTCACGGCGGCGTCGCGTCCGAGCGATCTGGGATGCGCGGCTGGGCGCAACGGGTGCGGCTCGGCGCGGGTTACCCTAAGGTGGCGGCGCGGCCGCACTTTGGTGGCCGGAGCGTCTCAGGCGAGGACGAAACGCGGCGGACAGAAGTCACGCCGGCGACGATTCCGCCGCGCCTGAGGCGTCTGAGCAGGCGATTTGCGGCGAGGAGGTGGAGGAGAGGATGGCGAAGGTCGCCATGTGCTTGGATCTAACCATGGAGACGCGTAGAGGCGGGGAGCGCGTCGGCGGCGGCGCAGCGATTCCGCCGTCGCGCGAGAAGGAGGAGGGGAAGGAGGAGCTGTGGACGGTTTTGCAGAGAGGCCCTCGAATTTTACTGTAATTCTGTTTAGGTCCTTTTCTTCGTAAAACAGTGGACCGCGGAGCAATTTCTCGGCAGCGAGGGGCTTTTCTGAAAAATGGCGCGAGCGGGACCATGCGGGCCGTGGGATCGACAGCGGACGGTGCGGATCGAAGAACTGTAGAACATTGTAGCAATCTGTAGTAATCACTGTAGGTACAGTGGCCGAGCGCGGAGAGGCCGCGGAAGTGCGCGTCTTTGATATAGTTAGTAATGTGCATCGACTCAAACCTGACACTCTTTTTCGTTGCATGGGCGCAACATAGTGTATGGCCTTAAAGGGGGTGTGGCGCGAATTTCGCTTTACGTCAACACCATAGGACACGTCTAACACCTGGAATTTCCGTGGTGTTGACGGAGCCCATAAATGTTCAGATGACTATTACTCGAAGTCTAGTATTCGCGGAAGCGGAGTATTGGATGCGACGAAAACATTACTTCGCAGATTATTGACTGGAATGGTTACAGGACAAAGTTCCTGGTCGTAACGCATATGAGCATGTGAGTCCGGTGATTAGTGTTTTGCATCAGCAGCGGATTTGATCGGCGAGTTTTCTTTGGTCGTGATATACAAGTGTGAAGTCTCAGTATTTCGGGTGAGAAACCCTAGTTCTCACATTCATTGGTTGTGTATGGAAGTGGCGATTTTTCCTTTAGGACATTGTTTGGAGGGGTCAGATTTATCTCCTGCATGAAAACAAATAATTACCGTGAAGAATATGTATACACGCACAACTGCAGAGATTTTTTTAAATAATATTATTTTTAATGACTATTTCGGACGGTAGTATACGCGCCAGCAAAATTTGAAAACTAGCGCGCCGTCGTCCCGGAGGGAGACGAAAGTTGCAACTTTCGGCCTAGCCCCGGCCGAAAGCCTACTTTCGGCCTACCAGGAGCCGAAACCTGCATTCGGCATGCAAAGGGCCGAGAGCTGTATGGCCACGGCGGGCCCGTGTCAGGTCCGTGTCAGGCCAGCAAACTTTCGTCCCGGGCGGAACCGAAAGTGCTTGAGACTTTCGGCCTGGGCCGAGCCGAAACCTCTTTTGGTCTAGGCCGACCCCAAAGCATACAATTTTTTCCCGGAACCGTTTCCTGCCCAAATATTTCCCGCTATCGTTCCCGCCACCGTTTCCCGCCAAATGCCGCCACCGGTAGTTCTATAAAACCCAGTCGAAGGTAGGCATGGTACTCACTTGAGCGCAAGCATGGTCTGTATTGGTCCTTGCGAGAAGTGTGTGTCCGGGTTTCACATTTCCGCATCCGAGCATCTCGGCAGGCTTTCGAGCAATTTGAAGGTAGATGGTAGGGTAGTTCCACTTGAAGAAATTTTGCACACTGAGAGTCATCTCGCTTTGCTCGGGGCGAAGCTATGCCGCGATGGGTTTCCGTATAGGACCCCGCTCCAAATTCGTGCAGAAATGCTCAGGCTTGCAGATAAGTTTGACAGGAAAGTTACGAATAGTCTGTTCTACCTAACTGAAGCTGACCGTGATTCGTACGGTCGTTCCTGTCTCTGGGTAGTTGACAGCGATGATGACGACGATTTCATGCCGTCGTCAAAGGAAAGGAGGGTTGAAGCACTGAGTAAGGGCAAGGAGAAGAAGGCTGAAGCATCGAGCAAGGGTAATGGCAAGAAGGCTGAAGCTTCGTCCAAGGGCAAAGGCAAGAAGGCAGAATCTTCGTCAAAGGGCAAAGGCAAGAAGGCAGAATCTTCGTCAAAGGGCAAGGGTGGCAATACGGCGGATGGTGCAGGCTGCATCGATGGGAGATAGGTAGAGTCTTTGTTTTACTTGTGTTGTATCGTAATTTGAAGTTGTACCTTAATTTGTTCTATCCAGTATTTATAACTAGTGAAGTTGTAACGTAGATCTCTAGTTGTATGTTAAATTAATTTATCGATTCAATGTGGGATGTTTCGTATCAATTATAATATGTCTCGTACATAGATAATAATATGTCTCGTATATAGATTATAATATTTCTCGTACAGACGAACATAAATATGAATATGTCTCACATAGAAATAGATATACGGATATGTCTCATACACCTAAGTACGAATATGTCCCAAATATATCACTGACCCCTGCGTGGCCGAGCCTGACGAGGAGGGGGCTGGACGGGCGTTGACCTGCCGTACCTGTGAGCTAACCTCAATTGACGAGGCACTGTCAAGTCCACGTCATCCTGTCGCGGCTGCGTCCCACGACCTTGCAGCGGTAACTCCTCGTCCTCGTCCTGCGTAGGCTGTGTGACGGGCGGTGGCGAATAGTACATCGGATTCTCCTGGTCAAATCGTGGAGAGTTGTATGCCGAACCACCTCCACCTGCAGATGATAGTATGTTAGTATGTGATGTTGGTGAACAAGAGTAATATGTGGGAAAAAATAAAACATACTAATCGAGATGGAGCATTGGCTGAGTCATAGGCGGTGCAACCCCGCTCCAAATCATCTCTGCATAAGACGGTTGACCGTACATACTAGGGTGTTGCCCAAAACCTTGATCACGTGGCATGCCCCACTGATGCATACCACGCTGCTGCATCATCATATGAGGGGGCATGACCCACAACGAAGTACCCGGCTGGGAAGGAACTGGCTGAGAAGGACCCGGCTCGAAATGCTCCGGCTGGTGAGATGATGAACCGACCTCGAACGTAGGTCGTGTGCTCCTAGGCTGAGGAGGTGTAAAACGAGGTCTCGGGTCGTGTCGATGTGTGTAGTGTGCGGAAGGTGATACCTGTGCATCCGGAGTGGGTGTAGAGTGGCGCGGAGGACGCGGAGCTGGCTGGCGTGGCACAACATCGGCAACACCGAAACAGGTAAGCACACTGTACACACGTCGTAGCTTGTCCTCTAGTCGTCTGAACCATGGCCTGCACTCAGGTGGCGGGTTGTACGTACTCACATCACGCTGAATCTCTGCTATCTGCTCAGCCTGTTTAGTAAGGAAAAAATGTTAGAAATTTGTATGAAGGCATAGATTATACAATGGAGGCACATAAATTTAGTACGTACCGCAGAGTACCGCGGCCCCCCAATACCGTGTAGTGGGTACATGTCGATCACACTAGCTGGCTGCATCTGATCAGGTTGTAGCGTCGGAAGTAACCGTACGCGAGTGGATTGTCTGTATGTCTGGAGGTACTGATCAAAATCAGCACGCACAAACGCCTCATTGTCCAGCCATAGATTTTCAATCGCGGTCGCAGTCGCCCATTCTACCATGTACGGTTGGAGCTTCTGTAGCCAAGTTGCAAGTGGTCTGTCTCCTTGACGACTTAACCTGTAGCATATATACGTGTAGAGCAATTAAAAACAACTGGATGCGTACACAAAATAGAAAAAATAGTTTCATCTAGAAGAGTTACCTGTGCACGTGGGAAGGGAGCTGAGGTCGAGTAGGAGGCACCGGCAACTGCCGTCCTCCAAACTGTCTCATGATCCGATGTTGTGCCATCTGCTCCACCGAGACGTCGAACACAATACGAGCTGTAGTCAACCAGTACCTCCGATCTCTCGTGCACAGGTCAGAAAGCCCGCCGGGGAATCTACTCTGCCTTGCGACATCCCCGTATGGCTCCCATATAACCTGGTGGTCCTGAAGCGCATCGAACCACTCAGTGAATGCTCTATAACAATTCCTGACTTGGACTCCCCTGAATCTTCTCTGTACATAAACAAACTAGTTAGTTGACCGTAAAATAACAAAGTAAGTCGAGCGAACACAACTAAATGATGTAAATGTTTACCTCTCGCTGTGCCCATGTGCTGCCAAACGTAGGCGCTTCGGCTAGGTTATGCTCCATGAGTGTGTAGTCCCAGGGGATGTGCGCATTCACGTCAGGTCTACCAACAGGGAACCTCTCCCAAGACCAAAGGTGCAGAAAAAGTGGACATCCAAGTAGCGAAGATGTGGCCTTACTCTTCACGCACGCGTTGCACATCGCTCTGTAAGTAGCGGCTAAGAGTGCAGACCCGAAACTCCGGGGCACAATGTCCTCCTCCCTCTGCGCCTCTGCAATCTCGTGCGCCACAGGTATCCAGCGTGCAGTAATTGTGTCCTGGTGAGTCTCAGTGAACATCACCTTGCCAAATAGCCACAGTAGATAGGCCTCCAGACTTCTAGTAATCTGCGGCTGACTCAAAACCATCTCAGGGTACCCTAAGTTATGAATCTGCAATGAATAAGAATTTCAGTTAGTATTGACATACCGATCGATAAAGACTAAACATTAAAAATAATGCTGGTTTACCTGAAAATTGTTCAGCCATGCCTGTCTCACACCGTGAGAACTGTACACCAACTCTGGATTCTCCGGATGCACGCCTGCGAACCGTGCCTGCATGGCGTCACGCCAACCGACTGGAGACTCCGTCGGTCCAATCACCTCGCCCGATAAAGGAAGTCCCAACAAGTATGACACATCCTGAAGAGTAGGTGCCATCTCCCCCCACGGAAAGTGGAACGTGTGGGTCTCGGGCCTCCACCGATCAACTAAGCAGCTCACCAATGACTTGTCCACGCCGACACGACTACTAGCACTACGGCGGTGGCGCTGGGCCTCCTGTCCGTCATCCTCTGGCTGAATCTCAACCGACAGCTCTGGACTCATCTCAACTAGACGAGCAAGTGGTAACAGACCAGACCAAGCCAGCCTGCATACAGAAGACCCGAGTCTGTCAGCAATTTTTAGCGTACTAGTGAAGCTTATAATTGAACATAAGGTTTCACGTACCGATCAACCCAAGCGGGGTGCAGCGCCCAATTAGCTCCTGGAGTCCGAGTACGCAACACTGGTGGTTGTGTACCAGACTCCCAAATCCTAGCCCGATGCTTGGCATCAATCGTGTCGTCAAGCAAGTCACGTCCAGCCATCTGCATAGTATAGATTAATTAAGTAGTTCATAATAAATTGCAAAATAAACTAACGGCAAGACAAAAAAAAAACATAGTCTTCACGATTTATTACTAGTTCATAATAGTTATGACACGTACAAATAAAAACATAGTCTTCACGATTTATTACATATTCGAACATAGTTATGACACGTACAAATAAAAACATAGTCTTCACGATTTATTACATATTCGAACATAGTGATGACACATACAAATAAAAACATAGTCTTCACGACATATTACATATTACAAATAAAAACCACGTGCTAGCCACGCTGTGCACGCCCTCGTCTTCCTCTGTTGCCTTGACCGCGTGCAGGAACAGCTCTCTGTGTTGGTTCGAAGGACCGGCTCCTTGGTCGTAATCGGACAATTCTTCTCCCTATGGCCGAACTGAGTGCAAAGCAAGCATTGTCGAGTGCTTCCACCTGCTTCAGACTCGTCCATATCATTCCGGATGCGCAGTGACTGTCGTCTCCCTCTAGTTGTCCTTTTGAGAGCCGGATGAGGAATGTACATTCGCTTTGCAGGATCAACCTTGTTGAAGTTACCGACAACTCTATATCCTGCCATCTCCCCGGTCCAGGTATGCACCACTGCCTCCTTCATGTAATACGGTGACACGAAATAGTACGGGTTCAAACCCATCTGCCCACAGACTGCCAACACATGAGAGCAAGGGAGGTGAAGTAGCCTCGGCTTGTTGCATGTACACTCACAAGATGGCGGTGCTTCGTCAGTAATTTTAACCTCGTGGGTTCTCATCTCATTAGCAGCACCAAATCTCGCAGTAGGTAAGCGCACCTCATACCTGGCTTCTTCGTTACCAATCCTAATGACGCCATGCAAACGTGCCTTCTTTGTCTTTCTCTCCATGTACAGCCTGATCTTCCTGCAATATGGTGTGTTGGGGTAACGTTCAATATGTTCGACAGCTTCTTGACGTCTATCTCTGAAATATGTCATTGTTCCGTGCATAATCCCCTCCACAAGTGCTGTAAGTGGCAAACCCCTGTTACCTCTGAGTACGAAGTTATATACCTCAGCAAGGTTGGTTGTCATGATGCCATATCGTGCTCCATTTGTATCGTGCAACAAAGACCATTTCACGGGAGGCTCTTTTTCTATCCACTCTACAAAATTCCGTATTCGGTTTCCTTTCTTTCTCTTCGTTCCCGGGGGTCAATTCCAGGCAAGTCACACAATCCAACAGGATCCCTTCGTCTGTTTGTGATGCAGACGCCTGCGAAGCCTGTGCAGCTCTCACCTGCGCAGCGATCGCTGTTGCCTGTGCAGCTCTTCTTTCCTTCACTTGTTTGTTCGTGAATTCAGTGAGTATTTCCCACAGAAAATTGTACTTCCTTTCCTGATTCATATTGCAGAGTCTTTTGAACAGATTCATCAGCCGCTTACTCTTAAAACATGAGTAAAAATTTCAGCGAGATGACGCATACACCATCGGCTCTGCAAGTCAGTCCATGGTACAGGTTCGTCCCCAGCAGGCTGCTGTAGTGCCTTGATTGCCTTCAACATACCTGGATGTCTGTCATGAAGTATGCACACGTTTGGCCGATCCTCCACGACCCCCTTTTTTAATTCCCTCAGAAAGAATAACCAGCTCTCATAATTCTCACCCTCTACGAAGGCAAAGGCAATAGGAACGATCTGTTGGTTACCATCCACACCAATGGCGGTCAGTATCTGTCCCTTGTACTTGCCTGTCAGAAATGTGCCATCGATGCAGAGCACTGGACGACAATGTCTGAAAGATTCGATGCATATTGCGAACGAGAAGAACATCCTGCAAAATACAGAATAGTTTGGCTCCTCGGGAATCTTAAATAATTGCAAAGCTACATGGGTGCCAGGATTCCTCTCGCTCAATGTGGTAATTTGATGGACAACATTATCATATGCATCATAAAATGTCCCAAACCTCTCCTCCAGAGCCTTCTGCTTTGCTCTCCATGCCTTCCCATACTTAATGGTTGTTTTCCATCTAGCCTTAACTGTCGAGATGATGTTTCTCGCCACCATGTCTTTTGTCCGCACTATCTCATCATACAAGAGGCGTGCAATGAGAGTTGAAGTCAGGTTTGGATGGTCACTCAATGTACTCGATATTTCACAAGTGTGCGGCTCGAAGCCTGAAACCACCCACATCACGTCATACTTCGGTAAGTGACCATGCACCCTTCCTGGACAGTTAATATCAACACAACTCATAGTCAAATATTTATTGTTCGAGACTTCAGTGCGGAAAACCCTTTGCGTGGACAAAGCCCACTTAATCACGGCTTCCCTAAGCTGCTGCTTTGTGCTGTACTGAGCACCACTTGAATATTATTCATGTGATACTCCCATGACGAAGAGTTTTTGTCTTGCACGACTGTCATGTTCGACTTGTCCTCATTCCAAGAGTCAGGAATAGGCCCATCGTCAACATCCTCTTCATCATCTTGATCATGAGCATCATTTTCATTATCAGAATCAAGATCTTCTGCAAGGCCATCCTCATCTTCGTCCAACATCTGTTGCTGCAATGTTCCTGCGTACTCATCCCCATCTGCCTCCCCTACATGCGCTGGTCCTGCCGACTGACTACTAAGTGCCGGTTCATAATTATCAGAAATATTTTCCATGGAGCCAAACAAATCAACATTCTCTGAGCCAGTACACTGACTACTCTCTCCATGCTCAGGACCCCCGCCACCGTGTTCCAAATTGTTCTCTATCAGATAAAATACCAGCAGGATTTCAGGTTGTGTACCTCGGCGTTTGCATGATGCTAGCCAAGATGTCCACTGACTTGTCCGATCAAGCGGCAACAACTCCCGAAAAATATTTGTACGGGATTTGCTCCATACAGACTGAATCTTAACAGCCCAGATATTAGGATCAAACCCGAAATTTATCGTGAAATACTGCTGAATGGCAGCTATTCTCAAATTCACTGGGTCTGTAAGCTGAATCAACATATTCCCAAATTCACTCAAATCAACACCTGACTCGGTTACACCGACATTACCGGCGCCATAGTGCACAACAACATCAACCACTTCCATGACCTAAACAAATTTATAGCATCATCAGATGCCGATCACTGAAAAATATGACGCCCAATGATAATATTTATTCTAACCGATCGCAAAATTTCTACACTGCATTAATCAACAAAGTAATAGTACTATAATATTAACGCATCCACCAAATAAATTATTCCGACAGTAATACTAACGAATCCACTGACTAAAATTGTCTACACTACTACTAACGCAACCACCAACAAAATACTTACTATGCACATCCACTAACAGAGTATTATTACAGTAAACAATAATTATCTAGTGACTAATAAGGGTTTACCCTTGACGCGTGTCGATCCGGTCAGCGCCGCTCTCCGGCTTCAATCTACCGCCACCACTGCTCCACCACAACACCACATTCTCAAACAACAACTTGTACCATCACTATCCACCATTCTTGACCACCATTGCTCCCAATCCTCAACCTCCACCCCTCAAAACGACTCCAAAAAAACTAACCCATCAATAGATCCTGGATGCCCCAGCACTTCTCTCTTCTTTTTTAGCAATCTAATCACTTGCAGCAAATTTTTTTTTGGACATAATCGGCTGTTCATTCGGTGGAGAGGAAGAACAGCACGAACATGAGGAAGAGGAAAGTGGCGAGCAGGAGGAGACAGCGCGGTCGAGGGCGAGCGCGGGCGGAGATTCTTACCTGCTCGCTTTCGACTCGCTCCGAGCCGAAAGTCGAGTTTCGACCCGCTCGGCGCTGAAAGAGGTGGGACCCCGCCTGGCGCTCGTGCTGCGCATGCAGCTCTCGTCGGCTAGCCTGCCGACAGGAGACTTTCGACTTGGAGGGAACCGAAAGCCAGCTTTCGGTCCGCTCGGGACCGACAGCGCACTACTTTTCAAATTTCGCATCCGCGCATGCTACCGGCCGAAATACCCATTAAAAATAATATTATTAAAAAAAATCTCCACAAACAACTGCACTAGGTATATATATATTCGGTCGTTCAGTTCGGCGCCATTGGTTGGAACCCGTGTGTCCGTGTTGATGCGTGCATGACCGGCCGCTTGCTAGCTAGTCTAGACTAGCTTATATCACACATCCGACACGCATGATTCCTATTTCCTAGCTACACTATGTCAATATATAGGCCACTGTTGCAATGCCAAACACGGTCTAAGCCGTGTGACGTCGAGGACGCCGGAGGAGATGCCGGCGACCGACCGGCCGGCCACCAGCAGAGCATGAGTTCAGAGCGACATGAACAGTGGACGTCACACATACATATCCATTTGCCTCACCCTGCAGCACAATCAATTGACGATGCACACGAAGAACAGCAAATGCAGAGCAGGAGCTCCTGTCCTGCCGCGGCAAACAGATGAAGAAGGCTGTGAAGCCCATTTTTTTTTACTGGGTCAGCCGGCGTCTCAGGCGAGCGACCTGGTTATGACATGCCGGGTCCAGCAAAACGATTCGGGACCGGATTGTAAGGGAGGGGTGCGGCGATTGTTTGACTCGATCGAATAGGTGGGGACATCCGCCGGCTTCATTGCAACGCCATGGATTGCGTCCTACTGTAGCTAGCTCAACACTGCAGCTAGCTAGCTACGGCCTTGCTCTGCCATTGCAGCATTGTACCCTTTGGTTCGATCGAGTAGTGCTCTGCTCCGTCCAATCTAGATATATTCATTCTGGGAGCTCTGTCGAGTGTTGCTGTGTGTGTGGTAGGCTAGCCATCATGCCACGCGACTAAATTACTGTCACTGCGGCGCATCGAGCACCCCTAGCATAGCAGCCATAGCCGGTGCACTGCCCTCTTCGCTTTCACAACGAGCGCAGCAAAAGGAATTTCATTGCGTTTCATCTTCATGGCGCCACCGCCCCGCGCGCCCCTGCGTCATGCTCATGCAACGCCAGGATATCTAGCGCTCTGTCCCTCGCTCTGCCCATGTACTTCATTGCGTCCATCTTGCTGCCCTGCCCTCCTTCTCCCCATCATGTCTTTCTAGAAACATTGCAGGCCATTATTTGCCCGCCCTCATCGATCTGGTCATGCCCAGGCCAGGCAACAGCTTCTTCAACCCTGCATGTCACAGCTTTTCTTTCTTCAGTACTCCACTCGAGATCCAGAAGATGGTTGGGTACATTTTAAAGCATGCACAGGATCGAAGTAGTAGTACTAGTAAGTACTCCGTTCCAATGAATAAGACCTATTTTTTTTTTAGAAATTCAAGCTAAGTAAACTTTGACCAAACTTTTTGATAATATTATTAACAACTATAATATTATATGAATATCATGTGAAAATATATTTCATTATACATCTAACCATTTTATTTTGTATTGTACATGTTCATAATTTCTTCAAAAAACTTGGTCAAACTTCACATTGTTTGACTTTTCAAAACTAATATAGGCCTTATTCATTGGAATGGAAGTAGTAGTAAGCACAGGGAAGTTTCATTGCATCGTGATTATGTGGTTCCCAAATAAATTTATGCAATCGATGTGCATCGGGTTGGGTGGTCTTCCAGTGGATGGAGACATGGAGCAACTATGTCTGACAACAAACATCATCACGGTCGAGCCAGGGTCGACCTGCTTGTATACACGCAGCACAACTAGTTTGGCAATGGCGGAAAGCATCGTCTGCCGGCTCTACACCGTTTTTTTTCTTGTTGAGTAAATGCCACCACTTCCCGCCCCCTCCCCGCCTATATAACACTCTTCCGCCGTGCAGTCTCGGCACACACTCCTCCGCCGTGCAGCCTCGGCACACACTCCTCCGCCATGCAGTCTCACCACACGAACACTTGCCGTAGTGTCGCCCTGAGCCAAGCACCATGCCTCGCCGCCTCCAAACCACCTGGTCCACCCTCACCCAGGCAGCGCCGCGCTCACCCTCTAGGGCAGGAGCAGGAGCCGGAGCAGGCGCCTCCGCAGGCGCTCTAGCCTGTCGTCGACGAGGAGCCCTTTGATTGGGCGAACGTCGACGACATCGACATGGAGGAGCAGCTGGAGCAGGAGCCGGCCCAGGATCCTTACCCTGGGTAGGAGCCGCCTCCGGAGGAGGAGCCGGCGCAGGAGCAGGAGCCGGCGCCGGAGCAGGAGCTGTCGCCGTCGCTGTGGCCCGACCAGGTGGTCGCGGTCAACTCCTTCGACACCTGGCGCGCCGAGCAGGCGGCCAACCAGTTCAGGCTCGGCTACGAGGCGGTTGGCGACGCCGTTGAGGCCGCCATCAAGAAGGCCTCCATCGCGACCGCGGAGCGAGATGTTCGATGCCACGCCTTCATGGCCGCCGAGCGCACGGCGTATGCGGACCTCAACGCCGTGGCCGCGGAGCGGGAGAATCCGCCCTCGATGGAGGCCGCCCAGCGGGCAGTTCACGAGGAGCTGAACCGGACGCGCGAGGCGAGGCAGGCAGCAGCAATTGAGAGCGATGCCGCAGCTGCAAGGGCTGCCAGGGATGACATGCGCCGGGCGGCGAGCGCGCTCCGGCAGGAGAGGCGTGTCCGCTCGCGCCTAGCCCAGGAGAACCAGAAGGCCTCCCTGGCAGGACAGGCGCCCCTCTACGACGACGAGGCAGGCCAGGGCGGCGGAGTTTAGATTAGGGTTTAGCTTAGGGCTTAGGGTTTAGATTAGGATTTAAATTTTAATCGTTTAGTTTAAATTTGAATCGTTTAACTTCGAATCGCTTAAATTTCATGTCGCTCGCAATGTTTTTAAAACGCCCCCGAGGTGTTCGACAGTTTGCTCGTGATTGGGGGTGGGCCTTTGGGGAGTACCGCTGTGGGCGGCCTCTAAATGTTGCCCGGACACATGTCCGACACCGCCCAAAGGAGGCCCAATTGGGGGGTGCCGGACACACATTTAGAGGCCCCCGGTGGAGATGCTCTAAGGAGCAATAACCGAACATCTGCATCAAACTTATACACACAACTAAAATATTATTGCGAAGTTTCCAAAATACAAAAAGTTAAATCCAAGATCGCGTGTCTTAGCCTAGCTCCTCACGACAGTACCTTCGTCAGATTACCACTAATTATATGATGAAAAGACAGAAGCACATACAAATACACAGCTTAGGTGAAGGAATCGCCGCACATGTATCGATGATGAAGAGTCCAAAATTAGGTCGAGTTTTGGATTTTCATCACCAAAGATGATGTTCGAGCGACCACCATCAGTAAGGGCACGACGCAATCGCCCGTCGACATTATAAAATTGTTTCCACCTTCCGTCGGCACTTGCTTAGCCAACGACTAATCGTTAACCAGGTGTCGTTGAAGGAGCAACGGGAGATTGATGACGTCCCATACCGCCACATCTCCATCCTCTATCGCACCACCTTCGGTCGAGGAGTAACAAGCATGGCTTCATATCGCGAGGAAGATGTTGCGCACAACACCTGCCAAGATTAGCCATGACTTGACGCATCTGTATGAGACACAGTGTATCAGCAGCACCGCTGCCTACGCATGACTTGACAAATCGGCAAAATCTGTCGTGCATAGAACTCGTTGAATCATATCGAATTCAATGTTGAAGTGCATGGGCGTCCCATGCGGACGCCGAACTCGAAACTCTATTGTCACATTATAAAATGCCACATACCATCAACCGTGACACAACGAGTTGGAGACCACAACATAAACAGAGATATATTCATTGATATATTTCACATTATGATTCAGTTCTAATATGGTTTCATCTTATTTTGCATGTTGAGTAATTTCCCATTTGAACCGATGGGAGCGTCATTGGAGATTGGGCGGAGAGGGTGACGGGGCGATGGAGATGCTCTTAGTTTATTCCGTAAAAATATCTTTGGAGAGAAAAGAAAAGAAAATTATAAATCATGGCTAGCCAAATGAAGTAAGGGTGCCTTTTCATTTTCTTGCCCATGATCGAGTGCGTGTTGTAGTATGCCTACGTCCGATTGGGCGGAGGCATCGATGAGGCTTTCGAGTGGCGAGAAAAGAGAGCGATGGCCGCTAGGATGAGCACAAGAACGGAGAATCCAAATGATGGCTTTGCTTTTAATCGGCGATCATGGTTTCGTACTCCCCTAGAATCTTAATTGCTTGTCTCCATGTGCAGCAGCACCGGCTGCACGCATCCTCTCCTCTGCACTGCAAGCAAGAAGAGCCCATATGCATCGATTGATGAAAGCTTTCAACTGCTATCATGATGCAGTTGAAATTACTCAATGCGATAACTACAGTGTCGTCTAGGATAATTGGCATCGCTGCAGTGGAGCTCGTTCATCAAGTTCTGGAGTATCTACTCTAGGAGTAGAACTGGTGTTCTATTGTGAGAGCAAGGGAGCGTATTAGCTCTAGACCCAAATTAAATTGCTCCCATGCATATACACACAGCCTAGTGAAGAGAGTCCAAGCTGGCTGCCTTGCATCATTGCATCCTTTACCTTTTCCTTGAGAGATTCTGTTCTTCCTTGTTTTTTTTGAACAAGGATTCTGTTCTTCCTTGTAACAATCACATTCTGCAAAAGGCTTGCGAAAAGCAAGAGCTTGAGATGCATGGGCCAAAAAAGAAAAAGGAAAGAGACGATGCATGGTGCAAAGGAGAAAAAAATCGAAGGGGGTTGTGTACAGGGCACAGTTGCGATGCATTGAATCGAGGAAGGAGGAGATCATGATCACCTTCACCGGAGGGTGGTATTGAAGGCAGCAAGATAAGAAGAAGAAGAAGAAGAAGAAGAAGAAGAAATAAAGGAAGATGAGATGAAATAAAAGGAGGGGGAATATCGGAACAGGGATGTAGTAGCGTGATGATGAGCGAGGACCTGGAGCTGAGCCATCATTACGAATCTTGGGCCGGCTGAGGCCCATCATCATCATCATCATCTGAAGCCCCCCTCCCTCTCAGCGTCGTATACATCCATCACCACATCCGTACCTCTCTCTTACGGAGTATATCTCTCGCTCCTTGGAAAGTTTCACTCGCACGACCATTAGCTAAACCGCTAGAGCTGCTCGCTCCAGCACAAAATTACTCTGCAGTAGCAAATAAGTATGCAGGGGGATGCAGTGCGCTGTTGACCGGTAAGAAGCAGCCATGCAAGCACGTTTGTTTGTCGATCGTCGGACCACTTGCTAGCAAATGATCGAGAGCTGACTTCGTTTAACATGCATGGTCGCTGAATCTAGCTTAGGGCATCTCCAGCGGTCCCCCAAAGCACTCCAGGAGGCCTTTTTGGCGCCGCGCCGGCCAAATAGCGCCGTTTTCGCACCATTCGCCCCCCCCCCCCCCCCAGAAGCCCAGTTAGCGCCGTTTCGGCGGTAAATAGCGCCGGCGCACCCAGACGAAACCCAGCCCACTGGGTTCGGCTGGGGGGAGGGGGGGCGGAATGGCGGGAAAGGCGACGCGGGCCAGCGCAGTCAGCGACGCGGGAGAAAATGGCGCGGAACAGAACCGCCCGTGAACGGTCGCGTCCTCATCTTCTCGGCTCCCGCCCCTCGCCGTCCCTCCACACCAGCTCTCGCCTTCCTCTCACTCTCGCCAGCCCCTCGCCGTCCTTCTGCCTCCCTCTCGTCCATCCTTCGCCAGCATCAGCAGCAATGGCCGACGACGACGCCGCCGCTAACGGATTTGGCCGCCGCAGCCTCCGCAAGAACGAGGCATGGGCCTTGTACCGGTGCAGGTACCCGTGCCCGCCGGACATGCGCGTCCCCGGCGCCTCCGGTTGCAGGCAGCGTGGGCGCTCAGCACGGGTGGCATCCCCGTGCCTCCCGTCCCTGTAGGCGCCGAGTTCGGGTACGCCGTCGACGAAGTCCGCGAGGGCCTGACGGCAGAGCAGGCCGCGGACCCGCGCTGGAGGGCGGAGGGCAACTCCGCCTTCTGGACGGCGTACTTCCAGCGCCGCCACGAACAAGACCTCAACGACCGCGGCAACAACGGCCAAGTGGAGGGTCGCCACAACCGCGGCGGGCGCAAGCGTTAGTGGAGCGGCGAGGGGCGCACCCTCGACAACGTGATGGAGTACATCGCCGGCGGGAACCAGCCTCGCCTGGAGATGCCACCACGCAGGTCGACCTGGACCCCGCGGCGGATGGGCGTGGCGACCTCGTCGTCGGGAACCTCCTCGTCCTCCGGCGCGCGAACTGCGCCATCTTCTTCCCGGTACGCCCCCCCTCCGTGACGCCTCCCTTCCTCAACTCCGGGCACCCTGCCCCCGTGCGCAGCGGCGCCCTGCGCATCGGCACACCACGCGGCTTCTCCCAGCGCCGCGCGGCGTCTCCTCCTCGCTCCTTCCTCCAGCGCCTCGTCAGGCACAAAAAGGAGCCCAAACAGGAGTCGGAGCAGGAGGAGGAGTGGCCCGGCCTTGAAGGAGGCGCCGTCCAGCCGGCGACGGAGGAATTCGCCGCCGACTGGAGCCTCCGCCAGACATGCGAGGACGAGCTGGAATGCCAGCGCGAAGCCATCGCCGAGCTGGAGCGCAGGCGCCAGGAGCAGCCCCAGCAGGCCGCCGCCGCCAATGCGGGCCGCCGCATCCCTCCTCCTCCGGTGGCGCCGGACGTCGAGTACTACATACTCGACTCCGACAGCGAGGACGAGCAGCTCAGGCGGTCCTTGCTCCTGAGCAAGTGGAACGCCGGCGACGACGGCGCAGGCCCGAGCAGGGCCCCGGCGGCGAGGACGGCTCCGACGACGAACGGCGGTGACTACAGCCAGGCGATCCGCATGAGCCTGGGCCTCAACTAGCCGTGTTGGGGCGAATAAATCTAAGTTTTTATAAGTTTTTATAAATTTCTACTATGTAAATCTCGGCGAGTTTGCGCCAATATGAATGAACTCGCCGTTCCTCGTGCAACCGCCACTTTTTTGAATTTTTGGGTCCAAACCTGGGTCTGGACACGACTGGAAAACGCCCCCCAAGATCCAGTTTCGCGCCGTTTCACGGGGGGGGGGAGGGGAGGGGGGGCACAACGGCTGGAGATGCCTTACATTACTTGTACAATGGCTCTCAGACAGTGCGGTCCAGTTTGGTGCTTGAAAACAGGGAGTTTTTCGGACACTGCAGCTTGTTTTGTTCAGAATGCAGGATCGGAGGAGATACATTTGAATTTAGCCAAAACTCGCTGGAAACGAACCATTATCTATACGGATTAGTAACCCATAAACAAGTTGGTTATTAGTTCGTGTGACGGCAATGGTGGCGACGGCGCGCACACGGGGAAGTTATTGTTGTTTTTGGCGGGCAACCATGGATCACGTGAGGAGCCTTGGCAGCCCAACCTCATGATTAGGCACCATTTAAGCCTCTGCCGCGCCATCGATTGGATCGTCGTCTCTCCGCGACCATGCACCATGCCGCTCCCGTTCAAAGCACTCATGAGAGCCTCCCCGTTCGTACGTGCGACGAACGGTAGCACGTGGACCACCGCCGGGTGCCTACGGGCCCGCATGTCAGCGAGACGACTCGAGCGTTTCTCTTTGCGAACTTGAGACTGGAAGAAGAAGTCGAGGGAGCTAGCTGCACACAGAGCACGTCTATGATGAACGATGGAGCTTCAAGGGCCTATAAATAGCGCCACACCCGACCACCACAACGAGTACCACATCACTCACACACACTCTTGTTCCTCTGCTCTCCATTTCCGCCTCTGCGCTGATCGAGTTCCTCCGCCAGTCTCCAGCTCCACAGCAGCAGCAAGCAACTCCAGCAAGGTGAGTGATGATCCTCTCACTCATCAGTCTCATCACTTTTCTTTCCTAGCCGATCGATGTGCTCTTGGATTGCATGCACAATCATAAGCTTGCTCGTGTGTGCGAATGGGGGCCTCTACCCTTTCATGCCTCTCTTTTTGTTCGTTTCTACTCGTAGTACTTTGCAAATTGCCTAGTTCGCCTGCAATCTGCTGCCTCCCATCCAAATCCAATGCCTTTTGATTTGTTTATGTCGTAAGTCTTGACATCTTTGTTAACATGGGTGTAGCAACTGTCATGATTTACTTAGAACGAATAACCCCGCCCTTACTTTATTGCAAGTATAGTAGTAGAAGCTTCAGGGGTGCCATCTGCCATGCTACAGTCTAATGCTAGTACTCTGTTTTCCTTACAGGGGTAGTATTATGTATACCTGACCTCGACCACGGACACACTTCAGCTTCCATGTCTTCTTTTTCTTCAGTCACACGTTACTTAAGCATGCAACAACACAGAAACAAGTACTGTATAACTGTAATTCTCTCTGAAAAAGGGCCCGGCTGCTAATTTGGTTACCCTGTTTCTTGTTGGCGGCAGGCAGGCAGGATGGACAGGCTGAACGCCAAGCTGTACATGCAGAACTGCTACATCCTCAAGGAGAACGAGCGGCTACGCAAGAAGGCGCAGCTGCTGAACCAGGAGAACCAGGCCCTGCTCACCGAGCTCAAGCAGCGGCTCGCCAAGACCGCGGCGACCAAGACCAGCATCAACGGCAATGCTGCGGCTGGCATCCGCGTGCCCCTCCCTGACCTGAACGCAGCTCCATCGGCACACGCCATCCATGACAACAAGGTGGCATCCAAGTCCAAGAAGATGGCCGCAAACTGATCGATGCAGCTTGGTGCTGGAGAACATATACAGTGCTCCCAGGCACGTACTGGACATGTTCTCCTTGGTACTTCCATGGAGTAGTGTTTGTTGTAACCATTAAGGGTCTAGCTCTGAATGTTAGGAATGTTTGCTTCGTTTTAGCTACCTACGGTTACTCTATGTAGCAGGTTTCTTCTCCTTCCGGATGGATAGATAGATCAACTAGGAGTATATAAACATGTATGGTTGGCAGAAATTTGTTATGCGTGGTATGTCCAGATGAGCATATAATCTGGACCATCGCTCTCCCTAGGGATCCGCACCCACCGTTGTATTATTTCTTGTATTGATGCGGTATGTCTGTGCCCAGTCAGACGAGGGTCCTACCGATTCCAGCGATATTATGGACCAGACCACCGTTACGTCCTGAACGGAACAGAATCTGGCGAGATTTCCTGTACCTCGACCTAGCATCCCGGACCGACGTTTTAATGCACTCAACCGTTTGCAACAACCCACCTCCGACCAGAGTGCATGGACTGCAAGTATTACACCGGACGGCCAAAGGATCGCCTAAAGCAGACCGACCTGATTCAATCAGATTGGCATGTCCATTCGAATATAGTGCAAACGGCCACAGGATCAACTCACCAGCACGGTGTTAAACTATGATTATCACACCACCTATGGAGCCAACACAGTGAACCGACGAAAACCTTGCACAAAATCCGTCAATTCACAAGGCAGAAATTCAGTTAACTTTGAAACAGACGGAAAACTTGCACAAAATCCGTCAATTCACAATGCAGAAATTCAGTTAACTCTGAAACAGACTATAGATAAATGCATCACTTCTCAAATATCCCTCCAACACATAAAATCTGATTCTTCAAACAAAATGTGATTACAGCTAAAAACATGAAACAATTCAAGGGACAATGTCCCTACCAAACAAGCTGCTTCTCGTATGTATTCTTCCTGTGGCCACTAACACCACATTTCGTCATTTCCCAGGTTTCCTTGGTTGCTTCGGCAAATTCCCCTCTGCGGACAAGTTGTTCTCTTGTGCCCGCTGCACTTGCGCATGGTGCAGAAACGGGTCCTCTTGCTTAAACCTGCAGGCCCTTTTTCGTATGGCGCCTTGTCCCTGCTTGTCGTTGCTCTCCTTACACCACGCATCTTCAGAGATTGCCCAGATCTGCATTGCCTCCATCAGCAGCTAGATATGGGACCAACTCACTGCCTTCCACTGTCTCCAAGTTTGTTTGAGCTTGTCTATCTTCAAGCCCTAAGTCGTCCCTCTAATCGTATGGGATCATCACAACCACATCCGCCCTAGAAAGCTCTGACAGCCTTTCGGAAGCTTTGGCGCTCGCATCACCCAGCCTGACAAGCTTCATATCCTGCATGTACATGGTCGAATGCCTGTGCGTGAAAGCTTTGGTGGATCGGTTGTCATTCTGGTGCACGGCTAGGTGTGCTGGCAGCACATCCCTTGCGTCCCTCCTCCATCTTTTCATCACATGACTGTGAGGTATCATGTCCACTCCCAGGTAGTCCATAACCTGATCACAAAGTTCAATAACCAATACACAACATGAGCTTCAGACATCCCGATCATTTTTTTATGAAACTAGTTAGCGAAAATTTTGGAATTCAGATATTTCAAAACCTTCAGCAAGTGACAGCACAATATCCCCATGTGCTCGGACAGACCACATTCACATTCGAAGAAATAATCTTCACTACGAATTTTTTACTTCAAAACAAGTCTTCTCCACTTCTCTCTCTTCTCTGGCTTCATGTGCTTAGCCAGGTACACTCTACCCTTCTCCTTTTCCTCTATGCGATATGCCCGATTTTGCCCAAATTGCTCAAACATTGATCGTGTGTATATATTGCCTGTGTGATCTTCAATCGGCAGGTTCACACGGAGAATAGCCTTTGCCTGAACAAACAAAAAACATAAGTTCGGAATCAGAGGAGATTATTATATCTGAATAGAACGCCGAAACATTAAACATGTGAGATGCCTGACACTCTATCTTGGTGCGCTTCTCCTGGTAGCTCTCGTCTGCCTCCCTCCCTGTCATGCTGCAACCTCATGTAATGCCCGACAAAAAGATTCATTGGACACCCGGGCGGCACATAGCTCTTCAGCATCATGTTTGCGCTCTCACTGTGCTGAGTGCTACTCATTTTCGCACAAAAAATTCCTTTCAAGTATGGCTTAGCCCACTTATGTTGCACCTCGTATATCTGTGTCAGGAACGGGTGATCCTGCACCCCGTATTTCTCCATCAAGAATGCCCAGGCTTCCTCAAATTCGTCAGTTGTCAGCACGTGGTTCACCACCTTATGAAACTCAGCCCTGAACTCACTCTTCTGGCCATACAAAGGACCTAGGCCTTTCTTTGTTTTCTTCAGGACGTGCCCATGACACCAACGGTGTACTGTCCCAGGCATCAGATTCTTAATTGCCACTTCCATGGCTCTGCACTGATATGCAAACATGACAAGTACACCGGGTAAAAAATGTCGGCTCTGAATAGATGAGAAGTAGTAATGGAAATGCAACAGTCACCGGAGAGACAAATGCACTTTCACTGTCAATATGGTTTTGGGTGTCTTCCCACCCATCATCCTAACAAACTCTGAGAAAACCCACTCAAAGCTTTCTGTTTCGTCGTCTCTTAGCAACATTCCGCCTAGAATTTCACTATGGAAATGGTTGTTCACACCAACGAATACACCAAATGGCATGTGATATAGATAGGTCGTGTAGGCTGTATCGAATGTGATCACATCACCAAAAAAATTGTACTGCATGCAACTTGATCCATTCGTCCACATAAGTTTCTTTATCCTACTGTCCGTATCAGCCAATACCATGTAAGTAAACTCTATCTGTTGCTCCAATCTATGCAAACACTTCCATAGTCTTCGTAACGTCGTCATCAGCCTGCTCTTTGCTAATCCTTCCACACAGGTTTTTCAATGTCCGTTTTGTAAGGAACATTAGCAACCCCTCCAAAAAAAACTATCCACGATGATGTACACCTTCCCTACATTTATATTGTTCTCTTGGAGCTGACACACTAAATCTTTTTGTGTATGGGTCTATGTGCTTGTGTGAAGGCCAGAACACCTTTTCTCCATAGGTTACCGACAGAGAGTGGTTGTGAGTTACCCGCTGCTCGGTTATGTACCACACACGGTCAGCTGTTCTAAGCAGACAAATCATAGCAGGGCACTCGCACTGACAGGACCGAGAATTCTCCCTTTCCGGCTTTCCCTGTCATCATAATAACACTTCATATCAGTTCTAGTGCCGCATAAAACACAGACTACGCAGTTCCAACTGCTACATTTACAAAATCTATATTTCTCCACTGCAAAGTCACTTACCGAGCAGCCGCACACAATCTCTTGCATTGTCTTCGTGCGCTTAGGATTCAGCCTGCTTCTACCATACCGTATACCGAAACCATGCTCCCATAAATAAAGATTGTAAAAGTCATACGACGCGATCGCCCATCTTCTCAGGGTATCTTTTGATCGACTTCTCGAGAGCCCGATTCTGCTTGCACAAGGGGTTCGCTCACCTGCATTCCCTCACACGCTAACCCTGTTTACACACAAAACAAAACAAACAATTATTTGAGCAAGAATTCTATGTATGTGCAAGGACTAAGCATATTTCACCACATTATACCAGCTGTTCTACAAAAAAAATTCACATAAACAGACACTCTATATTCACTTAAACAATTACACGATTTTCCTCACCTTTTGGTCCATCCTGGTGCTTCATGATTGACCCGTAAAGTTGACTGCTCTGAACTTGCTGGACCATCGTTCCCACAATATCTCTTCTTCTGTACTGAGTTCGATGTAGACTTCACAACACGCAATGGTGCTGGTTCTTCCCCACACTCCCCGCAAGGAAGCAGCCACATCGTCCCCCATGCCCCCCGTTCCTTTGCCGCTGGTCTCGACCCCGGCCACTACGCCGAGTCGCCGACTAGACCTTCTTCTCTCAACATACCCTGGATCTACCTTCCAAAAGTTCTCCAAAGAATCCCCAATCTCGAGCCTACTTGACGGAAATTTAGGAACGGATCAATTCACTGGAACAGAAAATCCTTACTGCGAGCTAGATCGAAATACAGGTACTACTCGCTTACCGCTCCAGCGGGAACGCCATGATTTTCTCGGGGGCGAGTTTTACCGCCTTCGTCCTTTTGGCCAGCCGATGCCGACGGCAGCGCACGGCGCCTCGCCGCTTCCTTTGCCCAGTTCTCCGCCGCCACATGAGACTCGCTGTTGCCACTCGGTACTCTGTTTTTTTTAGTTTAACTCGATACTCTGCTTCCCAGGTTAGGAGTTCACGATGGGGCCAATGATCATAATTACACCCAACAACTTGGACCACCGAAACAGGAAAAACACCGTCCACCTGTGACGGGCCGGTGGCTAGTAGGACATTTATGGTGTACGTAAAATCGCACCAGCCCGCTGTATAGCATGATTTCTTAAAATCGCACCAGCCCGATATCACCTGACAGCTCCGCATCCCAACGCACGAACCAGTGGTCCAGATTGTATGTTCATCCGGCAGTACCACTCGAATCGCCACCTCCATTCGGGGGTCAATCTGTATTACTTCCTCTGTTCGGAAAAGGATGTCACATCTATAGTTCATTTTTGTGACATCCTTTTTCGAACGGAGGGAGTACATGGCAGTGGTATTGGAGCAGCTCTTGCTTTCCAGTCCTATTGAATGCTATTCACTTCTCGTCCGATGGCAATATGAGACTCTAATGGACCATGCTGCTACCTTTAATTCTGGATTCTCTCTGTTTTGAAAAGCCCATTATGCTAGATTGACTAATTTCGAAGTAAACGGACAGGATCCCTGAAGCAAGAACAATATTGCTTTATCATGCATGGAGGTTCATAGGGGTGAAATCACATCATTTAGACTTTTCGAACTATCTAAATGTTGGCATATGGAACCTAGCTCGGTACAGGTGCACAAGAAGAGAACTCTCTGTCTTCGTAAATCAATATACTAACCTCCAACATAACAAATCACTCTGTCTTTTTAGCGAAAACGCAAAGGACCTTTGCGTTTTATTTCATTGGAAAGGTAGAGTTGTGTACAAACCTCCAAAGGGGCGCATTTTCGCTAAAAAATTACAAGCCTTAGTGCACGTCCCAGGTGGACGGCAAGATAACTCTCAGCCCTAAGGCTCCTGCTTGTGCCCACATCCTGGCTTCCTCCTTGATCTTGACTAGCAGGTTGTGTATGAGGGGTTGTGCTCCTTCGAATACACAGTCATTGCGCATCTTCCAGACCATCCAAGGCGTGAGGAGAGTGATGGAGGCTAACCCCTTGCGCATTGGCTTGGGCGTATTCGTCTTGGTATTGGTCCACCATTCATTGAGGGAGCCCTCATGCTGTGGCGCCGCGATTGGAACACGCAACCATGCAAGAACCTCATGCCAGACTTGCCTGGTGAATGGGCACTCCAAGAGGAGATGTCTCATTGTTTTAGAAGCCTGATCGCAGAGGAGGCAGCAGGGATGGTGAGGGAGTCCACGTCGTGCCAACCGATCAGCCGTCCAACAACGGTCAAGATTGGCCAGCCAATGGAAAAACTTGACCTTCGGCGGCGCCCATGTCTTCCACGTGAGCTTCCACGCTGGGCAGGTGATCGACCCCTGGAATGTGGCCTGGTAGGCGGAGCTTGCTGTGTAGGTTCCGCTGGGCGTCCATCTCCAAATCAGCTGATTTGGTCTGTCCGTGAGGATAAAATTCTCGATCAGCAGCCAAATCTGGATGTACTGGCCAATTTCCATGATGCCTATGGTTCCCTGGATGTCCCGAACCCAGGAATTGCCTTGTAGGCCTTCAGCAACAGTTCTTGTCTTGCGGCGACGCTTGGGAATGCAGGCGTAGAGGGCGGGAGCAAGCTCGGAGATGGCTTTGCCATTGATCTAGCGGTCCTGCCAGAATCGTGCCATCATGCCGTTTGAAAGGACATATCCTTCCCCACATGTTTTGATGTTTGTTGACAACACACTTAGATGTCTAATGTGTGTGCTAAAAGTGTGCAGGATTGTATCAATTAATATTGCACAGGTTTTGTCTCAAGAAAAGGAAGAAAAGCAGTCTTCATAGCTTCACCGGTACTACCGGGTTCACCCCGGTACTACCGGTGTTCTGCCATGCGGAACTACCGGGCCCAGTACCGGGCCCAGTACCGGATCTCCAAAAGCTCTCTGGACTCGCTCGATTTAATCCGGTAGTAGCACCGGTAGTAGGCGCGGTACTACCGGGTTGGGAGCACTACCGGACCAGGACGTCCGGTACTACCGATGCGCGCGTGGAGTGAGAGTTGACCAGTCTGACGCCAGGACTTCAGTTCCCCGTCAGCCGGTACTACCGGGCGAGGCCCGGTACTACCGCTGCGGGCTGTTTACAGTTCAAACGGCAGATTTCTGGGAGGGGTATTTATACCCCTCCACCTACCTCCGGTTGGACAAGCTTGATTCCTCACTCTCTCTCCACCATTGTTGCAAGCTTCAATCTACTAGAGCTCCCACTCCAACCACTCAAACACGTTGATACTTTGAGGAGTGAAGGAGGAGCCCTAGATCCGCATCTCCACCGAGCCGATTTGTCTACATCGACCTAGTCACTTGTAGATCTTGTGTAACTTGATACATTGGATACCTAGAAGATACTTGTGATTCTTGTGGCTTTGGTAGCCACAAGGATTAGCCGGGAGCCTCCAATTGAGTTGTGGAGACGCGACCCGGCCTTGTGATTCTTGTGGCTTTGGGAGCCGCGGGAATTTGGTGAGAGCCTCCAATTCGGTTGTGGAGTGTGCCTCATCCTTGTAAAGGTTTGTTGCCACCTCGAGGGCATCATATAGTGGCTCGTGGATCTCCTCATCGGAGGATAACACGAGGGAGATACGGTGTGCCATATCAAGGCTATTCGGAGTTCACTTTGTGACTCCGCACCGCTCCAACGGAGACGTAGCTTCCATTGGGAAGTGAACTTCGGTAGAACATCTCCGCGTCACCGTGTGGTTATCTCTTAACCTTCCTTTACTCGTATTGCTAGCTTATCTTGTGTAGAATATCTTGCTAGCTTGTTTATTGCTCATCATATAGGATTGTTCATCTAGTTGCATATCTAGAGAACTTATATTTGAGCAATTCCTTAACTTGTTGAAAAGAAAATTAAAATTGGTAGTTGCCTATTCACCCCCCCCCCTCTAGTCAACCTACTCGATCCTTTCAATTGGTATCAGAGCAAGGTCTCTTTATTAAGGGCTTAATCGCCTAAAGAGGAGGATGGCTAGTGCGGAGGAAGTACAACGTGCTAAAGATGAGGAGTTAAAACTTGCTAAGGAACAAGAAAAACGTGATAGAGAACAACTTGACAAAGAACTAATAGAAGCGGGAATAATCCCTCCCGAGGGTGATGCCCCAATCACCATGAAGTCCATGATTGAACTTTTGGGTACATGAAAGGCAAAATGGTGGAGGAGGTGTATACTCGGGTATCTAATCAAAATAGCTCCTCATCATCCGCTAGCCCTATTAAGGGTGCTAGTGACAAGGATAAAAATGATAAACCTAATGAGAAGCCTTCTCTTAACTTTGCTCCACCTAGCTCTTATCTCACTCAAGTTTCACTCACTCAACCTCATATAACCAACCTTGGTAGACCCCCTCCTAAGCTTGATAATACTCGTTATTTCACTTGGAAGAAATCTATGGAGTCTTATTTTCGCAGCTCATCGGTGCATCTTTGGAGGGTGGTTCTACATGGTTTCAACCCTGTTGATCCCAACAACTTGACCAAGCAAGAAGAGATTGATGAGCAACTTGATGCAAATGCCAAGTTCATTCTTGAGAGTGCTATGACCGCACATGATGAAGATCATGTGCGGAATCTCAAAACTTGCAATGAGGCTTGGCTCCATCTTGAAACGTGTATGAAGGAAATGAGGGCATTCAACGCTCCAATGCGGCCGTCCTTCAACATCAAGTTGACAACTTCATCATGCTAGACGAAGAGACTCCGACCGAACTTTACCGAAGACTCTACAAGCTTGTGGTGACATGTAGGGAAAATGGAAAGAAGGATATGGATGATGAATGGGTCAAGGCCAAGTTCCTTCAAGCAATTATGCCATATAGTGAAACTATGGTGATGAACCTCCATGCAAGAGCGGATTACACAACAATGACTCCCAATGACATGTTGGCTCAATTTGTCACATATGATACATTGAAGTCCACATCCAAGTCTTTCAACCAAGTCCGTGGCCCGAAGACTCTTGCTTTGAAGGCTCGTGTGGTAGACCATCCAAGATATGAAGAAAGCCCGGTCTATGAAGGTGAAGAAGACTTGGAGGGTGAGCTCAATGAAGTTCTTGCACTTGCCGCCACCCGGTTTTGGAACAAGAAGAACAAGAGCGTCAACCCTCACCAATAAAAAGAATGTGCTTCAATTGTGGAAAGGACACTCATCTTGTGAAGGATTGCCCCTATGAAAGAAGAGAGGATAATGGTGGTCAACTCATTCTAAAGAAGAACAAGTACCACCCCAAGCCTACCTACATGAAGAGATCACCTCAAAAGGCTCTTGTGGCATCCCATGAAGAGGAATACGAGTCCGGAGGTGAGGAGGATAAAGAACCAAGTGAAGAAGTAGGAATGGCGGCTCTTGCAATGGGCACCCTTCCTCCATCATTGGCCAACCTCTTCTCATCTCCAAACGACGACAAGATCTCCAAGCCATGTGCCTCATGGCCAAGGAAACAAGGTGAATTCCCCACCAAAAATTACTATCTCCTCTAACCCATCACTATTGGATTGTGTTGAGGATGTAGGGAAAATTGAAGAAGAGGATAAAATTTCTATCTTCATTAGCAAGCTCCAAGGTCCAACCAAGAAAATGGTTGAGGCCCTCATGTATCAATATGGAGAAGCCAAGCATCTTCTTGATGTGAAGGATGTTAGGATTTGTGAGCTCGAAGGGCATGCATGTGATCATGCCGACAAATTGGTGAGCTAGAAGATCAACTTGTTGAGGAACAATTGCTCCGTGAGCAACTTGAGGAGACACATGCCATGGATCTTTCCAAGGCAAAAGAAACTCGTGAAACCTCTATTCAAATTGCTATTGATCTAAAAAGTAAAAATGAGGAACTTGTAGAGAGTCATAACAAACTCTTTGAGGGTTTTGAGCAACTTAGGGAAACCCACAAGGTGACCTCAAGTGAGCTCACTACACTCAAGGAGTCATATGCCAAACTACAAGCTCAATTTATCTATGCTAGCTTCACCACTTCTCACAATGATAAAGATGCAAATTCTTGTACCACTAACCCTTTATGTGTCAAGGCATCTCTTATTGAGGAAAACACTAGGTTGAAGGCCCAACTTGAGAAGGGCCTAGCCACTTGTATCCAAGGGGAAAAGAACCTCAATGATCTTTTGAGCAATCAAAAGGGAGTGGTTGGCAAAGAAGGAATTGGGTTCACACCCAACTCTAAGAAGGTCAACAACAAGAAGAAGAAGGCGACTCCCCCTTCCAAAGATATTGTTTTTGTGAAGGAGGGGGAGTTAGCCAAAGCAAATGACAACTCTATTGGGAGTGGTAATGTCACTAGGGGCAATGCCACTCACAATAACTTTGCGGGAAAATACAACCCCTCATATGTTCTTTTGAAATCTACAAATGGTTGTGTTTTTGCTAAATATGTTGGCTCTTCATATGGAGATGATTATCACTATGCTATTTGGGTTCCAAAGACCCTTGTGACTAACAAAAGAGGACCCATTCCAAAATGGGTACCTAAATCAAAGACTTGATTTATTGTAGGGTTTCTCTTCCGGTGGATCTTCATGGCTCATTGATAGTGGATGTCATCCCATATGACCGGAAGCAAAGAACTAGTAAAGGACTTATTGAAACAACTACTCTCATTCTCTCATGTCACCGTTGGCAACAATGCAAGACTCAAGGTAGTGGGAGTTGGTAAAGTGGTGATCACTCCGGAGTTATCCATTGAGAAGGTCCTCCTTGTCGAATCTCTTTCATACAATTTACTTTCCGTTGGTCAATTATGCAATGCCGGTTACACCGTTATTTTTAATAAATACCACGTGACCATCCTTTTCACTCAAACACTCAATGTCGCCTTTGTTGGATTTCGTGAAAACGGTTTGTATGTGGTTGATTTCTCAAAAGAGACCACTCAAATCGCTACATGTTTAATGGCTAAAGGCGACAAGGGGTGGCTTTGGCATCGCCGACTTGGCCATGTCGGTATGAGAAATTTACAAACTCTTGTAAAGGGTGGACACGTGGTAGGACTAACCGATGTTAATTTTTCCAAAGATCGTCCTTGTAGTGCTTGCATAGCCGGAAAGATGCATGAGAAGAATCACCCCAAGACGACCATTATCTCCACTAAGAGGCCTTTGGAGCTCCTTCATATGGATCTTTTTGGGCCTCCCACATATGATAGTCTTGGTGGCAAGAAATATTGTTTGGTGATTGTGGATGATTATTCAAGATATTGTTGGACTTTCTACATCAAGAAGAAGAGTGAAACTCAAAAGATATTCATTGACTTTGCAACCCTAGTTCAACGCCAATATGACTCCAAGATTTTGGCAATTAGAAGTGACAATGGTACGGAGTTCAAGAATTACACTATGGATGATTTCCTAAGTGGGGAGGGCATTCAACACCAATATTCCGCTGCATATACTCCCCAACAAAATGGTGTTGCCGAAAGGAAGAACCGCACTCTTATTGATATGGCAAGAACTATGATGGCCGAATTTAATTCCCCATACAACTTTTGGGCCGAAGCCATCAACACCGCTTGTCATTACTCAAACCGGCTCTTTTTCCGTCCTCTCAAGAACATGACACCATATGAACTCTCACCGGTAAAAAGCCAAATGTATCTTACTTTCGAGTCTTTGGATGCAAATGCCATGTTTACATTAAAGGTTGCAAAATTGCTAAATTTGAATCTAGATCTTTTGATGGTATATTTGTTGGATATGCCGCAAAGTCTCATGCTTATAGGGTCTACAACATATCCACCGGGTGTGTTGAAGAATCTATGAACGTGGAGTTTGTCGAGGATAATGGCTCCCAAGCGGAGCATATTGATCATGATGATGTAGGTGATGTTGCTCCATCTCAAGCCATAAGAACTATGGGGATTGGAGAACTAATTCCTATTGAAGGACCTACTCAAGAAGAAGGAACAAGTTCTACCCAAGTTGAGCCATCTACCTCAACAAGTGATCAACCAACTATCAATGATCAAGAACAAGAACATGTAGACAAGAAAATGGTCAAGACCCACCCAACTCTAGTGGTGAACAAGAACATAATGAACCCACAACCCCAAGAACTCCACTTCGGGTTGACCATGAGCAAATGAAGGAAATGATGAAGATATTGTGTTGGTGAAACAATTGGTCAAGCCTGGAACGCCGGGTCATCCGGCGTGCATCAAATTGGATTACCAACAACACTTCAAAGAAAATATCCTTGGAGTATCCGTAGAGGTGTGTCCACACGCAATCAATTAGCTAACTTTTGTGGTCATGTCTCTTGCTTGTCTAGCTTAGAACCTCTCAAGGTGTATGATGCCCTTGAAGACATGGATTGGGTTGCGGCTATGCATGAAGAGTTGAACAACTTCGAGCGCAACAAAGTATGGTCATTAGTGGAAAGACCCAATGACTCCTCCCATAATGTCATTGGAACCAAGTGGATATTCAAGAACAAGCAAGACTCAATGGTCAAGTCATCCGCAACAAAGCAAGATTGGTTGCACAAGGTACACCCAAATCGAAGGAGTCGACTACGGTGAAACCTATGCCCCCGTTGCTAGACTTGA
Source organism: Poa pratensis (assembly GCA_947311845.1). Classification (NCBI taxonomy): domain Eukaryota; kingdom Viridiplantae; phylum Streptophyta; class Magnoliopsida; order Poales; family Poaceae; genus Poa; species Poa pratensis. The sequence goes on from CAMZMU010000052.1 coordinate 108,885,533, forward strand.
ATCCATTCGCTTACTATTGCTATGCATCTACTCATAAATTACTTATATCAAATGGATGTTAAAAGTGCTTTTCTAAATGGTCCACTAAATGAACAAGTATATGTGAAACAACCTCCGGGTTTTGAAGACCCTAAATTTCCTAACCATGTCTACTTACTACATAAGGCTCTTTATGGGCTCAAGCAAGCTCCACGTGCTTGGTATGATCATCTCAAGGAGTTCTTAGTAGACCGTGGCTTTGCAATTGGGGTAATAGATCCCACCTTTTACAAAAGAATAAATGGAGATTTTTTGTATGCCAAATATATGTTGATGATATTATCTTTGGTTCCACTAACCATGAATTTAGTGATCAATTTCCAAGCTAATGACCAAGGAATTTGAGATGTCCATGATGGGAATTGAATTATTTTCTTGGCTTTGAAATCCATCAATTCGAGAAGGAACATTCTTATGTCAAGCCAAGTACATTAAGGACATGCTCAAGAAATTTGATATGAACAATGCCAAGCCATATAAGTTTCCCATGGACTCCAAGGCGGATCTTCACTTAGATCCGGATGGTAAGGAAGTTGATCAAAAGCTTTATCGTTCTATGATTGGATCTTTGCTTTACCTTTGTGCATCTAGACCGGATATTATGTTTAGTGTGGGTATGTGTGCAAGATTCCAATCAAGTCCTAGGGAAAGTCATGAAACCGCGGTCAAAAGGATTCTAAGATATTTGTTGGATACTCCCAACTATGGTCTTTGGTATCCCCATGGTACAAGCTTTGATCTTGTTGGTTATTCGGATGCGGATTGGGCGGGTTGCAAAATGGATAGAAAATCAACTTCGGGTACATGCCAATTCCTTGGTAGGTCCCTTGTGAGTTGGTCTTCCAAGAAGCAAAATTGTGTGGCCTCGTCATCCACCGAAGCCGAATACATCGCCGCCGGTAGTTGTTGTGCACAATTATTATGGATGAGGCAAACTTTAAAGGATTATGGTGTCATTTGTGACAAAGTGCCTCTTTTATGTGACAATGAAAGTGCTATTAAATTGCACACAACCCGGTTCTTCATGGCAAGACCAAGCACATTGAGATTCGGTATCATTTTATTCGAGACCATGTTGAGAAGGGTGATATTGCAATCAAGTATGTCAACACCAAGCATCAACTCGCCGATATGTTCACAAAGCCTCTTGGTGAAGCAAGATTCAAGGAGTTGAGAGGAGAACTAAATGTGGTGGACATATCCAATTGGATTTAGTGGATTTCTTGCATACCTACCCATATTAGACGATACTTATTTGGTTTAGATGTAGGCATGGACATAGGGGGAGTGCGGTCCTAATCATTGGACCATCCCTCCCCCCATTATGCCGATAGTAAGAATTCATTTGCATCTCTATATTCGTTCTATGAATTGTGAGCTTAAATGACGAGTAGTGGCCGTGACTCAAGATATATCTTCGCGGTATCACACCACATACTCATACATGGTGGCCTCGGCCACCACCCTCTTCCTTATGAAGAGTTGGTTTCATTTGGATTTTATTGGTTTTCTAGTGCTCCTATGGAAAACATGCTCAATTTGGTGTTTTTGTGTGTATTTGATTCTTGCAAATTGAGTATGAAGTACCATCTCCAGTGTGTTGATCTAATCCTATGCCTTTCATCTATCTCAAAACAACTTCCATCTTGCACAAGTTCAAATTCCTTACACAAAAAGAGAAATCTGGGGTTTCTTAGGAGGCCCCGGTAGTACCGCCGGTGGGATCCGGTAGTACCGGGCTCTGAATCTAAGCAGTTCTGCTGCTCGCAAAGATTCAGGCCCCGGTAGTACCGGATTCTCCGCCCCGGTACTACCGGGAATCGCGGGTTCTAGATATTCACCGTGCGGGCAGGGTGGGGGTTATTCCCCATTTTCCCCACCCGCACGAAGCCACACCGCCGCCTCCTCTGCTCCTCACCTCCGGCCGCCGCCCTTGGCCGCCGGAATCCGCCATCTCCGGCCAGATCTGCTCCGTGGGAGCGATCCCCTCGTCGATCTCCTCCATGGCCTCCGGTATTTCCCCGTTCTTTGCATTCTTTGTTTCTAGATCTTGAAACCTAGATGTATGGAGAGGAAATGTTGGTAGCTCCGTTGGCAACGGTTAAAGTTGGATGGATGATCACCTAGGCCTTGTTAGCTAGCATATATGTGTAATGTATGGTTGAATCTCTCGATTTGTGCCATTTCAGTCTTGAATCGGCTCAGCCGGTACTACCGGGTTCACCCCGGTACTACCGGGTTTTTCAAATTTGCTCGATTCAACCATTCTTTACATCTACTGGCTAGTTTTTGATTCCTTATCCGTGAACTTGTGCACTCATCTATTCCCTGCCCTACCTATATGCTGTTTCACAGGTAGCCGCCGTGGTACCAAGAAGCCACGTCTTGTGGAGGATGAGATTGAAGAAGAAGAAGAGGAAGTATTGCCTGCTCGCACCACAGCCAGAACTCAAGCAAGGGAAGAACATCAGCTGCTGCTCCCCCCACGAGAGCCCGCAAAGCACTTCACTTATGGAAGAATGAGGACTATCAGAAGCTCAGAGAAGAGAATCCCTATGCTGAGGAGAGGTCACCTCTTGTGCGGAATCCGCACTTTTACACAAATGATCAAGAAGCCATCTACAAGGAAATCTATCTCCACAAGGATTACTCCGTGGTTGTCCAACACACTCTTGATATTCAGTACATGAGAAACTCGAAGCACAAGGGCTATTTTGATGAGACACTTGCTATGTGTGAAGAGTTTGGGCTGATTGACATCATGAAGGAGAACCATCCCTACATTGAGTACTACATCATTCAGTTCTTTGCCACCGTCTACCTTGACCATGATGAAGCCGGACCCTATATTGGATGACTAAGGACACCTTGCTTTCCGCCACCATGGCGGAGTTTGGAGAGCTTCTAGGCTATGAAGACAAGGGTGAAAGTGTTGCTAGTGGATGGAGATGCCATGACAATGATCGCTCAAGCTCCAAGGATGTTCTTGGACCAATCACTATGGAAAGGGCACCACCGGTAAAACTGCCATCTTGTGCGTCCATTTGAGATTCTCCACCGTGTCTATAGGGAAACCATTGCTCCTCGTGTGGGAAATTGGGATGAGGTTCATGGCTTCATGTTTGACCTTCTCAAGCTCTCATATGAAAATCAAGGCAAAGGCAAGAAGCTTGATGTGATGGATTGGATGTGGAATGACTTGTGGTCCACAATCATTGATAGAAGGGCCCCCATCTATGGCCCATACATTATGAAGCTCATTCGCCGCAAGTGGGCTCTCAAGAAGAATGGAGAAGATATCATGAAGGATGGCAGCCCCGTTGTGGCTCATCTGGTGAAGGAACTGCGTATCAAGTCTCATGCTCCTCCCAAAACCAAGCCCTTTGATCCTGAGGCTGCTGCTGAAGCTGAGAGAGCTAGTGGGAGTGCACCTCCTCTTGAGGAACCTTCATGGTTCAAGAAGCTGCAGATTAAGGCCAAGAGGGCCTTTTGCCTCAAACTGGATTTGGAAGACCGCTGTATGAAGCTCATGTGTATCACAAGAAGGCAGCTCGCGACACAAAGCAATGATGAGGCATATGAACATTCCAGTCTCCGATGGTTCCGAAGAAGAATCACTCCAAAGGAGGAATGGGTGTCCAAGCATGGTTTCTGGAGTGATGAAGATGCTCCTCCACATGGTGATCGCTTTCAGGCCTCCTCTTCGACCCACCACGGCGCGGGTGGAGCTTGATGCTCCTAGGGACGTACTAGCATCGCGCTTCTCCCTTTTTGGCATTTCGATGACAAAGGGGGAGAATGTGTTCTATTTAGGATGAGCCGTGGGATTTGCATGGGTGGAAACACAAGCTCGCACTTCGTTTGATCTTTATGCTTGTGTTTCATCTTTTATCTTTATTTGGATATTTGCTTTGAACTTCCTATGCATGGTGTAAGACATGCCTTGAACTTATGGTATTGTAATAAGACCTATCTAGTATGTTACTTGTATTGTTGCTTATATTGTGCAAGTTGTTAATTGTTATCCATATGAACTTGCTTGGTTCGTAAAATATAGGGGGAGCTCCGCCCATTTTATATGGTGTGTTTTGCATTCAAAAGCAAATTCCTAATAAACACACAATTTGGAGAGCCCCGTCTATCTTTTGCAAATCATTTGTTTCTCCTAAGTATGTTGTCATCAAACACCAAAAAGGGGGAGATTGAAAGGACATATCCTTCCCCACAGTGTTTTGATGTTTGTTGACAACACACTTAGATGTCTAATGTGTGTGCTAAAAGTGTGCAGGATTGTATCAATTAATATTGCACAGGTTTTGTCTCAAGAAAAGGAAGAAAAGCAGTCTTCATAGCTTCAGCCGGTACTACCGGGTTCACCCCGGTACTACCGGTTGTTCTGCCATGCGGAACTACCGGGCCCAGTACCGGGCCCAGTACCGGATCTCCAAAAGCTCTCTGGACTCGCTCGATTTAATCCGGTAGTAGCCCGGTAGTAGGCGCGGTACTACCGGGTTGGGAGCACTACCGGACCAGGACGTCCGGTACTACCGATGCGCGCGTGGAGTGAGAGTTGACCAGTCTGACGCCAGGACTTCAGTTCCCCGTCAGCCGGTACTACCGGGCGAGGCCCGGTACTACCGCTGCGGGCTGTTTACAGTTCAACGGCAGATTTCTGGGAGGGGTATTTATACCCCTCCACCTACCTCCGGTTGGACAAGCTTGATTCCTCACTCTCTCTCCACCATTGTTGCAAGCTTCAATCTACTAGAGCTCCCACTCCAACCACTCAAACACGTTGATACTTTGAGGAGTGAAGGAGGAGCCCTAGATCCGCATCTCCACCGAGCCGATTTGTCTACATCGACCTAGTCACTTGTAGATCTTGTGTAACTTGATATTGGATACCTAGAAGATACTTGTGATTCTTGTGGCTTTGGTAGCCACAAGGATTAGCCGGGAGCCTCCAATTGAGTTGTGGAGACGCGACCCGGCCTTGTGATTCTTGTGGCTTTGGGAGCCGCGGGAATTTGGTGAGAGCCTCCAATTCGGTTGTGGAGTGTGCCTCATCCTTGTAAAGGTTTGTTGCCAACCTCGAGGGCATCATATAGTGGCTCGTGGATCTCCTCATCGGAGGATAACACGAGGGAGATACGGTGTGCCATATCAAGGCTATTCGGAGTTCACTTTGTGACTCCGCACCGCTCCAACGGAGACGTAGCTTCCATTGGGAAGTGAACTTCGGTAGAACATCTCCGCGTCACCGTGTGGTTATCTCTTAACCTTCCTTTACTCGTATTGCTAGCTTATCTTGTGTAGAATATCTTGCTAGCTTGTTTATTGCTCATCATATAGGATTGTTCATCTAGTTGCATATCTAGAGAACTTATATTTGAGCAATTCCTTAACTTGTTGAAAAGAAAATTAAAATTGGTAGTTGCCTATTCACCCCTCCCCCTCTAGTCAACCTACTCGATCCTTTCACCGTTCCCCACCTCCATAGTGGTCGATGCGAAGAACAAGGCACGTTCATGGGCCGAGAACTGCAGGTCTAGGCCACTCCACGCGCGGTTGCTATCAGTGTGCGAGAACCCGAGCCAGCGTAGGCGGAGAGAAAGTCCCGCGCGCTCCATGTCTTGGAGGCCAAGGCCGCCGAGCTCCTTGGGGCGGCAAACCCGACGCCAATTGACATGGCAATGTCCCCCATTGGCAGCAACACGTCCTGTCCATAGGAACCCTCTCTCTATCTTCTCAATCTGCTTGAGGGTTTTCTTCGAGGGTGCAAAGGCAAGCAGCTGGTGCACCGGTATGGCGCACAACACTGACTTGGCCATTTCGAGTCGCCCAGCCTTGTCCATCAATCCGGCCTTCCAAGTTGGAAGCTTCCCGGCGATCTTGTCGACGAGCGGCTGCATTTGCGCCGCTGTGGGTCGGCATAGCCTCAATGGGATGCCGAGGTAAGTTATCGGCAGCTCGACAATGGGGCATCCCAAGTTCGCGATGATAGGCGTCACATCGTCGGTGTCGCAATGCAGCAGCGACGCCGAGCTCTTGCCATAGTTCACCTTCAGTCCAGAGGCACGGCCAAAAAGGTGTAGAATCTCTTTTACCGCATTGATGTCGCTGGATGTGGAGTGGCAAAATAGGACGACGTCGTCGGCGTACATCGACATGGATGGCACAGCCCGAGTGGGGTGTAGGCGTGCTAAGATGCCCATGTCCAGCGCCCGCATGATGATCTTTCCCAACACATCCACGGCAAGCACGAACAATTGCGGCGACAGCGGGTCGCCCTGGCGTAGGCCTCGTCTGTGCCAAATGGGAGGGTCGGGCGTTCCGTTCAGGAGGATGCGGGTACTCGCCGATGTGAGCAGAATAGCGATCCACTCCAAGAATCTGCCGTCGAAGCCGTACTGTCTCAGGACCTCAAAGAGGAAGGGCCAGGCCAGCGAGTCGAATGCGCGTGCCAGGTCCAACTTGAGCAGAATCCGTGGTTCCTTGAGCTGGTGCAGCACTCGGGCGGACTGTCGGACGAGGACGAAATTGTCGTGTAAGCTGCGCCCGGGGATGAAGGCGTTTTGGTTGCGGCTGACCAACGCATCGAGCTTTGGAGCTAGCCGCAACGAGAGAGTTTTGGCAAACATCTTGGCCACCAAGTGTATCAAGCTGATCGGCCTGTACTCCCCAAGTTGGCTCGCATCCACTCGTTTGGGCAGCAATGTGATCAACGCTTGATTCAGCCAGCTGAAACCGCGCCCCCTCATCTCATAGAGCTGCTGGAACACGGCCACGAAGTCATCACAAACAATACTCCAGCACGCATGGACGAATTCTGCCGTGAAACCATCGGGTCCTGGCGCCTTTCTCGCTGGCAGTCGCTTCACAGTTGCCCAGATTTCTTCCGCACTAAATGGGCATCGAGGTCCTCTAAATCAATGGGTTCGATCAGAGATGCAAGGTCGATCGAGCAGTCGCGGTCAACCGCTGTCCCCAGTAGCGCATCATAATGCTCAAAGGCCGCTTCCGCCATCTCCGCATGGTCGGTAATTACACGGCCGTCTTGCGCGAAACTGAAGATCCTTGTCTTCTGGCGTCGATAGGAGCATTGCCGGTGGAAGAAGGTGGTGTTGGCATCACCATCTTTCAAGTTGGCGATGCGTGCACGCTGCCGCACAATGGTGCGTTCCATGGACCCCAAGCCCAAGTAAATGACCTTGAGTTGCTTGCGGAACCAATCCTCGTGAGGAGTCAGGACCCGATCTTCTTGTGCTTTGTTGAAACGCGCAATCAGTTCACGTGCAATCGCCATTTTGTTCTTCACATTCCCGATGGTGCGTGAGCTCCAGCTTGTCAGCCCTCGTGCTGCAGCTTGAAGACGTGCAACCAGCCGACGGAAGGGGTTGTCATCTTGCATCGACGCCCAGGCCGTAGCCACCGTCTCATGGAAGCCGTTCATGCGCTGCCATATGTCCTCGAAGTGGAAGCGCTTTTGGGCAGCCGGCACGGGTGTGCAGTCCAGGAGGAGCGGGCTGTGGTCGGAGACCACCGATGACAGGCAACGCAAGTAGCACTCGCCGTGAGTATCCTCCCAATCCGTGGTACACAACACCCGATCGAGCTGCACTAGCGTGGGAGGTCACTGCTCATTAGACCATGTGTAGCGGCGGCCATTTAGGCATTTAGGTAAACCTCCTTTAGCGCAAGATCATTGACCAGCCGTCGGAACTTTCCCATCATTCGCCTATTCAGGTTGCCGTTGTTCTTGTCCTCATCACGCAGGATAAGATTGAAGTCGCCACAAATCATCCACGGGCCAGCACAATCGAGGCGTATGTCACGCAACTCTTGCAAGAATGCGATCTTGTCAGCGTCCTCCTGTGGCCCATAGACCACGGTTAACCACCATGGCGTGCCCGTGGATATCTGAACCTTGGCCGTGATGGCGTTCTCAGTGAACTCCGGGTCCGAGATCATCACGTCACGGCTCTTCCAGGCAAGCAGGATGCCTCCACGAGTGCCAAGCGCTGGCAAGTAGACGTACTCGTCAAACTCCGAGCCTAGGGCATCGAGGATGATCGGCGAGCAGATCATAGCCATTTTTGTTTCCTGGAAAGAGACAATGGAGGCGCCCGAAGTGTCAATCAATGATCTGATGGCGTAACGGCGAGCACGCGCATTAAGGCCACGAACATTCAGATTACAATTTTTAAGCCGCGATCCATTGAAACATGTTCGACATGGGTGGGCAGCGCTCGGGCTAGGCCTAGACGGCTCCGTCCTGTCTCGCCTCGACAATCAGCGTGGAGTTCATGTCTACGGGTAGTTGGTGATCGACGAGGGTAGCAATGGCCGAGAGGACCGAGAATGGGATCGGGGCGGCAAAAATTCCGTCGTAAGCCTTCATTTCTTCGGCCGTGATCACTTGGTCGATGCCCACAATGCCAAGCGTGCGCAGAATTTGCACGTGTGCATGACGCTCCGCTGTAGGTGGTCCTGCAGCAGCGGAAGGGTTGACGGAGCAACACTCGCTTTGGCGGCCGAGCGTCCACACCGTGGTGGCTGGAATTGAGTGCCGGTCGTCCTCGTTTTCCCGAAAGTGGCAGCATGGCCCCGGTGTGCTTGGTCGCCTCTGACAGGAAATCTCCCAGTGTTAGCGTCCTCGTGCACTGAGCCGCGACCGTGCGTGGCCTAGAGCGACGGAGGGTGACCGGAGGCGAGGCGAAGCGGTTAGGGGCAGCACGCAGCATATCTGGTGACAGGGGCGATGGCCGCTGGAGGATGGAGATGGTCCTCGTAGGTGTTGCTTGCGTGCTCACAGGCTCTAAACTGGGCTTCGAAGAAACAGTGTCTTGGGCATCATTATCCTGAGTAGGAGATTGTGGCCCAACACATCGTTGTCTCGCGTATGGACCTCCGATGTGACTGTCGTTGTGAGCCCGTCGTCCTTGCCAGCTTCAGAACTGTGTTGGCCATCGGAAGGCTGCAGAACTGAGCAAGTGGCTGTGCTATTTGGCACCGACAAGGAATCGTCGCTGGGAGCCAGGTTAGCAGGCTGGAGTCCGGCACCTCGCTGTCGGGACTGGCCGGCTAGGAGTCAGGCACCTCGCTGTCAGTGACATGCGACTCCCGGCGAGGTCTGGGACTGGACAAGTCAGAGATGGACTCCGAAGAGACGTCTCTGGACTGTTCTGGTGTCTTTTCTTCCAAGGCGGCGCTGCCAGCAGGTGATCTTGGCCGTGGCTCAGGAGTGGTGTTCTCCGATTCTGCAGAGCAAATGGTCGTGGCGTCGGCTGGATGCTGTTTCACCCTGTACTGAAGCTTTCCCTCCTTGGCTCGGCGACGAGGGTTGCGTGTCCCACGGCTGCTGGGCCATGGCAGCATTGTGGTGGCCGGGCGGCGTACAGGCGGTGGCTCAGCTGCAGTCGGCCCCCAGGAGGAGGCCATGGTAACGCCATCCGCCCGTAGAGCTCGGTTCCCGGCTCGCCATCCAATGGCGTCCACCTCCATGCCGTCTGCACGCCCTGCGGGGTGGTCTATGCGACGGCGCTTGCGGCTACGTCGACGTCCATGCCCTGGGCCAGGCTCGTTTCCAGGCCCGTTTCTACCATTGGCACCAGCACTGCCGTCATCACCATGGGCGCCATGGATGTCACGGGCACGGTTGCGGTCGATCTTGGTACGAGCCAAGGTAATGGAGATGGGGTAGGTAAGCGTACGCACTATCGGGGCAGCAGAGGCAGTGCGGGCAGGAATGACCTCCGCAATCTCCAGCACGACGGCGGGACAGATGGAATCTGGGTCGTGCGTGCGGCCGGCGAGCCTGAAAGTGGCGAGGTCTTCACGGGACCGAGTCCGAGGATGGAGGCGCTCAACCCAGACACTTGGGCCAAGGATGTGCTCTGCAGTTGCGACGTGCCAAGCATGGGCAGGGATGCTGCGGAGCTCGAGCTCGACGCGGTGTTCGAACCCGCCACAGCCGGCATGGGCAAGCTTGCACCAAGGCCTGATTGACAGCGTGAACCTCGGGCAGCTGACAAGATGATCACCATTCATGCGGTCCTTAGAAGCCTGAGTGCAGAAGAGGATGAGAAAATCCTCTGGGTAATGTGTGTGGATGGTGAAGTCCCCTTCCTCGAACTGGAACTTGGAGTACATCACATTGGCGACCTCGTCGGCGTTCACTCTTGGCCTTGTGCTGTGATGGTGGCAACCATGGCACGGGAGAGAACTTCTTCTGCCTCTTCCATCTCGATGGTGCGGGCCATGATGACACGCGCCGGCTCAGCGACACACGCCGGCTCAGCGGCAGGTATTGGCGCAACCGGAGGTGGAGGCGGGGGCGGTGGTGGTGGGGTGGCACGGGACGGAGGCGCGCGGCTGATGCTGCGGTGGTAGGCCTCGCAGCCACGGGAGTCGTGGCCGGAAACCAGGCAACGGTGGCAGCGGATGTCACTTGTGCAGTCACGGACACGATGGCGGTGGTCGAGGCAGCAGAAGCATAGTCCAGCGATCTCCTCCAGCGAAGGGCTGCGCGGACGTAGCTCCGAGGGTCGCGGCGCGGGCGCACGACGAGGTTGACGCCGGCTCTTGCGGCGCTGCTGCTGGAATCCATCCGCGTCGATCTCCGGCGCGTTGGAGATGCGGTGAACCTCCGATCGCGGGCTGATGCGCGACGCCACAGGGCCACGGGGAGCCGCCGCCGCGGGGCCCGGAGGCGCCGGCGCGGGGGGCGCGTCCCGTTGGCGTGGAGGCGTTCTCGCGATCTCGCTGTAGGAGCGCGTGGAGCTCCCACCTTCGGAGTCGTAGTAGCGGCCGCGAGGGACACCCGGTCATCGGAGGTCGGGGATGAGGGCATCATGGTGCGTGGGAGGGGCTGGGGGAGGCTTGGGAGGAGGGCTGCCGGCGGGGAGTCGTCGGCGGCGGGGCTGGTCGAGGCTAGATTACGATCGCCTTACGATCGCCAGAGCGGGAGTTGCGGAGCGAACCGTTTCAACGCGTTCTCACTAATCACTCTGTCTTCACATCCAGCATTCACAATCAAGGTCAAAGAGAACAGTCGCCACACTTCAGTCATCATCCACATTGACGAGGGGTGTCCTCGGCAATACCCATAGTTGAGTACCTAGGGTTAGATTTACGAGGTAGAGAACGCGTAGTGTTAGTAGAATCGTCGGCTGACAAGCGGGATTTACCCAGGTTCAGGGCCCTCGACTGAGGTAACACCCTACTTCCTGCCTGTCTGTATTGGTTGTGGACTATGATGCGGTTACAAGGGTCTAGCAAGGGGTTGATCTCGCTAGGGTTTGAGGGCTGTGGTGTTGCGTGTCCTTGATTGGCCACCCTCTCAGCGCTTATATAGGAGGCTGGATCTCAGGTACGTAACCGACTAGACTTTTACAGATAAGGAAACTACAACTGACTATGCCTAACTTGGGAAGCAATTCTTCGTCTTGGGCCTCCCTTGCTGGGCTTCATCGGGCTGTCGACAATTGGGCTTTAGTCATCACGTGCACCAGGTACCCTCATGGTAGGGTACTCGTTTGGTATAACCTCGTCATTAGCCCCCGAGTGCTTGGCTGACTCGAAGAATCAGGCATGGACTCACTCGATAGTGCACGTCTCATGCTTATGCCTATGCTTTATGTCTCACATCTTAACTTCGACTGAGTTATGCGTTTTGGCAAAGGATTATAGCTTAGTAGGCCTGGATTTACTCGATGGATCAGGACCAGTTAACTACACATTTGGGCAAAACCTTACTAGCTTTCAATCAAATTCGAGTCCTCGGGCTTGAACCTGGAACATTCTGGACAAATTCGACTCAGGCCGTTGAGGTCTTACTGAATCACTCTGCAGTTATTTTTTCTACCTAGCGCGTCCGCCAGGATTTTCATCATGTCTGCTGACACAGAAAGCTTTTAAGGACTTGCACTGCCGGAGTGGTCCTCAGCCCAGCTCGACTGATCGGCGGGTCTTACCTTTGCATTTCTTGCATGCTGCATCCGAGTCATTTGCGACTGACGGTACTCGGGCATTTTATGGAATATGTTTTTTGCCAACTTTTTGTTTTGCATTTTCGACTGAGTCGGATCTGTTCATCGACTGTATTTGAATCTATCGGGTGCGCGACAGCGCTCCCGATGGGAGTAGCCCCCGAGATTGTGTTTTATTACTTGTAATAGAGGATAATCTTAAATTCATTATATCCTGCGTATGTTAGTCGAAGAAATTTTTGATACACTCCCGATGCGAGTACTATGCTGTACTCGATAGACTGTCGAGTGTATAACATCATCTTAGTCGACAGACGTTACACACCTTTCGTTTGTTTGTCGAACTTCTTTTGACTGACACCATTTGCTTGGTAAGTGACGTCTTGCATGACGCTTGTGGCGTGCGCACATAATTTTGACAAGACATATCTGCGTAGGCCCGTTGTCAGGATTTGACCGCAGAGGACGCCGCTTCGGTTCTGATTTGACCGGACGTGGCGGAAATTTCGCCGCGTAATAATAACTTCCTCGTTTTACGTGCGTAGTGGGCGGAGTGGCCTGCGACGGTTGTTCTCCAAGCACGCCACGTGTATCGCATAGTGCGCATGGATGGTTGGGATTGAATTTTCTGGGTTGGTAAATACCAATCTCTGTTATGCAGGATTTCTACCCCGTCCTTTGCCTCCTCTGCTACCCTCTCGCCTCTTCCTTTGCGCCCTTTCCGCCATTGCTACTACTTTCCGAGCTCACCGCTGCTCCTTGCGCTGCCATGGCACCCAAGAAAAGAGCTACTACCACCCTTTCCTCCTCCGCTACCCCGCGGGGAAGAAGCTGAAGGAGGACGCAGTGGCTGCGGCGACTCCCGCCGCTGATTTGAAGAAAGTCTCCGGGGACTGGTCAAGATCGACGGTCACCGAGAAGAAGCTGGCATCGTTTCGCCAACAAGGCCTGCTACCTCCCGCGGATCAACCGGCCGCTCGTGCTCCGGCGAACAAGGAGGTACTCCCCAAACCTTGTGTCGGGGAATGTGTGTGTTTTGTGGAGTTTCTTCCGCGTGGGTTCTCCCTTCCATTGCATGATTTCGTTCGTGGACTTCTGTACGCCTATGGGGTGCAGATTCACGATCTCACCCCCAATAGTATTTTGCACATTGCCTGTTTTATGTTTTTCTGTGAATGCTTTTTGGGGGTATCCCCTAGCTGGGCATTGTGGAAGTCCATCTTCCAGGTGCACCACATGTGCCGCGGTGGACGCCCTTGCCCAATCGGGGGATTTGGGATCCAGGTGCGTAGTGACTGCCGCTACTTCAACTTGAAGGCAGTTGACTCTGCCCAAGGCTGGAGAAGCAAATGGTTCTACGTCGGCGTCGACCAGGAGGTGCTCCCAGCGTTTTCGATTGGGAAACCTTTACTGAAGACGAAGGCATGGGAGCATGCTCTCTCGACTGAGGAGAAGGCAGAAGCTGCGCCCCTTTTGACCAGAGTCAGTGAACTACTGGGCACCGTCACCGGCGTTCAGCTGATCATCACGTTTGTCAAGATGCGAGTGTGGCCACTTCGTCTTAGGGTCAACCCCATGTGGCGATACGAAGGCCCACTCGACGCCGGCAGGATGAGCTTTGTGGAATTGTCGCCCAATGAACTGGATTCTCATGTGAAGGGAATCACCAGCATCAAGGCTGATGAGACATTCGACTACAATTTTCCACATGCGCCATTTGGTCTGGAGAATGCCCCTCCTGCTGTAAGTATACCATTTGCTTCTGGTTTTTACGCCCTTTTTGAGTATCGTTGTCCCTTGATGTTGTAGGGTCACTTGACTGAATGCGCCCTTCCTCCTCTTCCCGAGTCTGGTCCTACGGAAGAGGTAGCTTTGCTGAATGAGGGGAAGAAAGCCACCCTATCTCCCCCATCTACAACTACTTCTTCCACAGAAGAAGGCGAAGTTGAAGAAGTAAACCAGGCGTCGAAGGACGGCGAATCTGCTACAGAGCCTTCAGCTAAACGCCATCGACTGCGCCGTCCTTCGCCTTCGAGCTCTCAGTCGGGAGGTGCAGAGCCACAAGATGATGAAGATTCTGGCACTTCTCCACCCGCTAGGAGCGCTCCTTTGAGTATCTTTCCTATGGCGTCACGCCCTCCTCCGACTGTGAATAAGCCTTGAGCTTTGGAGGCCCGTCCATTGGAGCTGAACCAGACTCAGATGAGGAGGAACTAAGGTATGTGTTTTATGTTTTGCCTACACCTGCATTTTGTTTGCTACCGTTCCTCTTATGCTTTTTGTTACCCTTTTCGTAGTGCTGGTGATGCGCAACAACGCTCACCACCAGTCGTAGAAGAACCCACAGCGGTTCTTCCTCAGGCCACTCCACTGCCGCCGAAACCACTCTAGTGGTTGGAGCGACTGACGCGGGGAAGACAGCGTCTGCCCCTGCTCTGGACGCTCGTCCTTCGACTTCCAAGACTCCTTCTTGGACTGAGCATGTGAGTATTGTATGCTTATTTTGGCGTAGCTGAAGACTATTTTTGTTTAACTAACACGTTCTGACTATTATTTATAGCCTGTTTTCCATAACATTGTTGCGGCTGGCGAAGCTTACGTCCAGATGGAAGAAGAGCTGGACTCTCTTCGCTCCAATGTCGACCAGCTTAATCGTAAGTTATTGTATCCTTACTCGAACTTACTCCTCCCTGTACCTTGTGGCTGAGCTGATCTTTGCCCATCTCAGGCGACAAAAATTCGGCCGAAAAACGAGCAGCTGATCTGAAGAAGCAAGTGAAGAAAATGGAGAAGCAACTTGCCGATTAGCAGACTGGCTCAAAGAAAGAACTTGATGAAGTTTGAACCTCGGCCAGTTTACGCGAGAAGGAATATGCCGGGCGACACTCAAGCCTTGCGCGTGCTGTGGAAGGTTAGTAACCTTCCTTCTGGTTTGTGGCTCCTGTTCCTTCCTTTTTTGCTAATGCTCTGCATGCTTTCTTTTTTACCATATGAAGGAGCTGCTGTTGCGCCAGCACCTGCAGGTGTGGCGGGTAACGCTTTGTCGCTTGACCACACATTCGATAAGCTGAACGCCGCCATTATTAATGCGAAGAACTCTCTGGCTACCTCCACTAGCAATCTTGGCGCCGTGTTCCAGGAGGTGCTTCCGTCGAGTGATGTTCCAGCGACTGCCCAAGGCTTTGCGGACGTCCTTGGACCTGGCACATCGACTATGGCTGCTTTTGCCCACGATCTTACGGTACGCGGCTCGGAGTCCACCCTCAAGCTACTCCTTGGTAATGGCGTAGCCATTGATTATGAGACTGTCCTGGCTGACTTCCCAAAAAAGTCAGACGGGAAGCCATTGTCTCTGAAGGGTGTAACTGATGCGGCCGTGCGACTGTCCGACCTTTGCATTCGCACTATGGAGCGCAGATCAAATGAGATCACTGCTCAATCACAGTCGCGTAGGGCTAGGTCTGAGTCTGTGTCCCATGTCTAGGGAGTTTTTATGATTTTTGTAAATATAGCCTTCACACACCATGTGTGCTTTTGCCACTTTCTTAATGCTAATGAATGTTATGAAGTATTTGTTCCTGTTTCTATATTACCTCGTTTTGCATCATTATCTGAGTGCTTGTGCTTATGATCCTGACAGCCAGTTGATAATAACTTGGCCGTACCTTCACGACCCTGGGTTGATACCCGATCTCCTGCTCAAGTGAGAAATGACGTCAGGGTACTGGCTTTTGCAAAGAACAAGGTGGTGCAACTGACTCAAGAGCTAAAAAACACCCAAGACGAGTTGAAAATGCTCAAGGGGAAACCAGCGTTTGCCACTCAACGAGAGGATTATGTACTCGCTGAAGTAGAGATTGTGAACAGTCAACTGGACAGTAAGTATTGCCCTTTTGCGTGATGCGTTAATTGTTAGCATCTTTGTTGCACTTACTCAACTTGCTTTCTGCAGTTTTTGTGCAAAGCTTCAAAGAAGAAGAAGAACGTGTGAATGAACGTCTAGACAACGTGACTGACAACCCTACTACAGACCGCCAGCACTTTTGGATGGACAGGTATCATGCCTGCAAGTTGGCCACTCTGAAGGATCGAGTGTTCCGTGGGGCAATTTTACTCGAGCGATGCAGGGCAGCATTTTTGCGGATCAACTACTATCTGTTTCCAACTAGGCCACAACCATAAGGGATTCATGCCCTAGTTGATCTGTTCCAGTCAGTCGACTCTATCCGGGATGCAATAACTCGCAAAGTTTTTCTTGGAGCAAATGCTGCTCTGGCTTACATCCGTAGCCGAAAACCTACTTTGCAGCTTCCTCCACCTGCAATTGGCTCGCAACTAGATCAGTCGTGCTTAGACGGGACCGTAGATGCAGCCAACACATTGGTGGAGCGGTTTTATGACCAGCTCGTTGGCTCGAACTTGCCCATGAAGGATGAGCCTATGTAATATTGATACTTTGTATAGCAGAATGTTTACAAATGTGCAGCCCCCGAGCCTGTCGAGCGGGGTGTATGTGACAAATGCTTACTTGCTTGTGTAATTACCCAGCCCCCGAGCATGTCGAGTGGGTGGTATGTAAGTAACATTTTTTCTAACTCGTGTTGCTTCCAGCCCCTGAGCCTGTCGAGTGGGGTGTGTGAAGTTAACTTTGCATTTTGTTTATTCTGAGTTGTTTCCATATCTTGAGTAATCGAACTACACTTTGAAATTATAACTTTTGCTATCACTTTTGTTTGACACCCAGCCCCCGAGTATTCGGGTAGGGCATAATGTGTTATGATTTGTGACAAAGTTTTATGATCCAGCCCCCGAGTCTTCGGGTATGGAGAGATAAGAAAATATGCAAACAACTCATAGAGGAACATTCTTCTTTATTCCAAATATAGACCAGCAAGCCGCCTCATTAAAAATCTTCCTATCCCCTTAGGTACCCTGGTAAGGGAAAGAGTGCGTCTGAAACCTGCTGGCCGTTTGACATTGTGCTCTTATTACATTTATCGACTAGGAGTCTAGGCGTAGAAGCGACGCAGGTGCGCCACATTCCATGGGTTATGTGAGATATCTCCTGTCTTCGCGTGCTTCAATCGATAGGCTCCACCATCGATGACCTCCGTAATGATGAAAGGTCCTTCCCATGGAGATGCAAGCTTGTGCACCTTCTTCTGCTTCAGTCAAAGTACTAAGTCTCCCACGATGAACGACCGTGTACGTAGTCGACGACTGTGGTAGTTGCGGAGATCCTGCTGGTAGACGGCTGTGCGGGCTAGTGCTGTATTTCGCGCTTCTTCGAGTAAATCAGCCGAGTCTTCGAGTGACTCATTTGCGTCGTCTTCATCGTACGCTTCCACTCTAGGTGCGCTGAATTTTACCTCCAGTGGCAATACTGCCTCTGCGCCATAGACCATGAAGAAAGGCGTGTACTGGGTCGAGGCGTTTGGAGTTGTGCGTAAACTCCATAAGACTGCTTGAAGCTCATCGACCCAGGCACCCGTAGCTCTTTTGAGTGGTACCAACAATCTCTTCTTGATGCCTGTGCATACGAGACCATTGGCCTTTTCGACTTGCCCGTTGGACTGTGGGTGCGCTACTGACGCGTAGTTGAGCGTAATATTCCACTCTTTGCAGAAGGAGCGAAACTCCTCGGCTGTGAAGTTTGTGTCGTTATCCGTGATGATGCTGTTCGGGACTCCAAAGCGATACACGATGGATCTTATGAAATTGACTGTTGTAGCGGCAGTCGAGCTTGTGATAGGAACTGCTTCAATCCACTTTGTAAATTTGTCCACCGTCACCAGTAGATGAGTATGCCCGCCAGGCGAAGATTTTTTGAGTGGCCCCACCATATCGAGCCCCCATTGGGCGAAAGGCCATGCGAGTGGTATAGTTTTCAACGCCGATGCGGGTGCATGAGGTTTGTTTGCGAACTTCTGACACCCGATGCACCTTTTGACTATGTCCTCCACGTCTTTGAGTGCTATTGGCCAGTAAAACCCTGCTCGAAAGGCTTTGGCTATGAGTGATCGACTGCTGGCATGATGCCCACAGGTACCCGCATGGATATCACGGAGTATTGCTTTGCCATCCTCAAAGTCGATGCATCTTTGAAACATACCTGAGACGCTACGTTTGTACAACTCACCGTTAATTATGGTGTATGCTTTGGATCGTCGAGTGACTCACCGGGCGTCTATTGTGTCTTCGGGTAGCTCGTCGCTGAGCATGTATGCCAAGAAGGGTTGAGTCCATGATGGTATCACCAGATCTCCATGGCTTAAGAATACTTCGACTGGTGGATCATCTGTACTGGGTGTTTTACCCTTTGATGTAGCAGGCGAGGCGAGCGGAGGCCGCTGTGGTTTGATGGACCTGTGCTCGATGCGCTCTAAGAAGACACCTGGTGGAATTGGTGCCTTAGTTGAACCAATGTTGGCTAACCTGTCCGCTTCTTCATTACTTTCTCGCCCAATGTGCCGTAGCTCGCATCCATCGAATCCACCCTCCAACGTGTTGTAGAGGTCTCGATATGCGATCATGTTGTCAGCTATGGCATCACAAGCTTTCATCGTTTGTTGCACCACCAGGTTAGAGTCACCATAGATCATCAGTCGAGTGCATCCTAGCGCTTTGGCCATTCGCATGCCGTGGATTAGGTCTTCGTATTCTGCCTCGTTGTTGGACGGAAACTCGAAATCCATCTGCAACACGTAGCAGAGTTTGTCGCCCTTGGGTGATATGAGTATGACGCCTGTGCCTGCGCCTTCGTTTTTCTTGGACCCATCATAGTACATTGTCCAGGAGTTAGATACATCAGGAACTCCTGGCAGTTGAGCTTCGATCCACTCGGTTGTGAAGTCAGGTAAGACTTGTGCTTTGATGGCCTTCAGATGATCATACGTGATTCCTAGTGGCCCGAGCTCAATGATCCACTTTGCTACTCGCCCAGTCGCGTCGGGGTTTGTGAGGATGTCTCCAATTGCAGATTTGCTGATCACCGTTATCGGGTGTTCTGTGAAGTAATGGCGCAGCTTCCTGGAGGTCATAAAAACAGCGTATGCCAACTTTTGAAAGTGCGGGTACCTTTGTTTGGATGCAGAGAGGACTTCGCTGACATAGTAGATTGGTCTTTGCACACTTTGAGCTTTTCCCTCCTCCATGAGTTCGACTACCAAGAGTGTGCTTACCACTCGATTTGTAGCTGAGACGTACAGGTTCAATGGTTCCTATTCGCTGGGTGCTGCCAGGATTGGAGGATTTGTGAGGATTCTCTTGAGATCAACGAAAGCTGCTTCGGCTTCGTCTGTCCACTCGAACTTGTGTGCCTTTTTCATCAGTCGATAAAGTGGTAGCGCTTTTTCGCCCAACTTACTGATAAAACGACTGAGCGCTGCCACTCGACCCGCTAGCTGCTGCACTTCGTAAAGCTTTGTAGGCCTTTGCATGGTGAGTATGGCCTGCATCTTTTCGGGGTTTTCTTCTATCCCGCGTGCTGACACCAAGTACCTTAAAAGCTCTCCAGCTGGGACACCGAACATACACTTATCTGGGTTGAGCTTGATGTTGTAACTCTTGAGGTTGTCGAAGGTTTCTCGTAGATCTGCGAGTAGTGTGCTTTCCTCCTTGGACTTGATAACTATATCGTCTACGTATACTTCGACGTTGTGTCCAATTTGCGTCTTCAAGCAGTTTTGCATCATACGCTGGTACATGGTGAAAGGACAATGATGTCGCCTAGAGGGGGGGGGGTGAATAGGCGGTTTAAAACTTTTCCGGTTTAGGCTTGATAATTGTGGAATAAAACTAGGTTTTTAAATTAACAAGCCGACAACCTAATAAACTAGGCTCACCTATGTGCACCAACAAGTTATGCTAAGCAAGACAAACAACAAGGTGATAGCTATAGAATACTTCAAGCACGAAGGCTATCACAATGTAAATTGCATAAGTAAAAGGCTCGGGTATAGAAATAACCGAGGCACGTGGAGACGAGGATGTATTCCCAAGTTCCTCCTTGTTAAGGTAGTACGTCTCGTTGGAGAGGTGTGAACCGACACAACGGTTCAACAACCACGAAGGTTTCACCTTCTTCTCCGATGAACCGCACCACAAAGGCTTGGTTCACCTTCCACTATCGGCATCCTTCGAGGCGGAATCCGGAGCCTTTCAACAGCAATCCGGGGCACAACCCACAATGGGATTGGGGGCTCCCAAACGGCTTTCAACAACAATCCGGGGCATAACCCACACCGGGATTGGGGGCTCCCGAATGGCTTACAAGTGACCACAAAGGTCTCAACCACCACATGAGCGTCTAGGGTCCGAGAACCCGAGAGTAACAAGCTCACAAACTTTCAACTTCCACGAATCCTCGTGGAGAGCACAAACCGATGCACAAAGCAATGACAAGAGCACAAGTGCTCAAATCCTTCACTCTCAAATTCCAACAAAGCAACAAATGCTTATGGGGGAATAAGAGAGGAAGAACAAAGAGGAGATGCACTAAGAACTCCAAGATCAAGATCTACTAGGTTCCCCTCACTTAGAGGAGAGATGGATTGGTGGAAATGTAGATCTAGATCTCCTCTCCCTTTTCCCTTTAATTTGAGGCAAGAATCATGAAGGAATAGAGAGGGAGGCAAAGCTTCCCAAGGTCAACAATGGTGGGAGAGAGAGGGGAAAACTTGCTTGATCCTTTGGGGAAGAAGGGGACCTTATATAGGTACCACAAAAAAGAGTCGTTGCAGGAAAATTGGACCGGATATTCCGGTTCAAGTTTGGACCGGAATTTCCGGCCCAGATGAAATCTGTTCTGGTGGTGACCGGATATTTTCAACCGGATATTTCCAAAAGACCGGAATATCCGGTTTCCTGAAAACTGACAGAAAAAGCAAAACGAAAACTGCAACAACTTTTGCATCCGGACTCCGTTTTCAGTGTTCTTGGGCTCGTTGGAATCACCAAAACGAGCACGACAAGATTATGAAGAGAAACATCATAGTCCAACAAGGGAAGATAAAACCAAATGTAGAAAGGTAAAACCTCTCTAAAACGAAAGACCGGTAAAACCTTCAAAACCGAAAACGTAACAAGTTTTCCAAACGAAATCCGTTTTCGGTGAACTTGGGCTTGTCATGAAGATCACAACAAGCACCAAAACCCAACAAGGAGAAAAGAAAATAAGAACCAAGAAAGATGATATGCCAAGAATGCAAAGGTTTGAGCTCTCCACAAAGATGCGATCAAGTTACTCACTTGAGAGCCCCTCTTGATAGTACGCCGTCTATCCTATAACCCGGTCTCCCACTAACACCATGAGACCGGTAAAGTAGAAAACCTATCAAGATCATAACTTTGCCTTGCGCATTCCACTTGAGCTCGACGATGACGATCTTGACTCTCTCAAGTTGGAACACCTTTCTTGATTGTGCTTGCTAGCACATGCTTGATGAAGACTTCTCTAAATGCTCCCCCATACTACATTATGGGAGGGCCTCCCTAAGCTTCGTCTTCATGTCTCCTTTGCAAGCTTCAATCAAATGATATATTTCGAGATGCATCATATTGAGCTTGCACCTCATCTTCTTCTCTTGATGTGTATGATGTCTTGGAGGTAAACATGATTGTTCACTCAATCTTCTTTTCCAAGCCATACTTGCAATAAGCTTAACTCTACACATGACCATTCTTCATATAAACCCTTGAATAGAGTATTGGTCATCATGTCATCTTCGAGAGTCCAATACATGAACTCCTATCCTTTCCCATGAACATGATCTATAAGAATATCTCAATGTAAACATTAGTCCATAAGGATTGTCATTAATTATCAAAACCACGCATGGGGGCAACATGCACTTTCAATCTCCCCCATTTTGGTAATTGATGACAATCCCTTTTACGATGGTTTATATAATGAATTTAAGCAACCATGCAACACAAAGAGCAAGGATGCAAGAGAAATACAAGAGAACAAACCCATATTCCCTTAAACCCTCTAAATTTCTCCCCCATTGGCATCGATTGCCGAAATGGGTGAAAAAAAATAAGAAGGCCAATATAATAATAGCTCCCCATAATGTGTGCATTTCTCATCATATGAGTGAATCAAATGCACATATTCAATGACGAATAGTTGGGTGGAGATCAAATTATATTGAAAATCCAAAGATTGCAAAAGAATATCAAATAAAAAGATACTTCAACTAAAGAAGCAAGCAATCAAAAGGATCCGAAAAGTGATCTAAATATCAAGAGGGAACTCCCCAAGGTACGTGCACAAATAGGATGTATTTCAATATAGTGTGCACAACATGGAATCCTCACTCCCTCCTAGATAAATTTGAACACAAGGACATGTAAGAGAATATAAATGAGAAAAGAGGTAAAAGAATTTGCAACAAATAAAATATTTTGCAACATGAGCAAGGAGCGGCAAATAAAAGAAAGGGTGTGAGATACAAGGACATTTTAGGAGACTAATACAAGGATGAGCCAAAGCATCAACATAGTCTTTCAAAAAGAGTTGCACATAGTGCATATCATGTCTTTCCCATACCCACACATCAAAGAGATATAACAAATAGCTCCACAAGTATAGTAAAATGCAAAAAGTATATCACATGAAAAATAAAGTTTGTACCTTTTAGAAACCACCAAAGAGTCAAAAGCAATAAGAGGTGGTAACTAAAGAATTGGAATATCAATTAAAGATGTACTATTCTCATGTGTATATGTTTCTAAATAGACACAAATCACTAAGATATGGGTCTACAAATAAACATGTACACACAAGATAGATACAAGGGTAAAGAACATGATATCCAAGAGGAAGTCATAAATACAGCAATAAGATCTTTGCTTAAAAACATAGCACAAAGCCGAATTTTATCTTAAACGAATATAGATGAACTCCCAACACACACTCATCATAGAATCAAAAAATTATCCACAAAGGATAAATGTTAACGAACGGATGCTCCGAGCAAGATAATAAGTATCACAAAAGGCAAATGATTTTGAAAATTCATCAATGTTGCACATAAGAGACTTTAAGTAGAAAGTGCTAGATTGACATAATTGGGATCAATGAATCATAGAAATATAGTCCCCTTATATGTAATCATCTCGGCTTACTCACATTTACAATAAAGACGTTTTGCAAGAACCAAATTAATTGCAAACAAAAGAGGTTCACGCCAAGATATAACCTACACAAGGTTGAAAGCTAGAAACGTATGCATGAGGTAGATACTTGTTACCGAGATAGCATTGGTGAGGTAGAACATAAGAGTTAACGATCATCCAAGTTTGGATCCAATGAACACATGGTGACACCACCTTCCTTATAAATGAGACAAACTTCCAATGCATCTCCAATATACCTAAAACAAATTCAAGTACAACATGATACCCAAACTCATTTGGTCCAAAGTAGTTAGAGCAACTACAATACATAGGACAAACTCCACATAAATATGTGCATATTAATGTTAATTTCATGCACATCTTAGCCATATAGGATTTGATGGAGTTTATCCTATATATTGGATCAACGAAAGTAAGCATGCCAAAGAAATACCTATAGTAAATATGCATGCACAAGACTTTCAAGAACCAAAAGAGATACAATTTGGATAAAACACCAATTTAAACAAGAGAGCACACATTAGTGTGTCACGAAAAAATTTTGTCCAAATTATATCAAATACCCAAATCAACACATGATTGAAGATACCAAAAGGAAAATATACCAAATGAAAATATGGTCAAGGAATAACCAAACCCTCTACATCTATTATATTATTAAGACTGCAAACAATAGACGGTTCAGATTGATCAATCTAAACTCAGCCCATATGAACGATTAAGATCTATTGACTTAAAAGACACGCACGCAATAGGTATCTACTACTTCGTGCAATCAAGGAAACGTACCCACCGAGATCTCTGTGCATAGTACGTCAGCCTACAAATAGGAAACAAAAAACCTTCCAGTTGACGAATACTAGGGTTCTTGACCGTGTAGCAACAGCGGCAGAAATCGGAGGCGAAGGATCGACCAGCTGATCTGAAGCGACTAATGGCGTCATCGAGATCAGAGAAGCCCACGCGAGTCACGCAACACCGCCGGTCAACAAGAAGCAGTCACCAACGCCGTACCCACCTGGCCACCCAGCACGAAGCTTGCATGTCAATGGCCATGATGCATGGAAGCCTATACGACGAGCTAACATGACCAGGGAGAAGCTCCACCTTGAGGCAGTGCTCTCCACGCATCAGAATCATCTGTATGTTATCCACGATTCTACGTTCCGCTCGCCGGCGGCCGGAGGTGTGATTTTCTCCAGGCAATATTGCTAGCATAAAAAAAAGCAAGATCGCACGGCCGACGTCCTAGCACGGCCACATCAGGAACCAGTCAGCCCTCCACGCTAAGCTTAGGTCTGTGCCGAATATGATCTTCGTGGCAGCACGGAATCGGCAAGCTGGATTTGACTCTCTGATCCCTGTAGACCACGAGTTTGGGTCTGCCGTTGTACTTGCACGAGCTCAGGAATTGGTAGTGCAGTTGTTTCATGCATGATGCAATGATTTATTTTGAGGTAATAAGCTGTACAAATTTCAATCTTATTATGGTGCCCCGTTCGTCATAAGAATTTTGCAGGGATGAATACTTATTCGCACGTGCCGGCAGATGACATGAATCCCAATGCTTCGTCTAGATCAACCCTCGGCAAACAACTTCAGGAATCATGTCTACAACCTGTGCACGAGGGAGGAATCATAGAGCTCTGTGGTCGTTCAGTCTGTTTCTCTCATACCGGAAGAAACACGCATCACATTATGTGCAACAACAATCACAACAATCGTCGAGTGAATCTTCAAAAGGCAGTGTTCCATGTAACGCCTCGATAAGTCTCCGATTCCAACGACAGCAAGGCTTCTGAGTTCACGGCAAGGTCTTGGACGATACAGCCATGGCGATATCCATCCGGCTGGAGGCGAAGTGACGGCCGGTTAGGATAGATGGCAAATTCAGACGGCATAAGTATCACGACCGCTCAATCCATCTGAAATATCCTTCGAACTGACCTCTCAATCTCGAGCATACACGTCCTGCTTATTGTATTGAATTAGCATTCTGTGCATGGATTGTACAGACAGTTTTTTTTTCATGGTACAGACAGATTATTTGACAAAGGTTAGATCAGAGGAGAGCTTGGATCCAAGGTAAACAAAATAGAGTAAAGTTCCGAGCAAGAAGTCCCGCCCATGTGATGATAAAGGATGAAAGAAGCACACTAGCCGGCTGGCCGAGCCATTACACAGACGCCTCAGTTGTATCTACCAGGTGTTATACACAAGGACCTTTTTTATGTTTTGTGGGCAATTTTCCCATATAGTTTAAATCATAGCACCCACAAAATTAAATCACAGCCAGCTTAAAAAGGATAGAAAATAAGAAGACACTTAGAGGAGGAAAAATAATCAAATGAGTACATAAAATCGTAACAATGCAGATATATGTATTTTTTTATGAACACATATTATAATTACATAAAATCGTAACAATGCAGATATATGTATTTTTTTATGAACACATATTATAATTAGCATACAAATATCAGTAAACTGCAATAATTCTAGCGACGAGGATAGTAGATAACAATATATATGTAACAAAATATTATTTAAAAATGTCTAAAAATTATAACTGGAACGAGGGATGAGAATGAGGAGGGAAATAAGAGATTTCAGTGAATGCAGCCTTGGATCATCACATAAGAACATAGATCCATTTTTACGGCATCCAATGAGAAAAAATATCAAAATTCAATCATGTGTTTTCTCAACACCCGGCTAAAATCAATTCTAATGTGAAATTATATTCAATATGGGATAGTTGGCAGAAAATAACATACACGGCATTGTTACGTTAAGAAATTGATGACATCATGAATAGTGCAAAATGGAACTTTTCTAACGTGTTAGTGATGTATAAATATCATGTTGTTTCTTCATGATACCAGCTGCTATATAGTATCTAAGCATATTGATATATGACCAGACCGTTAAAACCATAAAGAAATAAGTGGGTTAAATAAAATAGATATCTACAAAAAATAACAAGCATATATGATAAGTTTTATCCACCTATTAAACTGTGGCGGCAACATATAACATCCATATATTGTCTAATGTCCATAAGCTGTCTAGCCGCGCAAATGCGCGGGCCAACCTGCTAGTTTTTTATGATGGCACAAAGTACCAAGATGAAAAATGCTTGTCTTCAAAGATACATATCATCGAGAGCTAAAACCAATTAAAGAAAAATAGTGTTCAAAAACATATAGGATAGCTCCCTCGATATGCGTGCATTATTTAGGATTTTGCATTTGAATACAAATGCACACCAATGAGATCATCACACACCATATATATTATGCAAACACTAGTCAAATTCAAGAAGAGCAATAAGATCCATAGGATACAAAGAAGACAAAAAGAATTTGATAAAACATGTTTTGGCAACAAAATAAGGCAATTCAAAGCAATAGCCAAAGTGAAGATGGTCTAAAAATTCACCACAAATATGAGTATCACTTGTCATGGACAAGGTATGGAGATATTTCTCGGTGGTACGAAGGATATTCAAGGCCAACTTCACAACAAATAAGCATATGTCAAAGGATAGGAATTGAACATATGCTTAGATAGAGATTCTTGACGGCTTCAATTTGATCAACGATCATGCAAAGCACCAAGAAACTCTCTCACACACAAGATCCAAAAGATGAGAGATAAAAGCATTTAAGCAAATATGAAACTTGTTTGAGAAACATGCCACATAGGAACAAGATAATTGACAATATCAATTCTAGGTGGCAAAACCTCACATGTTCACATTTTCTAGGCTTGTAATATGCACATAGCTTATTACTCCCCCATAATGTGATAATCCATTTATTTGAAAACAAGAGGCAAACAAAACCAACTCAAGAAATTAATGGACATTATAGAATTTGAATTTCTCATGAGCATGACATACCACATAGAGAATAGATAATATTGAAATATCAACACTAAGTGGTATTCCTCATGTACACACATTTTAGGATTGTGAAGTGCACAAAGCATATCACTCTCCAAAAATGGATAGTCCATTAATCTCTCAAAGAGAGCCAACAAGATAAGATAGCATATAAAAGCAATAAGGCTCAAAACAAGTAAATGGTGTGCAAACCAAAATACACATACTTGATTTCTCAAGATAAGTAAGTAGAGAGCACAACACATACAAACACTAGCAAGGTACAAAACCTAACACATGCAAGGGTGCAAGCAACTTTCAATGAATATATGGTATAAGCACAAGTTACCGCAAGGAGGAACATTGGATAAGAGATAGAACAATGTAACCCAAATGACTTGGCTTGAGAGAATATAATTGATGAAGATCCCTTAATTCTTCATGATGTAGCCAAGTCTCCAATGTCCTCCAACAACACCTATTGATCAAGTTTTTGCTTGTTGGTCCCCAACCAAGTTGGGTCCTAAGAGGTTAGTCACAATAGGTTTGGTAACCCAAATGGTTCTTTTCTTGACACCACTTTGAGTACCAACATATTTGGCAAACACATTGCCAACCTTATCCTTCCGAAGAGAATAAACATCATCAACTATAATGGGGTTGGATAAGGTACCATTTGTGCATGAAGAAGCAAGGTGACCCTTTCACGGCATAGGTAGCAACATCGACTTCCTCCTTTCTTCTTGGTTGTAATCTCGACTTGAGGAGGAGTAGCTTGATTCTTCTTGGGAAGAGGTCGTTCTTCAACTTGAGGAACTTGAGTTTGAACTTGAGGCTTCTTCCCTTGTTGCTTCTCACTAAGAGCTTCTTCTTCAAAGGGCAAGATCTAACATGGTGCCCTTCAACTTTGCACTTGAAGCAAACAATCTTGGCCGAATCTTTGACTTGTTCTTGGCCCTTTTTCTTCTTGTTGATCTTGGACTTGTTCTTGTTATTGGAGTTGAATCCAAGTCCACTCTTGTCATTGGGGCGTCTTTGAACACTCAACATATTGTCAAGTGTGGACTTCCCAACATGACGCTTTTCCAAGTCTTTCTTCAAAGAAGTGACTTGGGCCTTGAGCTCTTTTAATTCCTCTACATGGTTAGTATCAACACAAACACTAGAGGAAGTAGAAGCTTCATTGTTAGAGCAACAAGGTATGGAAAGTAATTCATCACAAGATGTAGCAACATTGTGAGTGGATGAATCACTAGGACTAGCACAAGACAATATAGCATTAAGAGTAGAAGTTGTGCCATTGTCCACATGAGGCTCACAAGATGTTACCTTTGACATAATAGCCTCATGAGCTAACTTTAGCTTAGCATGGGATGCTAGAAGATCATCATTAGAGCTAGAGAGCTTTTCATGACTTTCTTCCAATTTCCCATACTTGCTAGTTAGCAACTCAAGTTGGGCCCTTAGCTCAACATTCTCCTTCAAAATAGATGCTTCACAAGAAGTGGAGTTAGTAGCACAAGCATCATTATCATTAGAAATGGAAGAAGACAACTTGACAAGCTCATCATTTTAGATAGTTGAGTTTGGAGTTGATCATGAGACTTGATAAGGAGAGAGTGTTCACTTTCTAAAGCCTTGTGAGCTTTGTCAAGTTTCTCTATGTCCTCACTTAGTCTAGCATTGCCAACACCAAATTCAACTTTTTCCTTTTTAAGCACTTTATATTTTGCAATAGCATGATCTCTTTCCTTAATGATTTTAGCAATGATAAGATCATTTGATTCATCAAGAGATTCAAGTTTCTCCTCAAGAGACACTCGAAGCTCTTGCTCTTCCTCAAGGGCATTCTCTAAGGATGCTTTTCATTAGCATCTTCTCTCTCAATTTTACATTTTTCCTCAAATTGAGTATCCAAATCCTCAATGATTTCTATACATTTAATACCATGAGCAACGATTTCACATAGAGAAGAGATAGCTTCACTACCTTTGGGAAGAGCACCAAGAACAATCTCACCCTTCTTGGTTAAGGTTTCAATGTCAAAATCTTCTCCATGAGGATCCTCAACCACATCATCACATATCTCGGGATTCGAGGTAGAAGTTACCTTGGAATCCTTAGCCATGAGGCAAACATGATTAATGGGTGAGAGGATGAAGAATTACTTGAAGCACCATTGAGGTCCATGTCTTGTTCCAACAAATGTTGGGATTCCTCTACATTGTTAGTCATGCAAGTACTAGAGGATATGGAAGCATTATTTTCATGACAACAAGACATAGAGAGCATATCATCATTAGATTTAGTTAAGCAACTATTACATGATATGCAAGGACCATCAACTCTAGCATGTATGACATTTGGAGTGCTAGAAGAGTTTAAGTCCAAAGATAGAACATTGCAATGTGATAGAGAAGAAGTATAATCAATAGTAAGTTCACCATCACAATGCAATTTCTATCACCACTCACCATATCATTACCTTGTGACAAATCACATTTTGGTGAAGTGGAAGAAGTTGTGAACTCATCACGGCCGGAGGTGGAGGGAGAACAATCATCCTCAATAATTTTGGACACTTCATATATATCTTGAAGCTTGGTCCAAAGCTCATGTGCATTTCGAAAAGGCATGATTGAAGCAAGAACTACATCGGTCAAAACACATATAAGACCATTAGTAACTTGAGTCTCGAGATGAGAGTTTATCTCATCCTCTAAAGATAATTCTTGGAAATCCTTTGGAGGAGATAAACTCACATCTACAATCCTCTTAATATAATTTGGACCCATGGCCCTAAAAAGATTAAGCATGCGAATTTTCCAAACATCATAATTTGTGCCATCGAATATAAAGTGGGATCGTGCACTAATTCTCTAAACGACATCTTTTACTCTCTAGGCGGTAAAGCCCAAAAAGAGAGCCCAGGCTCTGATACCAATTGAAAGGACAATGATGTCGCCTAAGGGGGGGTGAATAGGCGTTTAAAACTTTTCCGGTTTAGGCTTGATAATTGCGGAATAAAACTAGGTGTTTAAATTAACAAGCCGACAACCTAAATAAACTAGGCTCACCTATGTGCACCAACAACTTATGCTAAGCAAGACAAACAACAAGGTGATAGCTATAGAATACTTCAAGCACGAAGGCTATCACAATGTAAATTGCATAAGTAAAAGGCTCGGGTATAGAAATAACCGAGGCACGCGGAGACGAGGATGTATTCCCGAGTTCCTCCTTGTTAAGGGAGTACATCTCAACCGCACCACAAATGCTTGGTTCACCTTCCACTATCGGAATCCTTCGAGGCGGAATCCGGAGCCTTTCAACAACAATCCGAGGCACAACCCACAATGGGATTGGGGGCTCTCGAACGGCTTTCAACAACAATCCGGGGCATAACCCACACTGGGATTGGGGGCTCCCGAACGGCTTACAAGTGACCACAAAGGTCTCAACCACCACATGGGCGTCTAGGGTCCGAGAACCCGAGAGTAACAAGCTCACAAACTTTCAACTTCCATGAATCCTCGCGGAGAGTACAAACCGATGCACAAAGCAATGGCAAGAGCACAAGTGCTCAAATCCTTCACTCTCAAATTCCAACAAAGCAACAAATGCTTATGGGGGAATAAGAGAGGAAGAACAAAGAGGAGATGCACTAAGAACTCCAAGATCAATATCTACTAGGTTCCCCTCACTTAGAGGAGAGATGGATTGGTGGAAATGTAGATCTAGATCTCCTCTCTCTTTTTCCTTTAATTTGAGGCAAGAATCATGGAGGAATAGAGTGAGAGGCAAGCATTCCAAGGTCAACAATGGTAGGAGAGAGAGGGGAAAGCTTGCTTGATCCTTTGGGGAAGAAGGGGGCCTTATATAGGTCCCACAAAAAAAGAGTCATTGCAGGAAAATTGGGACCGGATATTCCCGTTCAAGTTTGGACCGGAATTTCCGGCCCAGACGAAATCTGTTCTGGTGGTGACTGGATATTTTCAACCGGATATTTCCAAAAGACCGGAATATCCGGTTTCCTAAAAACTGACAGAAAAAGCAAAACGAAAACTGCAACAACTTTTGCATCCGGACTCCGTTTTCAGTGTTCTTGGGCTCGTTGGAATCACCACAACGAGCACGACAAGATTATGAAGAGAAATATCATAGTAAAACAAGGGAAGATAAAACCAAATGTAGAAAGGTAAAACCTCTCTAAAACGAAAGACCGATAAAACCTTCAAAACCAAAAACGCAACAAGTTTTCTAAACGAAATCCGTTTTCGGTGAACTTGGGCTTGTCATGAAGATCACAACAAGCACCAAAACCCAACAAGGAGAAAAGAAAATAAGAACCAAGAAAGATGATATGCCAAGAATGCAAAGGTTTGAGCTCTCCACAAAGATGCGATCAAGTTACTCACTTGAGAGCCCCTCTTGATAGTACGCTGTCTATCCTATAACCCAGTCTCCCACTAACACCATGAGACCGGTAAAGTAGAAAACCTATCAATATCATACCTTTGCCTTGCGCATTCCACTTGAGCTCGACGATGACGATATTGACTCTCTCAAGTTGGAACACGTTTCTTGATTGTGCTTGCTAGCACATGCTTGATGAACACTTCTCCAAATGCTCCCCCATACTCCATTATGGGAGGGCCTCCCTAAGCTTTATCTTCATGTCTCCTTCGCAAGCTTCAATCAAATGATATATTCCGAGATGCATCATATTGAGCTTGCACTTCATCTTCTTCTCTTGATGTGTATGATGGCTTGGAGCTAAACATGGTTGTTCACTCAATCTTCTTTTCCAAGCCATACTTGCAATAAGCTTAACTCTACACATGACCATTCTTCATATAAACCCTTGAATAGAGTATTGGTCATCATGTCATCTTCAAGAGTCCAACACATGAACTCCTATCCTTTCCCATGAACATGATCTATAAGAATATCTCAATGTAAATATTAGTTCATAAGGATTGTCATTAATTATCAAAACCACGCATGGGGGCAACGTGCACTTTCACATGGCACCTGTGTTCTTGAGCCCGAAGGGCATTGTGGTGTAACAGTATACTCCAAGTGGAGTTGTGAATGCTGTCTTTTCTTTATCTTCGACTTTCATCCGTATCTGGTGGTACCCCGAGTACGCGTCCAGAAAGGACAAATGCGCACATCCTGCAGTGGAGTCGATGATCTGATCGATTCGCGGAAGTGGAAAGTGATCCTTGGGGCAACACTTGTTGAGACCCGTAAAGTCTATGCACATCCGAAGAGCTGCTGTTTTCTTCTTCTCGATGAGCACAGGATTGGCCACCCAATCTGACTTCTTGATTTCTCGAATGAAGTTTGCTTTGAGCAACCTATCGACTTCCTTCTCTATGGCTTCTCGTTTGGGACCGGCGACGCGACGCGTTGCTTGCTTAACTGGCCTTGCGTCTGGAGTAAGTTGAAGAGAGTGCTCGGTGAATTTCCTAGGAATACCTGGCATGTTGACTGGACACCACGCAAATATATCCCAGTTCTCACGGAGAAATTCGACGAGCGCGCTTTCCTATGCGGGAGGCAGGCTTGTGGACACCCGAACTGTCTTTGATGGATCAGTCGGGTGGACTTGGTGCTTCCTTATATCATCGGTGGCGCTGAACTCCCTGTCGACTGCTTGCTTCTTATGCTCAGGCATGAGTGTATGGTCGTTGGTGAGAGAGAGATCTGCGAAAGTTTGTTCCATTCCGAACATCTCTGAGATTTTGCTGAAATCTCGGTCGCAAGCGTCGGACCTCTGGAAGTTTCCATTGACTGTGATGACTCCCTTGGGTCCTGGCATCTTCAACTTGAGATACGCATAATGCGGTACCGCCATGAATCGAGCAAACGTTGGGCGTCCCAGTATGGCGTGGTATTGTGACTTCTAGTCAACAACCTCGAACTCAATCGACTCCGTTCGAAAGTGAGTGGCATCGCCAAACATAACGTCGAGTTGTATTGTGCCTTCTGGGTTGACTGCTTTACCTGGAACGATACCATGGAAAGTGTTTGAAGACTTGGGCAAGTTTTCGACTGACCTATTCATTCTGCGAAGCGTGTCGGAGAAGATGATGTTGATGCCGCTGCCTCCATCCATGAAGACTTTGGTCATCGCGTATCCACCAATCTGAGCGTCGAGTACCAGGGCTGCGTGGCCTGGTCGATAAAACGCAGGTGGATGATCGTCCCGACTGAAGCTGATTGCTATGTTGGCCCCTTTCAGTAACTCTGGTACAGCCGGTGGTGCCATCACTGCCATATTTACGTGTCGAGTGTGTAGCTTTTGCTGCCTGTTGGAGGGACGTCCTTTTTGGATCATGTACATCTGCCCCTGAGGCTTTGGGTATTGATCCTCTGCTAACTATTGTACGTGATGTATGGCTGCCGCGACTTGGCTTCCTGCGCTATGCTGCAGTGGTGCTGTGAGTGCCTGGACTGGCTGTGTTGGCGGCGCTACAGCGGGGACTGACTGAACAGTCGAAGGTGTGACTCTTCTCATTTTCATCATGTAGTCCATCGCCATTTGATCGAACTCTCTGCAATTTCCCATGGTGTGATTGGAGATTAGTCTTCCATCATCCCCTTTGAACAGGTGGAGCCTACAATAGTCGTCCATCTTCTCTTCGAATGTCCTGTCCGGCCTTGCGTCCGGGCGCCTGCGCCACTCTGGCCTTCTGTAGTTGCTCGTGCGCTGATCGCGGTCTCGACGGTCGCCGTTTCGACTGTCGCGACGGTCGTCATTTCGACTGTCATGGTGATCATCATTTCGACTGTCCCGACGCTCTTCGGTCGCCTGTCGTCTCTGCCATGAGTGTCCTGCGGTTGAGTGAAACCTGCCGCCATGAACTTTACTCTATCATCGTCGATGTAACGGCCTTTGCGTTGATCTCGACTGTCCCGACGATCTTCGCGGCTCCGCGGTGTGACTGGGCGCTTAGCCCGTATGGAATCTTCTCCGTCTGCCCACTCGATTGCTATCTTCATGAGCTCTGCCATGGTCTTTGGCTTTTGCCGACCGAGTGCTTCTCTGAAATCCTCTCGAAAGACTCCTGGGTGAAGACATCCATAGCTCTGTCTTCGGAGATTGTGCATACAGAGTTGCGGATAGCCGTCCATCGCCTGATGTACAATCTGAGTGTCTGATTGGATCTCTGTGTGCAGGCCCTTAGTTCTTCAAATGTTTTGGGCCTCTCACATAGAGTATCGAAATATTTGATGAAGTCCTCCCGGAAGTAGTCCCAGGAGTCGTATGATGCTTCGGGTAATGCTTTGAGCCAGTCGCGAGCTGTGCCCTCCAGCATCAGCTGTATGTATTGTAGCGCTATTGTAGTTGTGCCACGTTGACATACGACTGCTAGTTTGTAGTCCTCGAGCCACCCATATGGCTCCTGCCTGCAGTTGAAATTTGACGTTGTTGGTAAGCCAAATTTCTTAGGCATCCTGGCCTCGCGGATGCGTCGAGTGAATCATGGAGCTCCACATGGCCCCTGTGTCCCGATTGTCACCCGAATCGCTGCTATCCGATCTCCTGGACCTGCTCCCTGATCGGTGGCGATTTGAGTCTCTTCTTGCGCTGCTGCTATGAGGGCTGCGACTGCGACGGTCTCGCGATGTGTGTCGTGAGCGGCTCATGCTGCGCTCTCTGCTCTTCTCTGTTTGGAGTCCTTTTGCTGCGAGTGCAAGCGCCTTCATCTGCTGTTGGTGTGCTACTGCGGCTGGGTCGCCCGCTGGAGGTGCCATTGCTCTTAAATACGCTCCGATTTGCAGCTGGGCTCCATCAGCTGTCTTGGGGACGAGCACCCCATCTGCATCCAATGTCATGAACGAGTGGTCTAAGTTGCGAGTAATGCCTGATCTTTCTCCTTCTGGGAGGTTTGCGAATCGCGATCGGTGCTTTGGCTCCGTTCCCCCTATGGAGCCGAGGGACAATTACCTCCTCCTCGCACTTGAGATACTGGCTTGTTTCCTGCGCTCTTCGAGTGTTGCTCTGTACTGGTTCAGGCGCATCGTTTCTTGCCAGTTGAAGTAGTTGTACGCCATCATCTCTTCTGGGGTTGTATCTGCATGAATCATTGTACACTCCTTGATAACTTTGTCCACCTTTGCTGCCATCTCGGCTGTGATGGTCAATGTTGATACGCCATCTGGTAATGTGACCGTGCACGGGAACTCCGTGGGTCTTCGACTGGCTGCTGCTGTCAAGGTTTCTGCACTGATCGCAGCATAGACCTGGCGAGGTATGATCGGAGGACAGGTGTATGTGCTGTCTATGCCAGTCATGGACTCGAACTCATCGTCCAGGCTCATGTCAGAGCTGCTGCTTTTGCTGATCTGGGCGCCGGTGTCGACGTATGCTTCGAGTGTACGCTAAGGATTGTCTCCGTTGTTGGAGAGGAATTCGTGATCTGCTTGGATCTCTGGTCCGCCAAAATTGGCGAGGCAGATGCTGTCGTTTGCCTCTTCGGATTGCATGTAGTTGAGGATCATGTCGCGTGATTCAAGCGTCTTCGACTGTACCAACTTGATAGGTGGACTGTACCTCATCGTCTGGGAACTCTTTTGCTATGATCTCATTGATCTCCCGTGTTGACATGGATGAGGCTGGAGATCCTAGCGGCGAGATTGAGTCGATCTGTGACGAAGTTGCTTCCATAACCGCTGGCGTAGTTGACGGAGCGTCGAGTGTCTCAACCGCGACTGGATCTGTCAAGTCCTGCATACCAAACTTGTCGACGAAAAAATTGTGCTTCCCAACAATTAGATCCAA
Source organism: Poa pratensis (assembly GCA_947311845.1). Classification (NCBI taxonomy): domain Eukaryota; kingdom Viridiplantae; phylum Streptophyta; class Magnoliopsida; order Poales; family Poaceae; genus Poa; species Poa pratensis. The sequence continues at coordinate 108,921,384 of CAMZMU010000052.1, forward strand.
ACCTGAGTCGAGGCTGGCGAAGGCCTCTTGAGCTTCTGGCGAGTACGGTTTGATCCATTTTGGTGACGCGATCTTTGAGGATGGCGAGTGATCGCCCAATGATCCGACGTTAGTCGAGCTTGCCGGCGAGTTGCCATTTGAAGATGGAACCGGCGAAACCGTGAATTCAACACTACCTGTTCCCACAGACGGCGCCAATTGACGAGGGGTGTCCTCGGCAATACCCATAGTTGAGTACCTAGGGTTAGATTTACGAGGTAGAGAACGCGTAGTGTTAGTAGAATCGTCGGCTGACAAGCGGAATTTACCCAGGTTCAGGGCCCTCGACTGAGGTAACACCCCTACTTCCTGCCTGTCTGTATTGATTGTGGACTATGATGCGGTTACAAGGGTCTAGCAAGAGGTTGATCTCGCTAGGGTTTGAGGGCTATGGTGTTGCGTGTCCTTGATCGGCCACCCTCCCAGCGCTTATATAGGAGGCTGGGTCTCGGGTACGTAACCGACTAGACTTTTACAGATAAGGAAACTACAACCGACTATGCCTAACTTGGGAAGCAATTCTTCGTCTTGGGCCTCCCTTGCTGGGCTTCATCGGACTGTCGACAATTGGGTTTTAGTCATCACGTGCACCAGGTGAGGGTACCCGTTTGGTATAACCTCATCACACATCAATCTGCCAATGAGCAAAAGAGATATAACCACCAATGACTGACCAATATGCAAAAGAGCATATAGCATGTGAGAAGCTCTTTTTACCGTCAACATGTAATAAGTTGACCATCTGAGCCCCATTAGTAAGCAATTTGAGAACATTAAAATAGAAACAGCATTGGTTCTTGTACAAGAGGACCAATTTATTACTTTCTGTGTCAAATATAGCTTTCAGTAATATAGTAAGTGTGACTAACATTCACGATAGCATAATAAGAGAAAATATGACACTTCATACGATGCACGGACAAAATCAATTTTTGCCACTGCATTATCGTTAGCAGGATTCACATAGCAGAACATTATACTGTCCAATATGCCCTCTGGCCACAAAATTTTGTTACAACTTCAATAAGAAACAATATATCATCAGGTGTAAACAGTAGCTAATCCAACGTTCCTGTACTGCACATGGAAGAAGTATCATGCTTTGCTTATCATGACCTTGTTTTGTCCCACATCTCCAAGAATCCAGGAGCATTTGACAGAACACACATATCACCTCTCCTCGATCACATTAACGCACCATCCTGCCAAATTGTTTCCATGTACAGTGGTATCACACAGATAATCAGAGATACACCTGACTACCTGAACCTTCGCCCAACCGTCAGCGTTGATACTAGCACATGTAATGCTCTGGACTTGCAGCAATTTGCTATGTTCCATATACCAGTACAGACTCTGCGTGTCATACCGTGTACAGAAAGAAAGATTTATGTGCTCAATTACGTTTATACATGTTAGTCATTGGTGTCAGTTTGAGCTTACTTGGGTTACACGGTTACACCCTTTGGTCCAGAATACATGGATTTTTTTGCGGAAAATACCTTTGGCTCCCGAGCACCAGTGCTCCTGCCTTTTAATTTTTTTGAAACAAATGTTTATGAGTTCACAAAAATTCTAAAAAAGATCAGGCATGTTCTTAATAAAATATACTATAAGCGTATAAAATCTCAATGCAAAATATTTTGTAGTATGGGCTACACAAAAATGACAAAAGTTTGAAAATTTGAAACTATACATTATATGCTATACCCAGATCTGTACATTTGGTATTTTTGTGTAGCCCATAATACAAAAGATTTTGCATTGAAATTTTGCACGCTTATAATATATTTCATTAAGAACATGTGTAATTTTTTCCAGATATTTATTGTACTTTTAAATATGATTTTCGAATTTTTTAAACTGGTAGGAGCACTGGTCTCTACTCGATTTTTTGTTTCTGAATGGAGTGAAAACAATCATTTAGTTTAACATAAGGTAACACACAGACTATTACGTGTATGCGGGGCCTCCTACTTTCATGTACCCGAGGTCACCAAGTTCCATAAAATATAAGTATTGGTCACCAACTTGAAAAGGCTCAAAAATTGGTCACCAAGTTGTGGATTAGCGAATCTTTGGTCATTTTGTCACGGCGGACGTCAAGTCACTGACGTGGCAGTTTGTTTTTTTTTACAAAATGCACCCTATAGTTTCTTTTCTTCCTATTTACTCTTCCTTGTGGATAAAATAAGCCCACGCATTTTGTCAAACAGGTTGCATGCATCCTCCGTAGAGGATTGGCCCAGCCTAACTCATCCGTGGAGGACTCCAGCGATCGCGTCTGGCCGGCGGCGGCCGTACTCCGAGTGGGGATGGCGCCTTGGTCGCCTCCAGGTCGCTGAGCTGCTGAGCCGAGCCGGCGGCCGTACTGCAGGTCGCTGAGCCGCCACTTCCTGCACCCGACGTTCTTGGGCGGCGAACCTGACGCGACGTCGAGCGGGGATGGCGCCTTGGTCGCCTCCAGCAGTGCCGCCTCGAACAGGTCGAAGTTCATGTCGGTCGCTGATGGAGCTGATGCGGGAGTCATCCATCCTCGTGCTGAGGGCGGCCTCCAGCTCCGGGTGCACGGCCTCTCCGCACTCCTTGTCCATGTGTGGCTGGCTGTCCGCTCCCGTCGTCCATCGAGCGGGCGTCGTGTTGTGCCGACAGCGGCCATGCCTCCTCGTCCCCTGCCTCACCCAGCATAGCGCATTGGTTGCGCCCCTAATCCAGTGTAGACCTTAGTTCGAATCCTATTGCATGATTTTTTTTGGGAGTATTTTCTAGAAAGGAAGGGACTTACCAATTAGAAGAGACAAAATTTGAAGGGGTTATTTGTAAAAATTAGTCAGCCACATCACCGATTCAACGTCCGTATTAACGGAATGACCAAAGATTTGCTAATCCACAACTTTGTGACCAAGTTTTGAACCTTTTTAATTTGGTGACCAATCCTTCCATTTCGTGCAACTTGGTGACCTCCGGTGCATTTCACTCTTTTCATTAAATAAGAAGAGAGTTTTAGAGATTTTGGGTGCGTTTGGTTCTACGCCAGCGTAGGCCTTACCAAAAGTTGGCACGCCCATACTGCATCGATGCTGCTTGGTTGGACGCCAAATATTTGGCGAGCCCAAGCTGGTCCATGCCCACCGGTTCATTTTTACGCCAATTCGTGGGCAAGTTGGTGGCCGCAAAATCCTATCCCAAAATATTGGCTGCCAAATTTTGGCAGGGCGCATCTGGGCTCAATCCAAACAGGCCCAAAAGTTTTAGTGCCTAGCACAAGCCCTAGGTCTTTGAATAAGCCTACTCTCCCAAATTACATTGCCCAAAGAGGTGGCGTCGGCTAGTTAATTTCCACAATTTTCCTTCCTCCTTAATCTTGTTGATGACATTCGGAGGGGAGGCAAAATGTCGCAAGACTTATCATTTCTTTCTTTCTAAATTTCCCAATAGACAAGCATGATTAAAGAGGTCATAGCTTTATGCGCCGATCTTTTTGAGAGACTAAATTCAACCACCAGGATAAACAGTAGCTTCGTTTGGCCAACTTGCCAGAGAGATGCCCACGAAGCCACACCAAGAAAGGATGGCCGACCAAATTCTAGTGGTGTAGCAGCAATTGAAGAGGAGGCGAGCCGCCGATTCTTGAGTTTGATTGCAAAGAGTACAATTGTCGCCATCCCCTTCTTCGGACATATGTGTAGATGCACGTACAATTCAAAAATCTCATTTCAAATTGCCAAAATATTCCAAATAAAATGCAGGTGTGTATCTGGACATTCTATGTTCGCACACAAAGTTTCATGAAGAATTTTTTTTTGTGTGGCATAAGTTAAAAAGAAAAGATTCCAATGCTCAAGAATGACTTTTCACGAGACATCTTTTTGTCTTTTAAAACTATAAGCACATCATTACCTGCACACTCGTAAGAAGGAAGACATGATCAGGGGTGTTACTTAGCAGATCCAAAGTCACATCCATCTTGCTGTTTCCATTGACTTCGACATAGGATTTCAACGAAAAGGGAATCGTTTCATCAATTCCTACAAGAACAAACACTTTGGGCGACGAGAGCCCAGATGGACAAAGCAAATCTGATTAAATATTGGCCCCAGGCTTCTCGGTTTAGTGCGCGCCTAGAGCTCCCCCTTTCTTAATATATTGGCGCAAGGGGTTCCTCCCTCCTGCTGCCCGAGTTTTTTTCCAAATCTGATTAGATTTCATGATCATGAACAGGAAGCCCTAGCATCAACCATGTGGCCGCAATTCCCAACCCGAATGAAGCCGACAGACCGCGAGGTTTGCACGTGTAAGGCTCGCTCAACTCACACTGGGACCAGCCTGCGTTACACAACACAAGCATCCAAGCAGACACGGAAATCTGCCTTGATGGCAACAGTACGAGAACACACGATCAAATTGTCTGAACAATCACGGTTAGTGGGTTACTGCACAGAAACACAATGATCACCCTCATATAGTCATATAGCAGGACGCGCAACTTGATCAATTGATCACAATCATCCATAGGTACATAATTTCCTCCAGCTTTTCGTTGCAGAATCATTCAGCATCCGAGAACCCTCACGGGCATTTTCTACTACCGCTGCGTGGTAATTCGATTTTTTTTAAAAGGAGTGAGCTTCGGGAGAGGCATTAGCTCGAGGGGTTCGTCGCGGGGAGCTTACCAGGTCTCCGGCCGTGGTTCGCTGTGAATCGGCGGCGGCGCTGACGAGAAAGGGGAACGGCAGCCAGGCTTGTTCCGTTCTCCTGCGCGGAAATCGCCAGCCCGACGGAGGTAGACTCCAAGACAGGCCCTTCAATTGGTGGGCTTGTTTACAGGGGGCTAGACGACATGCTATTTCTTGCCTTTTTGGGCCCATATTCGGCCTTATGGCTGACGGAAACTCGGGAGCGCCTTTATGCCGCGCGTGGGCGCCCCGCAATTCCGCGGCGCCTGCGTGATTCCGTTCGTGGGCCGGCCCAATTGTTCGCGCGAGCAACCTTTACAGCGCGAGAGAAAAAATTAATTGTGTTGGCTTGGATTCGAACTCGCTAACTCATCCATGCACGAGGAGCACTAGCCAACCAGCACATGCAATCTTTGTGTCAATCTAGTTAACTAATGTATTAAATACATTGCCATTTTTTATGGATTATAAATATTTCTTTCCTGTTATATTTTTAATAAACCGGCAATTGGGAACCATTTTAAATTTGCAAACATTTTTAGAATGATACCATTTTACAAAATGATTTTTTTAATTTGGTGCAATTTTAAAAATGAATAATTTTTAAATTTTGAACAACTTTTAACCATTTTTAAATTAGGAACCATGTAAAATTTGAAACCATTTTCAAAATAGAACCATTTTTAAATTTGCAACCATTTTATAAAAGGAACAATTTTCAAATTTGGAACCAGTTTAAAATGGAACAATTTTTAAATTTGGAACCATTTTCGAAATGAACAATTTTCAAATTTGGAACCATTTTAAATTTTGAACCTTTTTCAAAATAGAACCATTTTAAATTTTGAACCATTTTTAAAATGGAACCATTTTTTAAAATGAACAATTTTCAAATTTGGAACCGTTTTTAATCAGGAACCATTTTTATTTTAAAACCATTTTCCAACTCGGAACCATTTTTTTTTGGTTCAGAACCATTTTCTGGTACGGAACCATTTTTTCGGTTTAGAACCATTTTCAAAATAGGAACCAATTTAAAAATTGGAACCATTTGGTTCAGAACCATTTTCGAAAAATCAGAACCATTTTAATTTTTTTTCCAAAATATGAACATTTTCAAAAATAAGAACCATTTTTTCGAAATCGGAACCGTTTTTTCATTCTGAATCATTTCAAAAAAATCGAAACCTTTTTTTTTTGGTTCGGAACCATATTCTAAAAAAGGAAAACAAATTCGGTTAGGAACCACTTTCGAAAGGAAAAATAAGCGAAAATTAGAACATAAAAAGGAAAAAGTGAAAACATTAAATAAAAAACCGAAAAATAAAATAAGAAACATAATGGAAAAAGATAAAAAGGAAAAGAAAAACGAATAATAAAAGGGAAACGGAAAAAGGAAACAGAAAGACAAAACAGAAAAAAGAAAGAAAAAGTGGAAAATAGAAAAGAAACAGAAACATTAGAAAACTGGAAACATATAAAAGCACGAATAATGATTCTATGAAATAACGTTGAGCCCAGCCCGCTGGTTATACTCACCCGACACGCTAGCGGAGGTCTTGAGTTCGATACCCTGTAGTCTCGTTACGTAGTATAATTTTTACCTCTTGAGAAGTGTTAATGGGCCGGCCCATTAACGCGTCACGGGAGAAACCCTGTAGGCGCCGCTCAACTAAGGGGCGCCAACGGGCGGCGTATAGGTTTGGTGCGGAAACTCATATGCGACCGCATTGGATTTCCCACCGTTTCTGGGGACTCCTCGCCGCAACGCCCGGGGCGGCGATGGCGTCGCGACGGGCGACGGAGGCTCCTGCCCGCCGGCAACCGGACCCCTAAGTTCCCAGTCCCCAGTCCTCATCTACCTCCCGCCGCTATCCAGTGGGTAGCTGCCTCGCGGAAGACCGAAACCTGCCACGTCTCGAATCCTCCGCTCCACTCAGCGGCGACGCCCCAAACTTACCAATTCCCGACGAGCGTTTGTTCCCGAGCCGCAGGCCAGCGTAGGCGCTACATCGCCGTGCGCCGCTCAACTAATGGGCGCCAACGGGCGGCGTATAGGTTTGGCGCGGAAACTCATATGCGACCGCATTGGATTTCCCACCGTTTCTGGGGACTCCTCGCCGCAACGCCCGGGGCGGCGATGGCGTCGCGACGGGCGACGGAGGCTCCTGCCCACCGGTAACCGGACCCCTAAGTTCCCAGTCCCCAGTCCTCATCTACCTCCCGCCGCTATCCAGTGGGTAGCTGCCTCGCGGAAGACCGAAACCCGCCACGTCTCGAATCCTCCGCTCCACTCAGCGGCGACGCCCCAAACTTACCAATTCCTGACGAGCGTTTGTTCCCGAGCCGCAGGCCGGCGTAGGCGCTACATCGCCTGGATTTTCTTTCATTCCACCGCGGGAAGCAGCTCCCTACCGCTTTGTGATCGGCCGGGCGCCAACCGCATCTCAAGTTTCTGTTCGATTGAGGCGGTAAGGGTTCGGCAGAGTGAGTAAATTGGAATTTGTATCCTTCCTTTTCTTTGTGTTGTCAGAGTTGCACCTGGGTTTAGGGTTAATATCAGTGATGTATATCAGTATGATCTGAACAAGGAGTTGAGGCGCGCATTATATCATTGGGGTCAGTTATATGATTGCAACTATGGTTAACAAACTAATTTATCTGGCAAACAGTTATAGTTACTCCTAGGCTGGGAAAGTCTGAATAGATGCATATCATTATATGTGACATGTAAGTTAAGTTGTTGATTGCATCCAATGGTTCAGGTCTTCAGGAGTTGAAATGGGTATTCATTTTAGCCTCCTAAAGTGAATCGGGATGCCGAGATAGTTAATTGGAAACTGGCCAAGCCCACAACCGAATAATTCGACATATTGGGCCGCCTCCTCTTGGGCGTCACCAAAACAAAATACTTCGCTTTTATGGAAATTGTTTTTTAGACCGGAAAGTTGCTCGAACGCTAATAATATTAATTTCAGGTTTCTTGCCTTCTCCATATCATGTTCCATAAAAAGAATTGTATCGTCGGCGTATTGTAGGATGGATAATCCGCCATCCACTAGATGCGGTACCACGCCGACAATTTGCCCATCGGATTTTGCCCGCTCAATGATTATGGCTAACATATAAGCAACTATATTAAACAATATAGGAGATAATGGGTCGCCTTGTCGTAATCCCTTTTTCGTTTGGAAGTTTCTACCAACATCGTCATTGACTTTGATGGCGACACTTCCTCCGGAAATGAAATTATGAATCATTACGCGCCACTCAGCTGATAAACCTTTCATTATGAGTGTTTGTTGCAAGAAAGACCACTTTACTTTATCATAAGCCTTTTCGAAGTCAATTTTTAGGATGACTCCGTTAAGTTTTTTCCGATGCATGTCATGAACTGTTACATGTAAAATCACAACTCCATCAAGAATATTGCGACCTTGCATAAATGCCGTCTGAGTAGGTCTCACAACATGATCAGCTACCGAGTTAAGCCTAATAGTAGCGGTTTTAGTGAAAATCTTGAAGCTAACGTTAAGAAGACAGATAGGTCTATATTGCTGAATCCTTTCTGCTCCATTAACCTTTGGCAATAAAATTATCTCACCAAAATTTAGACGAAACAGCTCAAGATGACCAGTATGTAAATCCTGAAACATCTCGAGCAAGTTCGATTGGATTATGTCCCAGAAAGTTTGATAAAACTCTGCAGGGAAACCATCCGGACCTGGTGCTTTGTTGTGTTCTATTTGGAATACCGCCTTCTTCACTGTGGTGCCCCGACCCGACTGCTATACAGTGATGCTGTGTGTCACCGGTTAAGCGATACAACCGGAGGTTACGGGTTTACCAATCCCCGGCCAAAACCTTTGGCAGGTGTTGCTCGGAATGGATCATCGGCAACACAACACCCCGATTGATGCCTTAACATAGGCACAGCCCTCATTGCATAATAGAGAGATCAAGACTTGTGGAACAACTGGCACCTCACAGACTCTACGACACAAATCATATAGTTCAACTCTTATAATAGAGAAAGATAGCAAATGACAACCAGAGGTCACCGACCCAACATTACAACATGCGAAAGCGAAGTGTGTTGTTCTAAACAACAAGAACCAAAATATGGCCTAAGAGGCCTACAGATAAACATCACAGCGCCAGCTGTTCCAGGATGTCCCAAGCTGCCACCTGGGAACCCCAGACTACTCGTCGACGTCCACAAAGAACCCACCTTCAAGGTCGGTGAAGTCCTCTCCTGAAAATAAGCAAACGACGTTGAGTTCGACGAACTCGCAAGATTAAGAGCTAATATATGCTCGATGATTGGCATTCAAGGTTTTATGGCTGTTTTGCATAAAGCTGATTTTATTTATGAAAAACAATACTCGAAGGCATCGACTAATCAGAATACTTTTCAAAAGGGGTAAGAAGCAAGTCTTTCTTTCATCACCATTCATCAACATCCAACCTCATCATCTCATTGTACCTGTTCATCAAAGGCACCTCCCCGAATCACCCTCGAGGAAGCTCACCTTGCATTTGTGAGTGGTACCTCTAGTACCCAGTTTTTAATCATTCCGTTAAAGTTATTCTATGATCTCTGAATCCGTCACCAAGTCGTCCATAACCGCGGACACGGCTTTTCGAAAAGATTTATCCCTGCAGGGGTGTACAATGTGAAAGTCGCCAGGTTCCGCGAGGGACCTCCCAGCTCCTTATCCACGCGTACCGCCAGACTCATTGCCAGACATTAGCTCTCTTCCGGGGAAAGCCGGCTGAGTGTGAAACGGCTACAACCTTTACCTCGCTTAAGACTATCCAAGGATCATCAGTGGCGGTAGGACAAGAGGTACCTTCTCGCACCCTGTCCCGCAGCCACTTATTTTCCTGACACAACCATCCTCATCTCAGTCTTGGCCACCATCTTCAACGCACACGCAAATGGAAAGCCAAACTAGAGGACCCTCGGCTAGTCCGCCACAAGTTAGTCGGTCGACGAGGTTCCATATGCCCACGCATGGTTGCACGCTCAACTTGGCTTGTAGGCGAGAACTCACACTTAGGCGGCGAGAACGAGACAACCCACCACATCCCATGTGGCCTCTCATCCCCACCTTTAAGCATTTTATTATCCATCGCCACAATTTTCCACCATCATTCTCATTTCACCCCCTGTTTCCCACATGCACCTTCCATAGTACAACTAGGCAAGTAGCTAAGCATGGCTAAGCATCAACATAACATAGTTAAATATCTCGGCCGACAACACAATCCTATGGATAAAAGGAGGGGAACAGGTAAATGGCATAGGGAACTTAATGCAACTATAGGATACTCTAATCCAAACCAAAGACATTTAGAACCGCATGCAATATTATAGGGGAGAAGATAATTGCGGAAAATAGGATAAGATATGCTCAGAGGGGGGATTACGCTTGCCTTGATCCACGTGGTAGTACGGATCCTCGGGGTATTGTGGAGTAACCCCGTCGGCTTGATCTAACGAAGCCAAGAAACAAAATCAATCACCACACATGTTTATCAATGCAATGCACAACCACATGATGACATGACCTTTTAATCCTTGAGAGGAGGATGATTCCAGCTACACAATTTAAACGGAGCTCGGATGCAAAAAGGTATATCTTGAGTACACCGTGAGGATAAGTAAGGCATCACCTTTACTTGTTGATTACTATAGATGAACCCAAGGTTATCTTGCATATGAATGACATGACATGTGAGGATGCATGGTTTCGGGTGATTCAACATACTTGTAACCAATTTACAAAGATTGGGGGAGAAGTAAACATTAGTGTGGACAATAGGTGAACCAGATTATCTGGTGGTAACAATAACCGGAAAAAAAATCCGGGGTACGCACACGAGTAGTGCAACGGCGAGCTTCGGTGCATTTGAGCTAGAGAGCAAGAGGGAGCGAGAGAGAAAGCATGGGGAGGTTCACATGCTCACCCTGAACTCCTGGGTAGGCTTGACGAAGAAGGGGGAGGTCGGGGTCGACGACGACTTGCTTGGAGTGCGGCGCACGTCATGGACGAAGAACGCGAATCCGGGCAATGTACAACGCTTTGGCTTGATTACTTCGGTGGAATGGTAGAGGACGTCGAGGTGCAACTTCCTATGGTCTTCGATTTGCTCGGGCCTAGCTCAAACTCCGGCGGCGAGCTCGGCCATGGCGGCTCAGTTTGGAGCTTGTGGGGAAGAAAGGAGAGAGAGAGTGAGTGGATAGGGCAGGGGCAGTGGCCTTTAGCCCGTGCTGAAAATCCCGCAGCGGCGGTACTACCGCTGGTGCGGTCGGGTGTCGATCTTCCCACCTCGGCGGTACCGGCGGCGGTACCGGCACGCGCGTCAGAAGCCGATTCTGGCGGTAGCGGCTGCGGTAGCGGTGGCGGCAGCACTCGGGCGGTATTACCGCTTAACCCAGCGGTACTACCGCCGCCTGGGTCTTTTCTTCTCCTTGGTTCCTGAATTTTATTAGGGTACCAAAACTTTGTATAAAAATATGAGAAAATTTGAGTAGCCTCCTGACAACATGTGGAAACACCACAAAAATTGGGGTTGCCAAATAAAATGTTTTAGACAACATTCATTCATAGAGTTAGAAATAGGGCATTTTGCTAAATTCAAATAGGTTGCTCCTTTGGGAATTTTTAGCAATTGCAAAATATATTTTCAGAACTCTTGGAACTTCCTTGACAATTATGAGTTGTCAAAGTAATTTTGTTTTGCAGGTTTGAATTCTCTCATTGGTTTGAATTTGTAACGGAAACAGTTTGGCAATTGTTTTTAAATGGTGCCAAAAACCATTGATGTGTTGTTTAGCAAGTTAAATTTGGATGCCATGATGCAATGCAACACAAAAGCGGAAATTTTACACAGGTTTTTAGGTTTCCGAACTTTGGGCTGTTACATTCACCTCCTCCATAGAGAAAGGAGCGGTCAGATGGGCGTTTTACTGATCGGAAACCTGAGGAATATCATCAGTTTGGGTTTCGTCCAGCGAGAAATTATCTGCGTCTGGCTCTCCAAAAAGATTTTTATAGTACTTCGTGATGTATGATTTCAATTGCTCATGGCCTTGAATCGTACCCTCTTCTTGGGTTAGGAGTGAATGAGTTTCTTTCTGTGTCTTCCATTAGCAAGACTATGAAAGTATCTCGTATTCGCATCTCCTTCCGGAATAAATTGGGCCTTTGATTGTCGGTACCATTTGATCTCCTCTTCACGAAGAAGACCCGCCATCTCGGCATTAGAGCGATTTTTTAAATTCGATCTCTTGCATTGATAGGGGTCTAACTTCCGCAGCAGCCTCTAGATCATCTATAATAGACGATAACCAAAGCTTCTCGTTTTTTAATTTCTCAACCATATGTCTCGCCCAACCTTTCAGGTGTTTGCGCAATGCGCTAATTTTATTGTTCCACCTTTGGATTGGAGTTAGACCAGGTACCGGCCTTTCCCACACCCTCTTTACCATATCGAAAAACCCATCCCTATGCAGCCAACCTAATTCAAATTTGAATTGGCGCTTGCCCAATGGGTTAGGTGTTCCCGTGGTTAGGAGTATGGGAGCATGATCTGACAATGCCTCTATACGTTCGAGGACCCGTACTGAGACTAGTGGGTATTTAATTTCCCAATCCGAGTCCATCAATACACGGTCCAGTTTCTCGTACGTTGGTTCTGGGAGGCTATTAGCCCATGTAAATTGCCCCAACCATCGAGACTTCTCTTAGACTAAGACTTTCAATAACAACATTGAATAAGAGAGGCCATCTGTTGTCAAATCTGCCTCTATTCTTCTCATGTGGAAACCTAAGCAAGTTAAAATCACCCCCTATAATTATAGGATATGGGTTATCTTTGCTAGATTCACCAACTCTTTGAGAAAAGCAGGCTTATGCTCATCTTGGGTAGCACCATAGACAGCGACCAGAGTCCATGTGAAGTTGTCAGCGTTGTTACGGATGTGGACCTTAATATGAAAGTCACCTTCCGAACTAGCCAATACATCCATGGTCTCTGTTCTGACGCCTACTAAGATGCCCCCAGACCTACCACGTGGCGGACGAGACCTCCAAGTGAACTCTACACCACCAGACATGCGGTTTAGTAGGCTCGCTGAGTAGTCGCATTTACCCGTCTCGGAAATTCCCACAAAATCGAAACGATGATCCCGAATAGCATCAACAATACTAGCATGTTTAGCCAACTCACGAAGACCTCTACTGTTCTTGAAGAAGCCATTCATTGGGAAACAATTGGAGGTGTGGAGAACTTCGCCTTTTTTCGTGGCGTATTTTTTTTCTTATTGGAGTCGGCTTTGGACTTGCGGTCAGATGCTTTGAGGTCATATAATGAGCTCAGCACCGCCTCGTCTAAGCCACCCTCCGATACATCGCCCACTAGATGTGAGAGGAGCTGGACATCAATTGTGTCATGTAGCTCCTCCTCATCCATGTGAGTAGTATCCGACTTGCACGATACTTTTGGGGTGACTGTTAACCGGTCATATTCCAATCGTCTTAGTGCATTAGTCGACATAGCAAATTTTCAGCATTATTACCCAAAGAAAAACCTACCCTATTCAATTTATCAGAGATGCTTGAATTTGAAAAGGAAGGAACGACTTTGGGGATTGACACATACCACTGGCATACAGGTTGTGCATCACCTTGCGCCTCATAACCCTCGCCATGGTGTCCTCGTCCGTGGTCGATGTCCCGTCCACGGCCACGACGTGCCTCTCGCTCCTCCTCAGCGGTGTCAGCACAAGGTAAGGCGAAGGTTAAGTAGAACCTCCACCCGTGTCGAAAAGTTGCCGGTACCTTGATGATGTGAAAGACACACGTTCGTTGCGAACCCCAAGAGGAAGGTATGATGAGTACAGCAGCAAGTTTTCCCTCAGTATGAAACCAAGGTTTAATCGGACCAGTAGGAGATCTAAGTCACTTCTGAAGATTGTTGGTGAAGGAGTGTAGTGTGGCGCAACACCAGGGATTCCGGTGCCAACGTGGAACCTGCACAACACAATCAAACTGCTTTGCCCCAACTTAACAGTGAGGTTGTCAATCTCACCGGCTTGCTGAAAACAAAGGATTAGACGTATAGTGTGGAAAATGATGTTTAATTGCAGAGAATGAAAGAGAACAATGATTGCAGTAGGTTGTATTTCAGATGTAAAAGAATGGACCGGGGTCCACAGTTCACTAGTGGTGTCCTCCATAATAAATAACTAACATGCTGGGTAAACAAATTACAGCTGGGCAATTGACAATATTGAAAAGTGCATAACATATGTGCAAGTTGTGGTGTCTACTATGAGATTCATTTGGGCATTACGACAAAGTACACAGACCGCTATCCAGCATGCATCTGTGCCTAAATAGTCCACCTTCAGGTTAATATCCGTACCCTTCCGGTATTAAGTTGCAAGCAACAGACAATTGCATTAAGTAAAGTGCATAATGTAAACAACACATTCATCCTTAGACAAAGCATCATTAGGTTACCCCTAGTAGCAACACACATCCACAACCTTAGGGGTTGCTGTCACTCCCCCAGATTAAATGGAGACTGAACCCACTATCTAGCATAAATACTCCCTCTTGGAGTCACAAGCATCACTTGGCCAGAGTATCAACAAGTAACGGAGAGCATGCAAGATCATAAAAGACATAGACATAATATTCAGTATTCAACTTGACATAGTATCAATATTCATCGGATCCCAGCAAACACAACATGTAGCATTACAATAAGATGATCTTGATCATGATAGGCAGCTCACAAGATCTAAACATGATGGCACAAGAGGAGAAGACAACCATCTAGCTACTGCTATGGACCCATAGTCCAAAGATGAACTACTCACACATCACTCCGGAGGCAGGCATGGCGATGTAGAGCCCTCCGGTGATGATTCCCCTCTCCGGCAGGGTGCCGGGAAGAGCTTCAGAACCCTCCCGAGTTAGGGTTGACGGCGCGGCGGCTCTGGAACTTTTCGTGGAATATGACTCGGGTGTCTAGGGTTTTCCCGAGTAGATGAATATATAGGCGAAGGGGCACGTCGGTGGAGGCCCATGGCTCCTCACCACGTGGCGGCGCGGCAGAGGGTGGGACCGCGCCACCACATGGTGAGGGCGGCCCACGGCCCCCTTCGTCTCTCCTTCGGACTTCGTGTACGTGTCAGAAAAATAGGGACTTTGGCTTTTGTTTCGTCCAATTCCGAGAATATTTCCAGAACAACTTTTCTGAAACCAAAAACAGCAGAAAACAGGAACTGGCACTGTGGCATCTTGTTAATAGGTTAGTCCCAGAAAATGCATAAAAATGATATAAAGTGTATATAAAACATGTAGCAATTGGCATAATATAAGCATGGAACATCAGAAATTATAGATACGTTGGAGACGTATCAAGCATCCCCAAGCTTAGTTCTACTCGTCCTCGAGTAGGTAAAACGATAACAACAAAATAATTTCTGAGGAGACATGCTTCACACAATCTTGATCAAATAATATTGCAAGGCTCATGTCATGAATGAAGTGACTCAAAGCAATGGTCTATAGTTTGCTAACAAATAGATAAAGAGTAAACAACTGAATCATATAAGCAAAAACTTTTCATGAATAGTACTTTCAAGACAAGCATCAAAAAGCTTTGCATAAGAGTTAACTCATAAAGCAATAGATTCTAAATAAAGGCATTGAAGCAACACATAGGAAGATTTAAGTTTCAGCAATTGCTTTCAACTTTCAACATGTATATCTCATGGATATTGTCAACACAAAGTAATATAACAAGTGCAATAATGCACACAAAGTTGACACAAGTGTTTGCTTCTGAGATAGAAAGGAGTAGGTAAACTGACTCAACATAAAGTAAAAGAAAGGCCCTTCGCAGAGGGAAGCAGGGATTAAATCATGTGCTAGAGCTTTTTAGGTTTTTGAAATCATATAGAGAGCATAAAGTAAGTTTTTGAGAGGTGTTTGTTGTTGTCAACGAATGGCAGTGGGCACTCTATCCCTTATCACCCAGACTTTCAAGAGCGGCTCCCATGAAGGACGTTATTTCTACCCAAGGGTAGATCATCCCTCTTCTTTTGTTTACACATGCATATTTATAAATTGGTATGACACTCCTCCCAACCTTTGCTTACACAAGCCATGGCTAACCGAATCCTCGGGTGCCTTCCAACAATCACATACCATGGAGGAGTGCCTATTTGAAATTGTTTAACACTTTAAATTTGCTTTTGATAAATCATTGGCAAACATGTGAAGAGAATTAACAGTTATAGTTGTAATTAATTGGGACTGGGCACCCCATTTGCCAGCTCTTTTTGCAAGTTATTGGATAAGCGGATGTATATGCCACTAGTCCATTGGTGAAAGTCTGTCATGAGTAAATGACAAGGTGATAGAGTAAACGCCACAAACTTCCTCATGAGCTATAAAACATTGACACAAATAAGGAGTAATAAAGTTTTGAATAGTTTAAAGGTAGCACATGAAGTATTTACTTGGAATGGCAGGAAATACCACATAATAGGTAGTTATGGTGGACACAAATGGCATGGGTTTTGGCTCAAGGTTTGGATGCACGAGAAGCATTCCCTCTCAGTACAGAGTTTAGGCTAGCAAGGTTGTTTGAAGCAAACACAGGATATCAACCGGTACAGCAAGACTTACATAAAAACATATTGCAAGCATTATAAGACTCTACACTGTCTCCTTGTTGTTCAAACACTTTACCAAAAATATCTAGACCTTAGAGATATCAAACATGCAAACCAAGTCTCAACAAGCTCTACGGTAGTTCTCCACTAATAGGCTTTAACTACATGATGCAAGAGCTTAAACATGATCTACTTGAGAGCTCAAAACAATTGCAAAGCATCAAATTATCCAAGACAATGATCTACAAGAATGATATGTCTTTTCAATATACCATCTACCACATGTAGCATTTTCTGTTTCCAACCAAACACCAATCAACTTATTTCAACATAAAACTCTAAAAATACTACACAATGAAACAAGAGAGTACTTCTCTACAAGAACTAACAGCTCTGAACAAGAGATGCATGAAAAACAGGAGCTAAAAGCATTGCAGTAGCTAGTTAAGAATACTCAACAAATATAAGTGAAGAATATGAGTATTCACATGAAAAAGCGGAGCGTGTCTCTCTCCCACACAAGAATGCTAGGATCCAAATTATTCAGAAAAAAACAACAAAGCAAAAATAAAAGCACACAGACGCTCCAAGTAAAGCACATAAGATGTGAAAGAATTAAAATATAGTTTCACTAGAGATGACCTGATAAGTTGTTGATGAAGAAGGGGATGCCTTGGGCATCCCCAAGCTTAGACGCTTGAGTCTTCTTGAAATATGCTTGGATGCACCAGGGGGCATCCCCAAGCTTAGGCTTTTCACTCTTCTTGATCATATCATATCATCCTCCTCTCTTGATCCTTGAAAACTTCCTTCACACCAAACTCAGAGTAATTCTCATTAGAGGGTTAGTGCATAATCAAAAATTCACATGTTCTGTGATGACACAATCATCTCCAACACTTCTGGACATTAGCTACAGCCACTGATATTTTGTGGAGCAAAGAAATCCACTCAAACACGTAAAAGAGAGAATGCAAATAAAAGGCAGAATCTGTCAAAAACAGAACAGTCTGGAAAGACGAATTTTTTCGAGGCACTTAAGTTGCTCAGATGCGAAAAGTAAAACTAATGAAAGTTGCGTACATATATGAGGATCACGCCTGAATTTTTCAGAATTTTTGGATTTTTCTGGAGTGCATACAGCTCAAAACGGTGGACAGCAAAAATCTGTCTCTGCGCAGAAATCCAAATCTAGCATCAACTTTCTATTAGAGCTTTACTTGGCACAACAATGCAATAAAATAAAGATACAAAGGAGTTGTTACAGAAGTAAGCAAGCTCCTTGACTCAAAAAAAAGAAAAATTGCAGAAATAAAAACATGGGTTGTCTCCCATAAGCGCTTTTCTTTAACGCCTTTCAGCTAGGCGCAGAAAGTGAAAATCAAGTGTTTCCAAGTGAAGAAGCATCCAAATCATAACTTGTTCTAATAATAGAATCAAAAGGCAACTTCATTCTTTCTAGGGAAGTGTTCCATACCTTTCTTGAGTGGGAATTGGTACCTTATATTTCCTTCTTTCATATCAATAATGGCACCAACAGTTCTAAGAAAAGGTCTTCCCAAAACAATAGGACAAGATGCATTGCATTCGATGTCCATAACAACAAAATCAACGGGGACAAGGTTATTGTTAACCATAATAAGAACATCATCAACTCTCCCCAAAGGTTTCTTCATAGCATTATCAGCAAGATAAACATCCAAATAACAATGTTCCAAAGGTGGCAAATCAAGCATATCATAAAGTTTCTTAGGCATAACAAATGCTAGCACCAAGATCACATAAAGCATTACAATCAAAATCATTCACCTTCATCTTAATGATGGGCTCCCAACCATCTTCTAACTTCTAGGGATAGAAGCTTCATGTTTTAGTTTCTCTTCCCTAGCTTGTATGAGAGCATTTGTAATATGTTTTGTGAAAGCCATATTAATAGCACTAGCATTAGGACTTCTAGCTAGCTTTTGCAAGAACATAATTACTTCAGAAATATTGCAATCATCAAAATCAAAATCATTTGGTCAATGGCAAAGGAACCATTGTCTCCCATATTTCGAAAAATTTCAGCACTCTTATCAGAACAGTTTCAGTGGTTTTGGGCAATTTTAAACGTTTTGCAGGGTAGTAGAAACATTGCCAACACCAATTATGTTACCATTGATAGTAGGAGGCTTACTAGCATGTGAAACATTAGCATTACTAGTGGTGGTAATAGTACAAACTCTAGCTATACTATTCTCTTTTTCAATTTTATCCTCTCTTTCCCACCTAGCATGCAATTCAGCCAACATCCTAATATTGTTGTCAATTTTAACTTGGATAGCATTGGCAGTAGCAAAAATCTTACTATCAAGAGTTTCAGGTTTGGCTGCCATTTTATTAATTAAAGAAGATTGTGCTTCAGACATGGATGAAATACGGTTTTCAGCAGTGGAAATCTTAGTTTGCAAACCAGAAATCTCCCTATTCAAATTTTCGAGTTGGTCCCTATATTTTTCAACATAGCAGATTGTTCATTCATAGTTTTAGTAAACAATTGATTTTGCTCATATTGTGATTGCATAAAGTTCTTAGTAGCCCTTCAATTTCTAGCATCCTTTCCTCACTAGGCAATCCATTTCTACCATGAGAATTAAAATAACCATTGCCACTATTTGAAGGATAAGGCTATAATTGTTGCTACCAAAATTATTCCTATAAGCATTGTTGTTGAAGTTGTTATTTTTAATGAAGTTCACATCAACATGCTCTTCTTGAGCAACCAATGAAGCTAAAGGAACATTATTTGGATCAACATGAGATTTACCATTCACAAGCATAGACATAATAACATCAATCTTATCACTCAAAGAAGAGGTTTCTTCAACAGAATTTACCTTCTTACCTTGAGGAGCCCTTTCGGTGTGCCACTCGGAATAGTTAATCATCATATCATCAAGAAGCTTTGTTGCAGCACCCAAAGTGATGGACATGAAGGTTCCTCCAGAGGCCGAATCCAACAAGTTCCTCAAAGAAAAATTTAGTCCTGCATAAAAGGTTTGGATGATCATCCAAGCAGTCAGTCCATGGGTGGGACAATTCTTTACCAAAGATTTCATTCTTTCCCATGCTTGGGCAACATGTTCATTATCAAATTGCTTGAAATTCATAATGCTACTTCTCAAGGATATAATCTTAGCAGGAGGATAATATTTTCCAATGAAAGCATCTTTGCATTTAGTCCATGAATCAATACTATTTCTAGGCAAAGATAGCAACCATTCTTTAGCTCTTCCTCTCAAAGAGAAAGGAAATAATTTCAGTTTTATAATATCCCCATCTATATCCTTATACTTTTGCATCTCACAAAGTTCAACAAAATTATTAAGATGGGCAGCATCATCATCAGTACTAACACCAGAAAATTGCTCTTTCATAACAAGATTTAATAGAGCAGGTTTAATTTCATAAAAGTCTGCTTTAGAAGCAGGTGGAGCAATAGGAGTGCATATGAAATCATTATTATTTGTGCTAGTGAAGTCACACAACTTGGTGTTCTCAGGAGTACTCATTTTAGCAAAAAAGAACACTAGGCCGAAATAAAAAAATAAAAGCAAGTAACTAATTTTTTTGTTTTTGATAAAGAGAGAAACAAAAAAAATAAAAATAAACTAAGCAAGACAATAACAAAGTAAAGAGATTGGAAGTGCGAGACTCCCCTAACAGAAGGCTTGACCTCCCCGGCAACGGCGCCAGAAAAAGTGCTTGATGACGTGAAAGACACACGTTCGTTGGGAACCCCAAGAGGAAGGTATGATGAGTACAGCAGCAAGTTTTCCCTCAGTATGAAACCAAGGTTTAATCGGACCAGTGGAGATGTAAGTCACTTCTGAAGGTTGTTGGTGAAGAAGTGTAGTGCGGCGCAACACCAGGGATTCCGGTGCCAACGTGGAACTGCACAACACAATCAAACTATTTTGCCCCAACTTAACAGTGAGGTTGTCAATCTCACCGGCTTGCTGAAAACAAAGGATTAGACGTATAGTGTGGAAAATGATGTTTAATTGCAGAGAATGAAAGAGAACAATGATTGTAGTAGGTTGTATTTCAGATGTAAAAGAATAGACCGGGGTCCACATTCACTAGTGGTGTCTCTCCATAATAAATAACTAACATACTGGGTAAACAAATTACAGCTGGGCAATTGACAATATTGAAAGTGCATAACATGCATGTGCAAGTTGTGGTGTCTACTATGAGATTCATTTGGGCATTACGACAAATACACAGACCACTATCCAGCATGCATCTGTGCCTAAATAGTCCACTTCAGGTTAACATCCGTGCCCCTTCCGGTATTAAGTTGCAAGCAACAGACAATTGCATTAAGTAAAGTGCATAATGTAAACAACACATTCATCCTTAGACAAAGCATCATTAGGTTACCCCTAGTAGCAACAGCACATCCACAACCATAGGGGTTGCTGTCACTCCCCCAGATTAAATGGAGACTGAACCCACTATCTAGCATAAATACTCCCTCTTGGAGTCACAAGCATCTACGTGGCCAAGTATCAACAAGTAACGAGAACATGCAAGATCATAAAAGACATAGACATAATATTCAGTATTCAACTTGACATAGTATCAATATTCATCGGATCCCAGCAAACACAACATGTAGCATTACAATAAGATGATCTTGATCATGATAGGTAGCTCACAAGATCTAAACATGATGGCGCAAAAGGAGAAGACAACCATCTAGCTACTGCTATGGACCCATAATCCAAAGATGAACTACTCACACATCACTTCGGAGGCAGGCATGGCGATGTAGAGCCCACCTGTGATAATTCCCCTCTCCGGCAGGGTGCTGGGAAAAGCTCCAGAACCCTCCCGAGTTATGGTTGACGGCGGCGGTGGCTCTGGAACTTTTCGTCGAATATGACTCGGGTGTCTAGGGTTTTCCCGAATAGATGAATATATAGGCGAAGGGGCAACGTCGGTGGAGGCCCGTGGCATCCTCACCACGTGGCGGCGCGACAGAGGGTGGGACCGCGCCACCATATGGTGAGGGCGGCCCACGGCCCCCCTTCGTCTCTCCTTCGGACTTCATGAACGTGTCAGAAAAATCGGGACTTTGGCTTTTGTTTCGTCCAATTTCAAGAATATTTCCAGAACAACTTTTCTGAAACCAAAAACAGCAGAAAACAGGAACTAGCACTGTGGCATCTTGTTAATAGGTTAGTACGAGAAAATGCATAAAAATGATATAAAGTGTATATAAAACATGTAGCAATTGGCATAATATAAGCATGGAACATCAGAAATTATAGATACGTTGGAGACGTATCATACCTCCAAGTGTAGCTGCACGTCCGACGAGAGGACGACAGCCGCGTCGTCGGCTGGCCTTTGCTTGGGCATGGCAGGATTCCCGCCAGACCCAACAAAGCCGCCAACCTCCTGGCCGTCACCATCTTGCAGCAGGTCACCCTCCATGGGCGGCCCGAAGCTCATCCCACCAGCGGCACACAACTGTGCCGGCAGCCCACTCCTCGCTGCCGCCCCCGACGTGAGCGACGTGAAGCTGGAGACTGCCTCCGGCCCAGCAGAAGCAGGCCGAGCCGGCGTCGTCTGGCCCTCCGTGCACGGCCCATCAGCAGCGCCCTGCTGGTCCGGCAGCCCGTCTGCCGCCGTGGGCGACGCGAAGCTGCTGGCCACACACGGCCCAGCAGAGGCTGGCCGCGCCGGCATCGTCTGGCCCGCCACATGCAGCCATCAAGCGAGGCTGCTGGGTCAGGTAGGCAATTCCTCCTTCCATCGCTCCAGGCGTTGAAGACCGGCCTAGGACGGTGGTCCTGGGTAGAAGCAGCACGCCGCCTCTTGTAGCTCCAGTATTCTCCTGTATCTTCTTCCCTGCATTTTCCTTTTCGCTAGCTAGCACATTCAGTTGTGCCACAATTTCCTTTCCTCTCGGAGTTTGGCGATTTTTGTTGAAAGGAGTGATACGTCTCCAACGTATCTATAATTTCTGATGTTCCATGTTTATATTATGCCAATTGCTACATGTTTTATTTATACTTTATAGCATTTTTATGAATTTTCTGGGACTAACCTATTAACAAGATGCCATAGTGCCAGTTCCTTTTTTCTGCTGTTTTTGGTTTCAGAAAAGTTGTTCGGGAAATATTCTCGGAATTGAACGAAACAAAAAGCCAAGTTCCTATTTTTCTAACATGTACACGGAGTCCGAAGGAGAGACGAAGGAGGGCCGTGGGCCGCCCTCACCACGTGGCGGCGCGGTCCCACCTCCTGCCACGACGTGACGTGGTGAGGGCCCACGGGTCTCCACAGATGCCCCCTTCGCCTATATATTCATCTATTCGGGAAAATCCTAAACCCCCGAGTCAAAAACCATGAAAAGTTCTGGAGCCGCCGCCGCCGTCAACCCTAACTCGGGAGGGTTCTGAAGCTCTTCCCGGCACCCTGCCGGAGAGGGGAATCATCACCGGAGGGCTCTACATCGCCATGCCTGCCTCCGGAGTGATGTGTGAGTAGTTCATCCTTGGACTATGGGTCCATAGCAGTAGATAGATAGTTGTCTTCTCCTCTTGTGCCGTCATGTTTAGATCTTATAAGCTGCCTATCATGATCAAGATCTTCTTATTGTAATGCTACATGTTGTGTTTGCTGGGATCCGATGAATATTGATACTATGTCAAGTTGAATACTGAAATATTATGTCTATGTTAATTATGATTTTGCATGCTCTCCGTTGCTTGTTGATACTCTGGCCAAGTGGATGCTTGTGACCTCAAGAGGGAGTATTTATGCTAGATAGTGGGTTCAGTCTCAATTTAATCTGGGGGAGTGACATCAACCTCTAAGGTTGTGGATGTGCTGTTGCCACTAGGGGTAAAACAACAATGCATTGTCTAAGGATAAATGTGTTGTTTACATTATGCACTTTACTTAATGCAATTGTCTGTTGCTTGCAACTTAATACTGGAAGGGGTACGAATGTTAACCTGAAGGTGGACTATTTAGTCACAGATGCATACTGGATAACGGTCTGTGTACCTTGTCGTAATGGCCAAATGAATCTCATAGTGGACACCACAATTTACACATACATATTATGCACTTTTCCATATTATTAATTGGCCAACTGTAATTTGTTACCCAGCATGTTGACAGCAACTAGCAAAAGCGCGCGTTTGTAACACGCGGAAAGCGCGGAATCTGGAGGGCGTGAGCTCACGCGACAGCCGCTCCCAGCATCCCACGTGGCGCCAGGCGAGCGCACCTGAACGGCTCCAAACAGAACCGACGCGAGCGAGCGGGCTAGTCAACGCCGAGCGACGTGACTACGTGAGAGAGCAGGCGACGTGACTAAGTGAGCGAGCTAGCTGAACAGCTTCAGCTGCTTGCCTGTAAGCTTGGTAGTTTGTGGTGTACGTATATTTTTCACTATTTTATTTTCTTTTCAACTCGATACTACAAATCTAGTTTATTTTGTTGAGTGCATTGTTTCTTAAAAATACTCCCATTCAAGACAGTGCAATAATTTTGTTGAGTGCATTTTTTTGGAAATGTTTCCGTCTAAGGCAGTGAACTCTAAAAGAGCCCAGTGCAATAGCCATTCGAGTCAGTACGCTACAAAAGAGAAGCCAGTGCAACGACGCAGTGCACCTCAAAAGAGAAGGCAGTGCAATGTCCCATCTCAGGCAGTGCATTGTTCATGGTACCCATGTCATCCTCCCTTGTATTTCGTTGATCATGTATCATAATGCGCGCTACGTGCTGCGCCCTCGTACGGCGCCTTCAAAGCATCTATCATTATTAAAGATCTTGAAAGGGTGCATTGGTTATTGTCCCTTGTATTTCATCGATGCATGTGTCGTAGCACGCGCTACGGGCTACGCCCTGATACGACGCATTTACACCGAGAAATAGAAGATATTACACTGCCCCATCCAAGTTAATGTACTGGAAAAATATTGGCACTGCCTCATCCGAGGCCGTGCACAGTGTTCTACCCCAATTGTGGCAGTGCACTGTAAATGTGAAGGCATTGCACTGCTATATAGAAACACTGAGAGGCAGGACAATCTACACACTTCAGGCAGTGCATAATTTGTTTTATCAAAATATATCACTATGAGATCTAGTTTTAAAGATCTCAACGCGACTAACCCATTTTTGAAAATGGATTTTAATTTTGAAACCCGATTCGAAAGATATTGTATTTTTTGTCTTCAAATCAGAAATGAAAAAGAATCAGCTAGCCTGGACTAACCGTACCAGACACAGCACAGCAGAGACACGCGTGGCTAGCGAAGCAGCAGCATGGGCCAGCCACGTGGTGGGTAGGGAAAGGCCGTGCGGGAGGTTTTGCAGTGCATGCGACACGCACCACGTGCTGGCACTGCATGCAACGCGAAGCGTGCGTCCGGGACGCGCGTGTTTTTTTAACACTTTCCCAGCATGTTAATTATTTATTATGGAGAGACACCACTAGTGAAATGTAGACCCCGGTCTATTCTTTTACATCTGAAATACAACCTAATGCAATCATTGTTTTCTTTCATTCTCTGCAAACAAACATCATTTTCCACACTATACGTCTAATCCTTTGTTTTCAGCAAGCCGGTGAGATTAACAACCTCACTGTTAAGTTGGGGCAAACTATATTTGCTGTGTTGTGTGCAGGTTACAAGTCAACCGCCAGGACCTCCCCTTCGACACCGCACTTTTTCTGGCACCATTGCTAGGAAAAGGAAGCACTCCACCAACACCATTTTTTCTGGCGCCGTTGACACCTTCAGAAGTGTCTTCATCTACTACTGGTTCGATAACCTCGGTTTCATACCGAGGGAAAACTTGCTGCTGCACTCATCATACCTTCCTCTTGGGGTTCCCAACGAACGTGTGTCTTTCACGTCATCAAGCACTTTTTCTGACGCCGTTGCCGGGGAGACAAGGCACTTCGGATTTAGCAGAATTTTGACCACCCCATCAACAGCTCCACTATTTTCTGGCGCTGTTGCCGGGGAGGTAAGTGTTGGAAGGTATCTCATTTAGATTCTGCAATTATTTCTTTTTGTTTCTTGTTTTTATTTTCACTAGTTAGGCTTAATGGAAAACAACAACAAAAAATAGAGATCTTTATGAACTTTATATTGAATTAGGACATGATGCTTTTGAAGAGAAAATTAAAAAACCTATGGAAGTTTGTTTGCATAATAGTGGTAGTAATGTTATTAGTATGAATTCTTTGAACACCATTATTGCTAATGCTATGGAAAAGTCTAAGCTAGGGGAAGCTAGTTTTTATGAAAATGATCTTTTTAGTTCTCAGCTTTAGAGGAGAAAATTTGTTTTGATGATACTTTGTCTCCCATAGGTGATAATTCAAATGATGCTTGTGATATTCTAAATCCACCTACTGAAAGTATTCCTTTTGAAATACCTATGGAAATTGTTGAAAAGGTTATGGATGACCATTATGCAGGGGATGGAACAATCCATCCAAGTGATCACTGATAACCCACAAGTATAGGGGATCGCAACAGTCTTCGAGGGAAGTAAAACCCAAATTTATTGATTCGACACAAGGGGAGACAAATAATACTTATAAGCCTTAACAGCGGAGTTGTCAATTCAGCTGCACCTGGAAAAGCACTAGTAACAGGGGTGATGTGAAAGCAGCAGTAATATGAGAGCAATAGTAATAGTAACACAACAGCAGTAGCAGTAACATAGAGGCAATGGCACCAGAAAATAGTTGATACTACTTCTAATGACATATAGGACCGAATGAGTATTTGATGATGACAGATGGACCGGGGTTCCCAGCTATCTACACTAGTGGTAACTCTCTAATAACAAGTGTTGGGTGAACAAATTACAGTTGGGCAATTGATATAATTGAAATAGCATTAAGACAGAACATCTAGTCTATTAATTATACGTAGGCATGTTTTCCATATATAGTCATATGTGCTCGCAATGAGAAACTTGCACAACATCTTTTGTCCTACCAGCCCGTTTGCAGCGGGGTCTCAAGGGAATCTACTGCTAATTAAGGTACTCCTTTTAATAGAGCACCGGAGCAAAGCATTAGCACTTAGTGAAAACATGTGATCCTCATATCTAAATCATCCCCTCCAGTTATCCCAGTTGCTGTCACTCTGGGGCCTCGTGTTCCGGACAGAGACATGTGCAAACAACTTGTAGATACAATCTAAGCAATAATTATAGAGCTTAAATCTAAGATCATGCCACTCGTGCACTAGTGACAAGCATTAAACACAACAAGATTGCAGCAACAATAACTTCACAAACTTATAGATAGATTGATCATAATGTAACAGATCATTGGATCCCAACAAACACAACACCGATTACATCAGATGGATCTCAATCATGTAAGGCAGCTCATGAGATCATTGTATTGAAGTACATGGGAGAGAGAGTACCAACTAGCTACAGCTAGAACCCATAGTCCATGGGGGAACTACTCACGGAGCATGATGGAGGTGGTGGCGTCAATGGAGAAGGCTCTGGGGGTCGATCCCCGTCCCGGCAAGGTGCCGGAACAGGACCTTCTGACCCCCGAAACTAGGTTTCGATGGCGGCGGCGCTGCGGAACTCTTTCTGGAATATGGTCGATTGTTTTAGGGTTTTCGAGGCAGGAGGATTATATAGGCGAAAGGGCGACGCGAGGGGGTGGCCGAGTCGGCCTCACCACCTGGTGGCGCCACCCCCCTCCAGGCCACGCGGGGACATGGTGAGGAGGCCGTGGGCCTCCCCGGGTTTGTCCTTCTGGCTCCGTGTACGTGTCGGGAAAATAGGAGGTTGGGCTTTTGTTTCGTCCAATTCCGAGAATATTTCCTTAAGTAATTATCTGGAATAGAAAAACAGCAGAAAACAGGAACTGACACTGTGGCATCTTGTTAATAGGTTAGTCCCAGAAAATGTATAATAGTGATATATAATGCATATAAAACATGTGACATTGATATAAAACAAGCATGAAACATCATAAATTATAGATACGTTTGAGACGTATCAATCACTTGTTGAAACTTAAAGAACTTTGTGAGTTGTTTAAGGTTGCAGGTTTATCAAGAGAAAATGCCATGAAGAAATTATTTGCATTGTCACTTAAAGACAAAGCAAGGGAGCGGTATGATCTACTGGATGATCCTCATCATTCGGAGTGGAAGGAGCTTGAATATCTCTTTTACTCTAAATTTTATCCTCCTTATGAATTGTATTTAGATAGGAATTACATTTTTAATTTTTGGCCTCATGATGGAGAAAGCATTGCTCAAGCTTGGGGAAGGCCGAAAACATTAATACTCAAATGTCCTAACCATGAGCTTTCTGAGAAAATAATTGTTAATAATTTTTATGCAAGGCTTTCAGGTCATTGCAAGGATTATCTAGATGCCTGTTCAGAGGGTTCTTTCACTAGTAAGAAGGTTGAAGCTAGATGGATCTTCTTGAAAGAATTCAAAGCAATACTGAAGATTGGGAGAACGACAAAGGTAAAGAATCAGGTATAAACTATGAATATGATGCATTAAGTCTTTCGTTGAAACTGCTGGTTTTCAAGAGCTTAGTGCTAATTATGGTCTTGATTCTCAAATTATTGTTGATTGTTGTAGAACCTTTGCTCTCATATTAATGTTCCTAAAGAAATTGGGACATGTATCATGAACCTTTCAAAGACACTTGCATGGAAAATGAAATTGTTGTTAATGATTGCAATAAACATGCTCAAACTTCTGAAAATGCTATTTCTTATAAGCATGTTAATTTTTGTGGAGTGCTTAGACCTTGTGAAAAGACTAATAATGAAGAAAATATTGTAAACTTCATAAGCATGAGAAAACTAGAATATGGAGTAGGGCTCTAAATGATCTTGCTGAAAAGGTTTGTGCCCTATATCCTTTTATTTGTGAACTCTGCTATGAAGAAGGTCATTTCGAATTCCAATGCTCAAAGTTTAATGATACAATTTCGAGTTTGTTTGATGATAGCATGATCCATCCCGATCTTTATGATGAACTTGAATTATATTTGGGGTGTGAAGAGTTATCAAGGAAAACTTCTTCGTTAGATATGAGTTCTTTTGATATGAATAGTATTTTGCGGGGATGCCGTCTCCATTGTGTTGATAAGAGCCACAATAATCCTTATATAAAAAATTATAAAAGATGTACCTTTACCAAAATATGAAAGGACTTATCGTTTTATTCTAATTAATGAAAGGGAGGAATCCTCCCAAGTTTCTTCTATTGTTTCTAACAATGAACCGGGGCATGTGAAGAAGCTTCCTTTCAAACCTCTCCATCCTAAAGATAAAAAGAAGAGGGGAAAGAAGAAGAAGAAGAAGAGGAGTAAAAAGAGAGAGGAAATGGTATCCTGTCCTAAGCATGTTGCTCCTTTCATGATCGTTTCTAATGAGTCTAAATTTATTGAAGAAGATTCACATACTTGGGGTGATTATTATCTCGACACTAAATCTATAGGCACTATCGAAGATGATTATATGTCTGTTACTTCTTGTAGTGATCATGATTGGGAAAATGAAACTACTTTTGAAATTGAAAATCTTTGGGGTACCAATTCTGAAAATGATGATGTTAATAATTGCTATACTATCAGTACTATCCATGTTTCTTCCAATGATAATGTGGAAAGCTCTAATCTTGGGATGAGGTGTTTGAAAATCCTTTTGCAACTGATGATTATATATTTGATACATCTCCTTCTAGTAAAAATGATGATGATTGTTTACAAATGAACACACTTTGGAAGATAACTATTCTATTGCTTATGATGATACTATGCCTCCATCTTTGATAATTATATAAGAATACTATGACATAGGTTATAATTACAATCATCCTCATGAAACTTGTCATAGTTATGGAGGGATTACCCAAAACCATCCCTTTAATATACAACTTGTCTATCATGTTCGAGTTCTTTATGATGATCCTGCTCCCATTGTTATTAATGAGAAGAACTTTGCTTATGAAAATAATGATACTTTTATGCATATAGATATGATAAGAATGTTTCATGTGATGGTTATCTTGTGGATTTTATCAATGATGCTACTGAAAGTTTTTATGAGAGAGGGAGACATGGCTTCATATATCTCAATAATATTAAGTCTCCTCTCTTTTTGTTGAAATTTTTGAAGTTGCACTTGTTTTATCTTTCTATGCTAGTAGCTTCATGCTTCAATAATTTGTTTTCTTACAAGATTCCTTTGCATAGGAAGTGGGTTAGACTTAAATGTGTTTGGTATTTGATTTTTGATGCTCTCTTATATTCAACTCTTATACATATGAGAGCATCATCAAAATTGTCATGCCTAGTTAAAGGGCTTTAAAGAAAAACGCTTGTGGGAGACAACCCATGTTTTTATTTTCTGCAATTTAATTTATTGAGTCAAGGATCTTTCTTACTTCTGCAACAACTCCTTTGTATCTTTATTTTATTGCATTGTTATGCCAAGTAAAGTCTCTAGTTGAAAGTTGATGCTAGATTTGGATTTCTGCGCAGGGACATATTTTTGCTGTCCACGGTTTTGAGCTGTATGACTCCAGAAAAATTGAAACATTCTAGAAAAAAATCACGCATGATCCTTATATATGTACGCAACATTCATTAGTTTTGAGTTTTCGAATCTGAGCAACTTAAGTGCCTCGAAAAAATTCGTCTTTACAGACTGTTCTGTTTTTGACAGATTCTGCCTTTTATTTTGCATTCTCTCTTTTACTGTGTTTGAGTGGATTTCTTTGCTCACAAAACATCAGTGGCTGTAGCTAATGTCCAGAAGTATTGGTGATGATTGTGTCATTACAGACATGTGAATTTTTGATTATGCACTAACCCTCTAATAAGAATTACTTCGAGTTTGGTGTGAAGAAAGTTTTCAAGGATCAAGAGAGAAGGACGATATGATATGATCAAGAAGAGTGAAAAGCCTAAGCTTGGGGATGCCCCCGTGGTCACCCAAGCATATTTGAAGAAGACTCAAGCGTCTAAGCATGGGGATGCCCAAGGCATCCCCTTCTTCATCGACAACTTATCAGGTCATCTCTAGTGAAACTATATTTTAATTTTTCACATCTTATGTGCTTTACTTGGAGCGTCTGTGTGCTTTTATTTTTGCTTTGTTGCTTTCTTTTTCTGAATAAATTGGATCCTAGCATTCTAGTGTGGGAGAGGACACGCTCCACTTTTTCATGTGAATACTCGTATTCTTCACTTATATTTGTTGAGTATTCTTGACTAGCTACTGCAATGCTTTTAGCTCCTGTTTTTCATGCATCTTTGTTCAGAGCTGTTAGTTCTTGTAGAGAAGAATCTCTTGTTTGTATTATTTGGAGAGTTTTGTGTTGAAATAAGTTGATTGGTGTTTGGTTGGAAACATAAAATGCTACATGTGGTAAATGGTATATGAAAAGACATACTCATTCTTATAGATCATTGTCTTGGATAATTTGATGCTTTGCAATTGTTTTGAGGTCTCAAGTAGGTCATGTTTTAAGCTCTTGCATCATGTAGTTAAAGCCTATTAGGAGAACTACCGTAGAGCTTGTTGACACTTGGTTTGCATGTTTGATATCTCTAAGGTCTAGATATTTTCTGGTAAAAGTGTTTGAGTAACAAGGAAGACTGTGTAGAGTCTTATAATGCTTGCAATATGTTTTTATGTAAGTCTTGCTGTACCAGTTGATATCCTGTGTTTGCTTCAAACAACCTTGCTAGCCTAAACTCTGTACTGAGAGGGAATGCTTCTCGTGCATCCAAACCTTAGCCAAAATCCATGCCATTTGTGTCCACCATAACTACCTACTATGTGGTATTTCCTGCCATTCCAAGTTAATACTTCATGTGCTACCTTTAAACTATTCAAAACTTTATTACTCCTTATTTGTGTCAATGTTTTATAGCTCATGAGGAAGTATGTGGCGTTTTTCTTATCACCTTGTCATTTACTCATGACAGACTTTCACCAATGAACTAGTGGCATATACATCCGCTTATCCAATAATTTGCAAAAAGAGCTGGCAAATGGGGTGCCCAGTCCCAATTAATTAAACTTTAACACTTTATTCTCTTCACATGTTTGCCAATGATTTATTAGAAGCAATTTTCAAAATGTTAAACAATATCAAATATGCACTCCTCCATGGTATGTGATTGTTGGAAGGCACCCGAGGATTCGGTTAGCCATGGCTTGTGTAAGCAAAGGTTGGGAGGAGTGTCATACCAATTTATAAATATTCATGTGTGAACAAAAGAGAAGAGGGATGATCTACCCTTGGGTAGAAATATCGTCCTTCATGGGAGCCGCTCTTCAAAGTCTGGGTGACAAGGGGGATAGAGTGCCCACTGCCATTCATTGACAACAACAAACACCTCTCAAAAACTTACTTTATGCTCTCTATATGATTTCAAAAACTTAAAAATCTCTAGCACATGATATAATCCCTGCTTCCCTCTGAGAAGGGCCTTTCTTTTACTTTATGTTGAGTCAGTTTACCTACTTCTTTCTATCTCAGAAGCAAACACTTGTGTCAACTTTGTGTGCATTAATTCTTGTATGCTTACTTATTGCACTTGTTATATTACTTTGTGTTGAAATTATCCATGAGATATACATGTTGAAAGTTGAAAGCAATTGCTGAAACTTAAATCTTCCTATGTGTTGCTTCAATGCCTTTTATTTAGAATCTATTGCTTTATGAGTTAACTCTTATGCAAAGATTTTTGATGCTTGTCTTGAAAGTACTATTCATAAAAAGTTTTTGCTTATATGATTCAGTTGTTTACTCTTTATCTATTTGTTAGCAAACTATAGACCATTGTTTTGAGTCACTTCATTCATGACATGAGCCTTGCAATATTATTTGATCAAAATTGTGTGAAAGCATGTCTCCTCAGAAATTATTTTGTTGTTATCGTTTTACCTACTCGAGGACGAGTAGAACTAAGCTTGGAGATGCTTGATACGTCTCCAACGTATCTATAATTTCTGATGTTCCATGCTTATATTATGCCAATTGCTACATGTTTTATTTACACTTTATAGCATTTTTATGCATTTTCTGGACTAACCTATTAACAAGATGCCACAGTGCCAGTTCCTGTTTTCTGCTGCTTTTGGTTTCAGAAAAGTTGTTCTGGAAATATTCTCGGAATTGGACAAAACAAAAAGCCAAGTTCCTATTTTTCTGACAGTACACGGAGTCCGAAGGAGTGACGAAGGAGGGTTGTGGGCCGCCCTCACCACGTGGCGGCACGGTCCCACCTCCTGCCGCGCCGTGACGTGGTGAGGGGCCCATGAGTCTCCACCGACGCCGCCCCTTCGCCTATATATTCATCTATTCGGTGAAACCCTAGACACCCGAGTCAAAAACCACAAAATGTTCCAGAGCCACCACCGCCGTCAACCCTAACTCGGGAGGGTTCTGAAACTCTTCCTGGCACCCTGCCGAAGAGGGGAATCATCACCGGATGGTTCTACATCGCCATGCCTGCCTCCGGAGTGATGTGTGAGTAGTTCATTCGTGGACTATGGGTCCATAGCAGTAGCTAGATAGTTGTCGTCTCCTCTTGTGCCATCATGTTTAGATCTTGTGAGCTGCCTATCATGATCAAGATCATCTTATTGTAATACTACATGTTGTGTTTGCTGGGATCCGATGAATATTGATACTATGTCAAGTTGAATACTGAAATATTATGTCTATGTTATTTATTTTCTTGCATGCTCTCCGTTGCTTGTTGATACTCTGGCCAAGTGGATGCTTGTGACTCCAAGAGGGAGTATTTATGCTAGATAGTGGGTTCAGTCTCCATTTAATCTGGGGAGTGACAGCAACCTCTAAGGTTGTGGATGTGCTGTTGCCACTAGGGGTAAAACAACAATGCTTTGTCTAAGGATAAATGTGTTGTTTACATTATGCACTTTACTTAATGCAATTGTCTGTTGCTTGCAACTTAATACTGGAAGGGGTACGGATGTTAACCTGAAGGTGGACTATTTAGGCACAAATGCATGCTGGATAGCGGTCTGTGTACCTTGTCGTAATGCCCAAATGAATCTCATAGTAGACACCACAACTTGCACATGCATTTATGCACTTTTCAATATTGTCAATTGTCCAACTCTAATTTGTTTACCCAACATGTTAGTTATTTATTATGGAGAGACACCACTAGTGAACTGTGGACCCCGATCCATTCTTTTACATCTAAAATACAACCTACTGCAATCATTGTTTTCTTTCATTCTCTGCAAACAAACATCATTTTCCACACTATACGTCTAATCCTTTGTTTTCAGCAAGCCGGTGAGATTGACAACCTCACTGTTAAGTTGGGGCAAAGTATTTTGGTTGTTTTGTGTGCAGGTTACAAGTCAACCGCCAGGACCTCTCCTTCGACACCGCACTTTTTCTGGCACCATTGCTAGGAAGAGGAAGGACTCCACCAACCCCACTTTTTCTGGCACCGTTGACACCTTCAGAAGTGTCTTCATCTCCTACTGGTTCGATAACCTCGGTTCCATACTGAGGGAAAACTTGCTGTTGCACTCATCATACCTTCCTCTTGGGGTTCCCAATGAACGTGTGTCTTTCACGTCATCAAGGAGTCACCGCAATGACATGTACAACGACCACCTCCTCAAGTAGCCCCAGCGATGCACCCCATGGTCCTGCAGCATTAGCTTGTGGCATGGGAGTGTCTCCATCTGTGGTATTGGGTGTCTCATTTATTGGTGACTCGTCCATGTCTTTCCCCACAAGGCCCTTTGCATCATCATCCTTCTCATTCCTCTTCCAAATGAAGGGCACAAAGTCTGGGCCGGCAACATATTCCGCCGCCTCCTTAGTGAACCGAAAAGAGTACCCCTTTAAGTAACAGGAATGCATAGAAACTACTACAGAACTGCAAACTTTTACTTCTACTAGGACTTCTACATACTCTAAATTTCCTGACTAAACTAGAAATTTCATGAATAAATATGAAAAGATTGCTTCTAAGAACTGGTATTTCCCTGTTGTTGACGAATCATGAGAATCCTTTAATCTATTTACCTAATGTGCCCCTTTTTTAAACACTCGACATATACAGCCAATAAATCTGTGAATGCAAAATGTATGTTTCTTGAAATGACTGTGAACAAAATATGTTACTTGGAGTTATTTAGTTTGTCTAGAAGGGGGAGAGGCATTTTGGCTCCTGGTCTCATATGTACTCCTGCTTTATTAAAAATAAATAAAAAAGTGTAAAACATTTCACAAAAAGTCTGACAAAAAATAGAGACAAACATATACAAGTGTTCTACACAGTTATTAAGTTTCATGCGTAAATGACATTTGCGATGCTCTGCGCCAAAAAAAAATCTGTGCTCTAAAAGCTACATTTTAAAATTCCATTTGGCCACTGATTTTTATTTTTCATACAGAAACACAAATTTTATTTCATCACGCAAATTCGCATGTATGCAGAAATTTGTATATGTTTGTCTCTGATGTTTTTAATATATTTTGGAATGTTTTACTATTCTTTAAATTTGTTTTAGTGAAGCAGGAGCATATAAGCTCAGGCGCCAAAGAGAATTTCTGGTCTAGAAGGTGGATATGAAAGAAGCATTGCTCTTTTGGTTTACATGTCTGCTCATCTGCATCAGATACTGATCTTTTAGGAACACACATGCTCATATATAAATCTTATGTGGGAACTGTGTGTGCCCGAGTTAGCTGGGGGCGCACACTCATGCCGAGCCTGGCACCCTGTTCGAATACTGAATAATGTTTTAATAGATAATTACTTATATTTGTGCCTTATTTTATCCTCCACATAGTTGTCTCCCCTTAATTAAAAAAACACCCACAGGAGTTAGTTGGTCTAGTCAATATTTAATACTCCCTCCGATCTTAAAAACTGTCACGAATTTTGCTATATAATAGTACATGCTCAGTTGTTTGGCTCCGACATTTCTTACGGATCGGAGGGAGTACTAATCTTTGATTATTACTGATGGTTAATAGTTATACTGACAAATATTCCACCTTTTTTAGGAGAGTATGCGATGAAGGTTTATTCTGTTCTTATCTTTAATGTATGATTTCGTTGATCACGTTCAGACTTGCTCCAGAAGGCCGGTGTACATTGCTTGCAGTCCCTGTATTCTTAATTTGTCCATTTTTATGGCTACTAGTAAGTATGTTGCTTAAATTAATAGGAGTACTCTTAAAATGTAGCAACTCTCATTAGAAAGTTACGGTCCATTTAGTAAGCTATGGCAATATCATTGTGTACTTCATTTTGATATTGCCGCAAGCCGAACCTATGTATCATGGTGTTCCTTGATAGAATTAGAGAGAGAGAGAATGATTGACAACAATTGTGGCTTTCCTATTATCTCATATTTATAGTAGATTACATGGAAACAACAAATTACAAATCCTAACCATAATGGCCTGATTATAGGCAGGAGATCAATCGCGAAGTATGGTAGGATATAACCGAATATCCTAGAGTACTCGGTTTACCTAACATCCCCCTGCAGTCACAACGGGAAACTCTCGGACGTTGAGGCTGTATCGAAAGTCCAATAACAAGGGGTATGGTAGGCCTTTGGTGAAGATATCCGCGAACTGTCGAGCATACGGCACATGAAGAACTCGAATGTGCCCAAGCGCTACACGATCTCGAACGAAGTGGAGGTCGATCTCGATGTGTTTGGTGCGTTCATGCTGAACAGGGTTCGTGGACATGTAGACATCGCTGATATTGTCTCAGAAGACAACTGTAGCACTGGGCAGGGTCGACGAAGCTCATGGAGGAGTTGGCGCAGCCAACTAGCTTCAGCAACAACATTGGCGACGGCTCGATACTCCGCTTCGGCGCTGGAGCGAGAGACAATGTGTTGTCGCTTAGAGAACCAGGAGACAAGGTTGTCACCAAGGAAGACGCAATAGCCCGAAGTAGAGCGTCGTGTGTCGGGGCAGCCAGCCCAATCCGCATCTGTGTAAGCCACAAGCTGGTCTGTGGAGGAAGGTGCCAGCTGAAGACCTTGATGAAGAGTGCCCTTGACGTAGCGCAGAACTCGCTTGACCAGGGACAAATGCTGCTCGCGGGGGTTATACATGTGGAGGCAAATCTGCTGGACATCATAGGCGATGGCTGGACGTGTGAACGT
The DNA here is from genome assembly GCA_947311845.1 of Poa pratensis. Taxonomy (NCBI): domain Eukaryota; kingdom Viridiplantae; phylum Streptophyta; class Magnoliopsida; order Poales; family Poaceae; genus Poa; species Poa pratensis. The sequence continues at coordinate 108,958,033 of CAMZMU010000052.1, forward strand.
CAAGTACTGAAGAGCACCGGCGAGACTCCGATTTGCGGAGGGGTCGGCAACCGGAGGACCAGCAATAGAGGCGAGCTTGGGAGACGTGTCCACTGGCGTCGAAGAACGGTTGCAAGCACTCATGCCCGCACGCTCGAGAATCTCGAGAGCGTACTAGGTCTTAGAGAAACATCCCCTAGGAGTCACGTCAAACTGCAAGGCCGAGGAAGTGATGTAGATCGCCCAAGTCCGTCATGGCAAGCTCAGAGCTAAGGGCGGTGATGACGCGCTCAAGCAGAGTCGAGGAGGATGCGGTGAGGATGATGTCATCAACGTAGAGGAGCAAGTAGGCGGTGTTGAAGGTTCCATGCATGATGAACAACGACGTTTCAGACTTCGAGTAGGTGAAGCCGAGAGTGGTGATGAAGGTCGCAAAGCGATGATACCACGCTCGAGGGGCTTGCTTCAAGCCATAGAGAACACGGTTGAGGCGACACACATGGTCAGGGCGGGCGGTGTTGACGAAGCCGGTGGGGTGGTGGCAGAAGACCACCTCGTCGAGATGCCCGTGAAGAATGGCGTTCCTGACGTCGAGTTGTCGGGTCCTCCAGTTGGAGGAGAGGGCGACGGAGAGGATGGTCCGAATGGTCGCCGGTTTAATGATAGGGCTAAAGGTCTCGTCGAAGTCGATGCCGTGTTCTTGAGAGAAACCACCCAGCGCGCCTTGTACCGATCGAGGCTGCCGTCGAGTTTGAACTCGTGGCAGAAAACCCACTTGCCGGTGACGATGTTGGTGTTAGCGGGGGGCGCACGAGATCCCATGTCTCGTTGGCGAGGAAAGAGGCGTACACGTCAGTCATGGCCGCAAGCCAGTTCGGGTCTTTGAGAGCACCACAGACTGATTTAGGTAGCAGTGATGGAGCGGTGGCGGGGGCGTGATACCCGTAGAAGTGATAGCCTTCAGTAGCTACCTGCAATGAAAAGTATACGGGATTAGGTTGAGCCTCCAAGTGCAGAGTATGTAGTAAGTGGAAGACGTGTTTTCCCTAGAGGGTGACTCGAGGGTTTAATATCGAACTCTCGGGGAATCAGTAGTGAAAGATTTATCTTACTATCCTTCTTTTGGTTACCTACAAAACAAGTTAAATGTTTTGGTCCTCAAACTCACCTGTGGTTGTCAAGCACAAGGTGTAACAATGATATCAAGATAGTTATGCAATGCAAACAAGAAATAAATATGCAATGGTGGTGAATAAATGTGCAAGGATAATGATAACAATGATAAATGATATTTTTGGGTTTTTATGATGAATGCAAGATGTAAAAGTGTTTTTGTATTTTCGGATTTAATAATGACAGAAAATGGAAAAGTGGTAAAAGTTGTTGGAAAAGTGTTTCTTATGATTAAAAATGGACCGGGGTTCATGGTTTCACAAATGCACTCTCTCTTTAATAAAGTGGCAGACAATGGAACATAGGAGTTGACATATGAGATTGCAACACAAAGTTTGATAACAAGTTACTAATTATATGGGCATCACGTCCTAACATAGAGATCTTTTGGTTATTAATCTCACTTATACTCCACCAAGATGCGAACTAAATCATAATATCTTAGTAATTAAGATAACTCAGAGTATAGCTTTAAGTATCATGACATGAAGTTAAGCTAGATCTAGTCACGGAGAAGTGGCAAATCACCGACAACCCTTATAGCATGGTATTTTTGTTTATCCCTAGTGAGTCAACAAAATAAGGTAAACGCCCAAGTGGATCGCGATATTACACTTGTCAACTTACCGCACTCGCCACCCCCGTTACGACAAACTAATGCACACATCACCCCACACACGCTCTCATAAATATGCTTGATCATAACAAGTGAATAAGAACGGGGTACATAATATGCTTCTATATTCATAACTGAAACAAACATTGCAATCTCAAACATATATTAACTCATAAAAAGATCCACCACATAGGAATTACAACGATGACCGTAATCATGTTCAGCAGCTCATACGGTACTAATTAGTGAATCTCAAAGAGAGGAGAGATACATAAGTTACTTTCACAAACCCATAGTCCAGAGGTGGACTACTCCCTCTTCATCATGGAGACGGTGGAGATGTCGATGGAGAAGATGGAGACCACGCCGGCAGTGCCCCGCCGGAGTTTCCCCCCTCCAATCTACAGCTCCAGATCTCTCTTTCGGTGTTTCTGTGTTTCGGCGGCGCTTGTTCCAGAGAACGTCGGGGGGCTATTTTTATAGCCGGTTTTAGGTCAAGACGATGTCGGTGGAGAAAAGATCGACGACAATGGAGCGCCGAGGCCAAAGATGGTGGGCCCCACGCGGCCAGGTACAGAGGCCGCGTGGGCCCCCTCTTTTGGGCCTCGGGGCTCCGATTGTTCGCCTCTTTCGCCCCAAGTTTTGTTCCTTCTAAAAAATGATGCCTGTAAATTTGCAGGTGATTTGGACGACGTTTGGGTCCCTGAAACTTAAAAGGAAAAAAATAGGGTTTTCTGCCTGCGAAGGGTTAATTCCATAAAAATAGGAAATAAATATAATATTCCCAAAAATCATTATATAACAGTGATATAACCCTTATATGATGCAAATATGATTGGAATATACGTAATATAGTGCAAAGTTCATGTATGCATTTTACATGCATCAACATCCCCAAGCTTAACCAATACATGTGAGTAGAGGTAAAGCATGCATAAGTTTCATCTAACTTCCAAACTCTTCTACTTAAGTTAATGATTGCAATGTGGAATACTTGGTGTCAAGCTCTCATTACCCCTATCATAGCATCTTGAATGATTAAAGTTTAATGTGAAATCAAATATGAGTAGTGTGCTTGACAAAGTAAATGTTAGGTGTCTCATGCCCCTTGAATACAAGTACCTACACCATGAGTTACTCAACTTGGGAAACAAAACAAGTTCAAGTTATATATCATTGTAAGTAATAATAGTATAATCAATAGCGTCAACTGGGGTACCTCTTGTCTCAGGATATGGAACAAGCCCATATCAAAATGACAAGACAAACAAACAAGATGAACAATCTCAACACCCTTTTTATTTACCATTAGAATAGCTTTTTATTATAAGGTGTATCACAGACGGTTCATCATAGCATGTAAGTAAATTTACACCATGAATGATGCATGGCTTAGATTAGCGGCCCAGTCGTCTCTCTAACCATTTATACAAAATCATTTAAACTACTTCATTTCCACCTCATTTCAACATGATAGGTATCCATAGACAAAAGTAAATGATATCTATACCTAATAATAAAAGCGATAAGGCTTCCGCCGTTTGGTTTGGTAGGTCATTGAATTTACCCCTGAAGTTGTGAATAATTACCCACCTATGCCACCCGTAAGTGAAAAACTGTTCGGTTTGGTTTGGTATATGTCGTTGGGTTCGTTTCCTATGTCGATGTGGCGTGTGGGATCGATTGCATCGCCGGGTGTAGGATAGATCGCTCCGTGTGGGCTGGGTGTAGGACTGATCGTTGGCATGGGCTCGTCTCCTGCGCACGCGACCAAAACCGGAAAAAACACAAACCAGTCCCGTAGGAGAAAGCCGCATACAACTCACGCCGACGGAGGTAGACCTGCTCTTTCCAATCTGGGGCGCATCCCATCTCTTTTTTAGTTTTTTGGGCTTCTCCATATCACTGGATCATCCTGCGCCTCCATTTTTCCTACTCCATGGCGGCAGTAGTAGGCAAGGAGCACGCACGGGCACGACCACCTTTTTACATACTCCAAGGCAGCAGGAGCAAGGAGCGTGGCCTAATTACACAAAGATCAGTTTAGCAATGCATGCGCAAGATATGTATAGGTAAGTTGGGAATTGGAGAGACAATGGGTATTTGTTCCTTTCGATGACTGAATGGTCCATGCTACTATACTTTTTTTAATGGACTGCATACAGAAGTGTCATTTCTGACTCAGATTTCTTGTGCTGCTTGATTGCAAATTCTTCTGAAATTTTGGTTATTTTTCATCCAAGATTTAAATTTTCAGTTTGTGTTTTTTGTCTGGTTTTCAAAGAAAATACTAATTTCACCCCTTTCAATTCTTTTGCAGCAAAAAACTCAACGTAATTCAAAACCTTCATAAACCTAGATGGGGCTCAGTCGATCTTGAAGGGTCGTCGTAGGTATGTGTGACGAGGGTGCCGCGACGGAGATTTCGACAAATTGGGAGCGGGGTTTGGAGCCGTAGTTGTCGTAGACCGAGCAGGAGCGGGAGGGAGCAGCATGATAACTTGCCAGCAAAGGACTTCGGAAATAAGGGGAGTGTGCGGTCATGCGGCTGTAGGAATCTGAGCGGTCATGACGAAGAAGTAAAGGTCTGCGAGCCAGCGGTTGATTGCTAGATATAACTAGATAATATATACCCAAAATCGAACATCCGAAACGCCGAAGCCAAATCGCTAAGAATAACATATTCGTTATGTTAAACATTGTTTAACGCAAAATCAGCGTGACACCGTTGCAACGCACGGGCTCTGTGCTAGTCAACTAAACGATGAATGAGCATGTTGAAAGCTTTGCATGTGATAGCACATATGGGCTAACTCCCAACCTCAGACATTTATCAAGCCACTAACATCATAATCTTAATCACAATGGGTCATGTTTTATTTAAGCAATAAATTAAATTGTGCATCAAGTTCGTGAGAGATATATAACCAACTTTTCCCATGACAATCAATAACATAAACATTTTCATTCAGAAGTATAGATAACACAAATAACATGATAAACATACTCGAAATAGCATCTTATATTTACTAATTGGAGGCACCATACGAAGCACCACGTAAATCCTCACAACTAATCATTATTAACTGTTGGATCAAAAGATGGACAGCTGAGATTAAATCTTCGTAGGTGCGACCCCTTGGCAATCCTCCCGACTTCTCTTATCTTTTCACATGACTCATCTCCTTCCTCTTCTCCCTGTTTAAACGTGAAAGAATACCTAATCCCTGCCTCCTTACGTCAAAACCTTCTCCTCAATCTAGAGATCATGGCCGATTTTCCGTCCGGCAGCTCCCCATGGCCTGAACTTCCTCCGATTAATTCGTCGGTACAAGTACGAGAAGCAAGCGTCCACGCGGCTTCTCCGCGTCATGCAGATCAAGTCCTTTTGTGGGATGATGCCGGACTGGTGGATGTTAGAATATGTATACGTGTACAACTAGAGATAGACTAGGAATTAGAATACATCTTGTACTCCAAGTCATAGGCAACTTGCCTCCCAAGTCTTGTACTCCTTATATACCCCACGAGGGTCAGATCAATACGTTGTACTCCTTATATACCCCACGAGGGTCAGATCAATACAACAGAAATATTAGGTTCCACAAATCATGGTATCAGAGCGGTTAGTCTCACGACGCCGATCTTAGAGTTCTAAATCTCTTCCGTAACACGCCGCCCCGAGGAGATCAATCTCCTCTCCTCGGGGGCGCGGCACCCGGTCTCGATCAAAGATCGAATCGGTTCTTAGATTAGATTTTAGGATTTCGAGATTCCCAATTTCCCGTTAGATCCAATTAGCTAATAAATCCCTACGCACCAACGATCCTCATATTCCCAGCGGAAAGCAGTGTAGATCGCGCAAGGATTCCACCAGGAGACAAATCGACGAGGCCAGGCACCGGCGTCGTCACGCACCTGGACACGCGCACGCCTACGCGAAACTTGGAGGCGAGTCCTCCATCGACACGGAAGCGCGAGCGTCCTCATCTATTTCAAGCAGCGTACACCCATGCACTAGAAGACAAGACAAGGAGTAGATGAAGGTATACAGGAGCCGATCTCATGTCATCATAAACAGCTCGCGAACACCTGCATCAACTCCACGAAGCACCACTCCGCGAGCAGCATCGACCCCGGCGCGCCAGCATGACTCCATCGCCGAGTTCTGCACTGCATCAAGCCGGACATTATCAAGCCGAACATCTACATCAAGTTGTACGTACAACATCAAGATCTTCGTCGAGCTCTACGTCGTCAACAAAATCATCGCCATGGTCTATATCCACGTGGTGTTTTGCCGTTGCCGCCGTCCAAAAACCGCTGCTGCCGCAGATATCTGCCGCCGCCGCAAAGACACAAAAACCCGCCGCCGCCGCAAAACCTTGCTGCCGCCGCAGATCCCTGCCGCCGCCGCACAATGACACAAAAACCGCCGCCGCTGCAGATCCTGCCGCCGCCGCATAAAACCTAAGACACTAGACCAAAACCGCGCAATTTTTTGCGCCTCCGGCGCTATCAGTTACAACAACCACGACTACGACAACATCTACCATGGCTACATCAAGAACGGCTACCTCGACATCGACATCAAGGGCAACGTCTACATCAACTCATCGGCAACAACTCCAGTCAACAGCGTCCGCGTCGTCACTTGCGTCCACGCCACTCCTGCTGTGACTGCGGGAGGGAAGAGAGGAAGATCATCATAGACGCAGTTCATGATGACGGAGAGGAGGAACGACGGATGCGCAAGTCTTCAAAGCCAGTCGGAATCGTCCGCTTCACTCCCGCTACGACTGAGGGGGAATGTTAGAATATGTATACGTGTACAACTAGAGATAGACTAGGAATTAGAATACATCTTGTACTTCAAGTCATAGGCAACTTGCCTCCCAAGTCTTGTACTCTTTATATATCCCACGAGGGTCAGATCAATACAACAGAAATATTAGGTTCTACAAATCTTACAGTGGATGCGGCTTTAACTGAGCTCTAAGAGAAGTTGGCTTCATCACAGATAAGCTAAGCAATCTATCTTTCCGTTTTTCTAATCAGATCCGTTGTGGTATTCGCATCAATCAGATCTGGCCAGAAGCCGCATGTGTGGACATGGCGGAGGATGAACTCAATAATTTACTGCTTCAGCTCCGTTGATCAATCAACGTGAGTACCCTTGAAAAAAAAACTTTTCTACATCCTTTAATGAATACTAGGGGACTAAGCGCGGTCTTCGCCGCGCCCGTGAATTCAAAATTGGTAGCGTGCACATTTTAAAATTATGTAGGTCTTAAACTTAGTGGGATTAAAAGAAATTTTCTTTTCAAAACTGTTCAAGTTGAGGCGGTTTTTCAGATTTGAAGTTCGTTTGCGGTTGTAAAATGAGCAGATATAAAAGATGTGTACAAATTTAAAGTATGGTAGCACGGCAATGCCACGCGTGTTTGGTTAAATTTAAATTTGAAAATGTTGGTATTTAATAGGTGTGAAGATTTGAATTTTTTTGAAATTCGAAGATATTTTTGATGGTTAAAAATTGTTTGTACTTCGAAATGTTGTAGTTGATACTTCAAATATTGAATCATTTTTTTTACATAAATAATAAGTATTTATTTTGTCTGAGCATTTTGTTGTTTTTTCGCAATCTTCCTGAATGGAAATTTTTAGAGATACATCCATTTGCTGGAAATTTAACAAAAATTAAATGCATGAAATTAGAGAAAGTGAAGTTGGATTTTGTCTAGATTTTAAACGCACCCTTGTAATTTGAATTGTTGAAATTTATTTACTGATATTATTAGTTCAATTACTTATGTTTTTTTTGGATTTTATTTGAGTTCAAAAGAGAATATGTTAGGTAAATTGAAATCGTTAAATATAGTTTTATTTTTCTGTAATTTTTCTATTTATCAGTATAATCAGAGGGAATATATTATGGTTATTCATGTGCATATTCTCTATATAATGTCATTTATCTTATGATGTGTATATTATCTATATAATATGATGTCATTTATCCTAAAAAACTAAACGTTCTACGTTATTCTATCTTATGGTGTGCAGATTTGCATGATTTTTTTGAATTTTATTATTTTCATGTAATTGAAATTTGGGAAATCTTGATAAGTGTGGAAAGTTTGGAAGGTTGTTAAATTTAGAAAAAATGTAATGCTTCGTTGATCTGTAGGTTGGCAGATATAAATTTCTTGAATTTTAGCATTTTTTGTTGTGTAATCGGTACTTTGAATTGTATATTGGAAGATATGAATTTTTTGAATTTTACTATTTTTTTGTAATTGTTTATGTGAATTGTAGGTTGGAAGATATGAAAGTATGTATTTTTTTGAGTTTGAATAATTATTTTGTTATAATTGATATTTTACAATAGATATAATTTTGTTGGATTGTAATTTTTTTTATAATTGTTATGTTGGAGTGTAGACTGAAAGATGTTTGTTTTTTTTTTGAATTTTAGTATTTTTTGTGTAATTGAAATTTGGGAAATTTCGTTAAGTGTGGGAAGTTTGGAAATTTTGATAAATTTAGAAAATTTTAATGTTATGTTTGTATTATTTTGATTTGTAGTTTGGAAGATATAATTTTTTTTGGATTTTAGCATTTTATTGTGTAGTTGTTTCTTCGAATTGTAGTTTCAAAGGTATGAATTTTTTTTGATTTTTTTTGAATTTTTATATAGTGTTTGTATTTTTTGAGTAAAAATATGGATTGTTTGAAGTTTAGCTTTTTTTTAGTTATGAAATTTTATTTGCATTATGTTGTATACATTTTTTTGTTCAACTTTGGTGCGGGTAGTTTCAAAATTTGTTAAATTTAGAAAATTTTGATATATTGTGTGTATTTTTTGGAATTGTGGAATAAAAGATATGGTTTTTTGATTTTTTTTAGCATTTTCCTGTAATTAAGAAATTTCTGGCAGGTGGGTCCAGCAAGACAGGATTTTCTTTATTCTGGAAATTATTTAACAAAAAATGGACAGGTGGGGACAGGGCGAGGTCAGCGCTGACGTCACGGTGTCACGCGCCGGCGAACACGGCGGCGCTGCCGCGAGCTCGCGCTGCGGGCAAGCGGGCCTGGGAGCTTGCGCATATGCGCCAGTACGTGGAGAGGAGCCGAAGGGGCGGCGCGGCGTACCAAATGGTCGCCGGAGCCGCCGACGGCAAGTGATTTTGCGGCGGAGGATGCCGAGCACGGCGACGGCGAATCCGGGCCATGGGCGGCGTTTCGGCAAGCGAAAATGGTCGAGGATGGAGAGGAAGAGACGGCGGAGCTGCCGGTAGGCGGCGATTTGTCTGGGGAGCCGCGTAGAGACGGCGGCGTGCGTCGGCGGCGGCGGGGAGCTCCGAGCGCGCGCGAGGAAGAAGAGAGAAAGAAGAAGTCTGCCGACGGTTTTGCAGTTAAGCCCCTCGAGTTTTAGGAATTTACATACATGTCCTTGGCGGGGGTTATGTGGAAAATATCGCGCCAAAATTCGTGCGGACGGGGTGACCGGCCGCGACCGGTTGGACGGGATGGTGACCGACACGACGTGGCACTTCCTGATTGGAAGAAAATAGCTGCTACAGTGTTGCGTGTTGTGGGAGCGCATCTGGGCCGTCGGACGTCGAGATCGGACGGCTGTCATTTTTGTGGTGACGTGGACGAATGAGAAGCTGCGGATTCTGCCGCCTGTTATATATAGTAGAATGAAGGAGTATTTCTGCGTTAAATCTTAGACTTGGCATATAAACATTGCAAGCTTTCCAGTGTTTTTTATAAGCTTCAGTTTTAAGCTCAGCAGAAAAATAAAGTAAAAATCGCTCTGCCCCAAAGTATATTAAGTTCATTTCCAGAGAAAATGGGCACTGACTTAAGGCAACGAGATGCACAATTGTGTCTCTGTGTTGTATATGGATGAGTGGATAAAATCAGGGTTCGGTGTATGACATGAAGGCCTCAACGCTGTTTACAAATGGAGTACTATTTCCTTGAAGATGGCAGCGTTATACTCACCCGTTTCAAAATAAGTGTGTTAAATTAGTTTAAAAGTGGATTTATCTTGACATAAAATATGTATACATATATCCAGTTTTGGACAAATGTAAGACAGTAATTTTGTAGCAGAGGGAGTACATTACATTAGATCTGTCTCTTTGTTTCTAATATATACTTTATGTTGTTTATTATTGCTTGACCACATGATTCTACAATCGGCAGCAATCTTGCAGGTCATTTCGCCCTCCTACATCCTCTTATTCGATGTCGCCGCTGGCTATGCTTCAAAGATATAAAGACACAAGTACTAGAGTAAGAATGATCGATGTAATAGGACGTGGATATCTACACAGCGAAGTTCTCTCTACTGTTTTTTTTTCTTCATGTTTCTGAATACAGATTTGTGGCATCGAGTACCACGGAATCCTATAAGATAATATTTTTTATTGAAATTTGAAGACGAAAAAAATCCCCAAAAAATTCCTATGATACATTTACATGTTTCCTACTAATGTGCCAATATTCGGATAAAAAAAGTTGTATTCCGAGCTGTATAAAAATAACAAAAACAGGGTATAAGAAAAGGAAATATAGTGGGTTGAATCTGTCAGAAGTTTCTCTTTTTTTTCCTAGCCCAAAATATAATGAATTTTTGTACGAACCTTCTGGGCATCCGTAAGTAAGGTGTATATGTATTTGTGTAGATAATTTCAGATATTTTGAAACACAAAAGTATGATTTAAAAAAAAGGCTCACTGCTGCTCGGGAGGCAAAATGGATTTCCGTTTCTTCATACGTTTTACACAACTATATTATTTTCCTCTCACAGTGTCGGTTAAACAGTTTTTTACTAGGATGAACAAGTTTTGTGTTTTTCCCTTAGCTTAAAAGCAATGGAAAAATATTTTTTGGGACTTGCATATATTTAGAGCATAACCTTTGTCCGTACTAATTTCTGATTCAGATGGAAAACCAGCTCTTCATTGTCAGAAGGATAACTAATCAGCACGATCCGTGTGCTTATAGAAGCATAGCTTTTTCCGTATTGTGGTCTTCAACTCAGATTTCAAAACAATTTCGTTTTCTCACGGGTATCGAGGTTCATTTTGGAGGTTCTTTAAAGCTGATAGCTACAAGAACGCCAATCAAGTGAACCTTAGCATCATTTAACGTAGAACATATTGATTTCTCTAACAGCTGATTGATTATTATTTTTCAGGAAGCGTATCCTAGAATAAAGCCATGCGATTTTATTTTTTTGTATTGTTATGTCATATATGTACTGCACGTATACTGATCATTGCACATGATATAAACCATCAACAGTAACATATTTCATTTTCTTAAAGGAGTGCAGTACTATTGTATACTAATAGTATATATATTTTTACTGCATATACGGAGAAACCTTCAGAAAATAAAATGATGCCAAAGTTACTTGCATGATCAGACATCACATGACGTACAAACATGTATAAGTTCAAGAATTTTTCAATTTCATTTTGAAAATTAACTTCCAATAAATGTATGTATATATGTCCAAAATTAATCAAAATGAAAATTTATCCATATACTAGCCCGTGCAAATGCACGGGTTGTCGACTAGTAAAGCTAATATGTAGATATAGTGGACTCACTGGAATAACTTTGATTGAAGGTGTTGGAAACAAGTTTTTACTTGTTGGAATTTTTGGGCTAGCAAAAGGGAGAAAGTTGACCATCTAATGCATGCATGAGTGTCCATAGAACTAACTAATCCATGTTAAACAAAGTAAAATAACATTCAGCATCAAAACATGAATAAGTGATAGCTCTTGATAAAGCATTTGCAAATTATTACTCAAACAAGCTCATGAATCATGCAACTATATGTATCATTAAAAATCAACTCAAACATCCCTTTTCCCAATATAATAAAAGCATCCAACATATATCAACCCATATTTCCAGTAGCTCTTCACATATAAATGATAGTGTGGTGTCTCACAAAAACAAAAATCAAAACAAAACAAACAAAAAGACGCTCCAAGTTTATGCGATAAAGTGTTTCGATCGAAAAATAGAAGTTCGATCGAAAAACAGAAGTTAGACGTGTGCAACACCAAACTAGAGTGTGTAGGTCCAGTGGGGTTGTCTTCACATCCCCAAGCTTATGGTCTTCACCATCCTTGGATAACTCTTGGTGCATCTCCTCCAATCCCTGTGAAAAAACTTCAAAACACCGTTTCTCATTTCTTTTCTGTGGGGTGCATTAGTAGTGATAAACAAATAGGTTTCTTGCTGCATATAATCCTTAAAAAAATCATATAATGTCCAGAAAGTATATAATGTTGTATGCCTACTCATAAACTCAATTGAATAAAAAGATTCAAGTTAAAAGTTCAAAACATGCATAAAACAAAATGGGACAGAATCTGTCCAGAAAAACAGCAGCAGCAAAACGTATTTTTCTACCCTACCAAACTTTCTCGAAAAATTCCGAAAAAATTCATGCATATAGAGGATGAAAAGTTGCAACTACAGTTCAAATATGAGCTCATTCGGAGTTACAGAATAAGAATTAAAAATCATACCGTGCACTGATTCGTGCAGGAATAAAATCTCCGAACGCTATAAGCAACTTTTCAAACCAAAGGGTAAAACTTGGCACTTTATTAAAACTCCAGAACTAAACTAAAAACAAATCTCTTGTTACAGCAAGAGGACACAAAGAAAATCACACATAAAAAATAACCGGGTTGCCTCCCGCAAAGCGCTTTCTTTATAGCCATATAGCTAGGCTTCTTGTTGTTTATTGAAGATGAAGCTCATGAGGGAGCTTGAACTTTGATGTTCCCTCTTCCTTGGGAAGTGTTCCATGCACTTCTTGTGTGGAAACTGAAACTTACTTCCCCTTTTGAATCAATGATAGCACCTGTGGTACGAAGAAAAGGTCTTCCAAGAATAATAGGACTAGAGGTTTTATTCCCCATGTCCATGATTAGAAAATCCACAGGCACAAAAGTCATATGTAACTCTACCATAACATCACTTACTTTTCCCAAAGCATGTTTAATGAGTCATCAGCAAGTGCTAGTTCAATAGAGCATTTTTCAAGATTTTTCAATTCAAGCACTTCATATAGTTCTTTAGAAAAACAGAGACACTAGATCCTAGATCAAGTATGGCATGGTGTGTCTCTTTTCCAATAGTTACTAGTACCTTAGGTATCCACATATCCCCAAGCTTAGGTGGTATCATAGCCTCTTGGTTGTACCTAGCAATTTTTCTTTCAAGACATGATTAGCAATATAAGAACCAAAACCTGCTTGGTTAGTGTTGATGGAAGGATCACTTGCAAACTTTTGTAAGATAGAGATTAATTCATGCAAGCTACAATTTTCTAAGTCAAGCAAAGGATCCTTGACTTCACTAAGCATTTTAACTTCCTCAACTCTCTCTTTCATTACCCCAATAGATTCTTTAGCAACTCTCTCTAACTCAATCAACATAAGAGATTCATCATATTCAGTTTCTTTAACTTCTTCTCTTAAACCACCAAGTTGAGACATGAATGGCAACAAATATTCAGGATAGTTCAATAATTCACTAAGAGTTTCCTCCAAAGTAAGAGGAACATTTTCAGCAATAGTAACAGAATTCATTCCAACCACAGGTGATGCTTGTGGTTTCCCTGCAGACATACTCAATAAAGTGGCTTGATTATCAGCTAGTTTTGACAAAGCTTTGTCTAGTCCTGCAGCTTGGAGTTGTAAGCCTTTAATATCAGAACTAATGAAGCAACAGACTTATTCAACTCTTGTATCATTGTATTATGACTAGCAACTTGTTCCATAAGATTTTTTAGCCTCAGAATCATCATTGCGTGATGACATAGGCTTCCATTATCATTAGCATTAGGATATGGAACAAAAGGACGATTGTTGGGAACATATGGGGGTTTATTATAAGAGTTGTAATTTTGTTACCATACCCATTATTACCATAGTTCCTAATGAAGTTGACATCAACATTTTCAGAATTATTACCAACTAGTTCTTGCAAAGGAACATTTTCAACACTAGGTTTATTAAGCAAAGCAAGAATAGTATCCATTTTAGATGACAAATCATTAGTTTCCTCAATAGAATTCACTTTCTTAGAAGGATTGGGTGCCCTATCAGTATGCCATTGACTATAGTTTTGCAAAATGCTTTCCAATATATTTTTAGCTTCTACTATAGTTTTACTCATAAAAGCACCTCCAGCAGCAGAATCAAGTATGTTTCTAGACATGTAGTTTAAACCATTGTAGAAAGAGTGTAATATGGTCCATTCATTAACCCATGTGATGGACAAGTTCGAAGCATGAGTTTAATCCTATCCCAAGCCATAGCAACATGTTCATTTTCATTTTGCCTAAAAGAAAGGATGTTGTTTCTATTTTGCAAAATTTTAACAGGAGGATATATTTCTTAATAAAAGCTTCTTTAAGATCATCCCATGAATTAATACTACCGGATGGCAATGAATGCAACCACTCTTTAGCTTTTCCTCTAAGTGAAAAAGGAAATAGCTTCAATTTTAGGATATCACTTTCAACATTCTTAAACTTTTGCATGTCACATATTTCAACAAAATCATGAAGATGCATAGAGGCATCCTCCATAGCACTACCACCAAATTGTTCCCTAGTTATCAAGTTCAACAAACTAGGACTTACTTCATAACTATCAGCTTTAATCTCAGGTGTGGCAATAGCTCTTGATAAATTGATCATTAGGAGTGTTTGTGTAGTCACACAATTTAGTTCTTTCTCCCATTTTAGCAAGTTTTTATGTATTTTTTAATTTTTTATGCAAAACTGAAAATAAAAATAAAATGCAAACTGAATTACAAATGCAAGACAATGACAAAACAAATAATTTGCTTTGAAGGTAAAGATGGATAAGATGATGCTCACGTAGGTGCAACCTCCCCAAGCTTAGGTGTTAGCACAAGTTGGTGATGTTGACTTTGTTGTGATCTCCTTGGATAAACCTTCGCAGCTATGATTCCCCGGCAACGGCGCCAGAAAAGTCTTGATACCCGTAGAAGTGATAGCTTCAGTAGCTACCTGCAATGAAAAGTATACGGGGTTAGGTTGAGCCTCCAAGTGCAGAGTATGTAGTAAGTGGAAGACGTGTTTTCCCCACGAGGGTGACTCGAGGGTTTAATATCGAACTCTCGGGGAATCAGTAGTGAAAGATTTATCTTCCTATCCTTCTTTTGGTTACCTACAAAACAAGTTAAATGTTTTGGTCCTCAACCTCACCTGTGGTTGTCAAGCACAAGGTGTAAGAATGATATCAAGATAGTTATGCAATGCAAACAAGAAATAAATATGCAATGGTGGTGAATAAATGTGCAAGGATGATGATAACAATGATAAATGATATTTTTGGGTTTTTTATGATGAATGCAAGATGTAAAAGTGTTTTTGTATTTTCGGATTTAATAATGGCAGAAAATGGAAAAGTGGTAAAAGTTGTTGGAAAAGTGTTTCTTATGATTAAAAATGGACCGGGGTTCATGGTTTCACAAATGCACTCTCTTTAATAAAGTGGCAGACAATGGAACATAGAGTTGACATATGAGATTGCAATACAAAGTTTGATAACAAGTTATAATTATGTGGGCATCACGTCCTAACATAGAGATCTTTTGGTTATTAATCTCACTTATACTCCACCAAGATGCGAACTAAATCATAACACCTTAGTAATTAAGATAACTAGTATAGCTTTAAGTATCATGACATGAAGTTAAGCTAGATCTAGTCACGGAGAAGTGGCAAATCACCCACAACCCTTGTAGCATGGTATTTTATTTATCCCTAGTGAGGCAACAAAGTAAGGTAAAACACCCAAGTGGATCGCGATATTACAGTTGTCAACTTACCGCACTCACCACCCCCCGTTACTCCAACTAATGCACACATCACCCCACACAGCTCTCATAAACATGCTTGATCATAACAAGTGAATAAGAACGGGGTACATAATATGCATCTATATCATAACTGAAACAAACATTGCAATCTCAAACATATATTAACTCATAAAAAGATCCACCACATAGGAATTACAACGATGACCGTAATCATGTTCAGCAGCTCATACGTACTAATTAGTGAAGCTCAAAGAGAGGAGAGATACATAAGTTACTTCCACAAACCCATAGTCCAGAGGTGGACTACTCCCTCTTCATCATGGAGATGGTGGAGATGTCGATGGAGAAGATGGAGACCACGCCGGTAGCGCCCCGCCGGAGTTTTCCCCTCCAATCTGCAGCTCCAGATCTCTCTTTCGGTGTTTCTGTGTTTCGGCGGCGCTTGTTCCAGAGAACGTCGGGGGATATTTTTATAGTCGGTTTTAGGTCAAGACGATGTCGGTGGAGAAAAGATCGATGGCAACGGAGCGTCGAGGCCAAAGATGGTGGGCCCCACGTGGCCAGGTACAGAGGCCGCGTGGGCCCCCTCTTTTGGGCCTCGGGGCTCCGCTTGTTCGCTTCCTTCGCCCCCAAGTTTTGTTACTTCCAAAAAATGATGCCCGTAAATTTGCAGGTGATTTGGACGATGTTTGGGTCCCTGAAACTTAAAAGGAAAAAATAGGGTTTTCTGCCTGCGCAGGGTTAATTCCATAAAAATAGGAAATTAATATAATATTCCCAAAAATCATTACATAACAGTGATATAACCCTTATATGATGCAAATATGATTGGAATATAAGTAATATAGTGCAAAGTTCATGTATGCATTTTACATGCATCAGGGCGACATCGGCCGCAGCGTGAAGGTTGAGTCGCTCACGCGGCCCGATGATCTTGCCAGCTTGTCGACGAGTGATCTTCCGAAGAACGGGATCGACGGGGACCGGAGAGACCACAGTCGAGCGAGGCGGACTCCGGGTAGGAGACGAGGCTCCAGACGAACCCGACGTGGTAGACGGAGACACATGCGGGGTGGAGATGATTGTTGATGAGCCACTGATGGGCGAGGCCGGGTCATCCGAAGATGAGCCGTGGCCCGGCGGAGTCTGGGCCGACGAAGGTGGTGTAGAGGCCCCCGAGCCCGCTGGGGTGGCTGAAGAGGCCGGCGTGTCCGGCGGTGAAGAAGCATGCGGTGAGGCAAGCGAGGGCCGGGTTGGTGTCGCCGTGCGAGGCACAGAGCGTGGCCCAGTAGGCCATTGTGGCCCAAGAGACCTAGGCGGTCCAGCATGCATCGGATGCACGGGAACCGAGGCAGGGACGTCGATCATGTCATCGTCCAGGGGCGGAGATGGCTGCAGGTTAGTCACAGAAAAATTTGGTGCCAAGGGACACCGAGTTTTGTCAAAGATCACATGGCGAGAAATAATGATGCGACGAGACTCAATATCCATGCAGCGATAAGCTCGATGATTGGATGGATAGCCAAGAAAGACGCACACGGTGAAGCGAGGTGACAGTTTGTGAGACATGGTGGTGGATAGGTTGGGGTAACAAAGACAACCGAAGGTGCATAAAAGAAAATAATCGGGTAGGGTGGAAAAGAGGGCGAAAAAGGGGGATGGGGCGACAAGTGTTTTGGTGGGTACTTGATGCATGTAAAATGCATACATGAACTTTGCATTATATTACTTATATTTCAATCATATTTGCATCATATGAGGGTTATATCATTGTTTTATATTGATTTTGGGAATATTTCACAGTTTCCCTATTTTTCTGGAATTAACCTACACTGGCAGAAAACCCTATTTTCTATATTTTTATGTTTCAGGGACCCAAACGACGTCCAAATGACCTAATATTTCACAGGCGTCAGTTTTTGGAAGGAACGAAGCGTAGGAGCGAAGGAAGCGAACAAACGGATACCCGAGGGCCGAAAGAGGTGGGCCCACGTGGTCATATTCCTTGACCGTGTGGGGCCCCCTAACTTGGGCCTCGAGCCTCCGATGTCGTCGATCTTTTTCCCCGAGCCTCCGTCTTGATCTAAAAACGACTATAAAAATAGTCCCCCGGTGTCTTTCGGAATGGAGCGCCGCCGAAACACAGAAACCACGAAACAGAGACCTGGAGTTGCAGATTGGAGGAGGAAAACTCCGGCGGGGCGTTACTGGCATAGTCCCCTTCTTCTCCAACGACTTCTCCACCGTCTCCATGATGAAGAGGGAGTAGTCCACCCTGGACTATGGGTTTGTGGAAGTAACTTATGTATCTCTCCTCTCTTTGAGCTTCACTAATTAGCACCGTATGAGCTGCTGAACATGATTACGGTCATCTATGTAATACCTTTGCGGTGGATCTTTTTATGAGTTAATACATGTTTGAGATTGAAATAGTTTTGTTTCAGTTATGAAAGTAGATGCATATTATGTACCCCATTCTTGTTTACTTGTTCTGATCAAACTTGTGTATGAGAACGTGTGAGGGGGAACGTGTGCATTAGATGGAGTAACGGGGGGTGGCTAGTGCGGTGAAAGTGACAGAAGTTCCGCGATCCACTTGGGTACTTTACCTTACTTTGTTGCCTCACTAGGGATAAAGAAAAATACCTTGCTACCAGAGATGTGGGTGTGACCTTGCCACTACTCCATGACTAGATCTAGCAAGTTCTTATTTTAACTTCATGTCATAGAACTTAATGCTATACTCTGCTTTATCTTAATACTAGGATGGCTCGATTTAATTCTCATCTTAGTGGAGTAATAGAGAGATTAATAAACAAAAGATCTCTATGTTAGGACGTGATGCCCATATAATTAGTAACTTGTCATGAAACATTTTTGTTTCAATCTAATATGTCAATTCTAGTGTTCCATTATCTACCACTTTATTAAAGAGAGAGTGCATCTGTGAAACCATGACCCCGGTCCATTTTTAATCATAAGAAACACCATTCCAACAACTTTTAAGCATTTTCCATTTTCTGCCATTTAAAAATCCGAAAATACAAAAACACTTTTACATCTTGCATTCACAATACAAAACCCAAAAATATCATCCATCATTGTTTCCACCATCCTTGCATATTTGTTTATTTATTATCATTGCATATTTATTTATTGTTTTGCATTCATTATCTTTTCTTATCATACTCACACCTTGTGCTTGACAACCACTTGGTGAGGTTGAGGGCACAAACAATTTACTTTGTTTTGTAGGTTTTCAAGAGAAGGATAAGAAGATAAATCTTTCACTACTGGTTCCCCGAGAGTTTGATATTAAACCCTCGAGTCATCCCTCATTGGGAAAACAGACTTTTCTATACTATACACTCTGCACTTGGAGTCTCAACCTAACCCATATTCTTTTGACGCAGGTAACTACATCATAGGGTATCAGTCGTCTGTTGAGGTGGTAGGTGGCAGTGTTAAGCGCTTCGACCCAAAAGGTTGGAGGCATGCTTGCTTGGAACATGAGGGTCCGTTTAATGTCGTTAACAATGCGAATTATGCGTTCCGCTTTACCGTTTTGTGGAGAGGTGTACGGACATGAGAAGCGCAGTAGGAACCCATGTTTGGCAGAGAGGTCCTGGAGGGCGCGGTTGTCAAACTCACGCCCATTGTCTCACTGGAGGGCCTGAAGAGGTAGAGAGAATTGGGTAGCAACGTAATTGCGAAAGTTAGATAAAAGAGAGAAAGCTTCGGATTTTTGACGGAGAGGATACGTCCATAGGTAATGAGTAAAATCATCTAAAATCACAAGAAAGTATTTATAACCAGAAACACTTGCAACAGGAGATGTCCACAAATCACAATGTATTATTTCAAAAGGATGATGAGTACTAGTCGTAGAATGAGAAAATGGCAAGACGAACATGACAGCCAAGTTGACAAGCGTGGCATAAACTAGGGTCCTTGAGCACTTTATTAATGGGCAGCGACGAGGCGAGGCGCCGGTCCCGACGCCGCGGTGCCAAAGAGTGGAGTCGGCAGCGACGACGTGGTGGGCGTGCGGCAAGGACATGGTCGGGTAGAGATCACCCGAGCTACTGCACCGGAGGATCACGGCTCCTGTCCTGAGATCCTTCACAGAAAAACCCCAAGGGTCAAACTCAACCGAGCATGAATTGTCACGAGTAAACTGACAAACATAAATTAAATTTTTAACTATGCGAGGGGTGACAAGAACATCACGAAGGGCGAGATTATGTGAAGGAGACGAAGTAGAGTCAGAGGCATGGCCGGAGTGAGAAACATGAAGGGAGGAGCCATCACCGACCATTATAGAATTATGTGGAGGAGTAGAGGAGATAGAAGAGGTTACCGGCGGAACAAGACATGTGAGCGGTGGCGCCGGTGTCAATGATCCACTCATGAGGGGCTTGCAGAGTCATGGTGTTGAAGTAGCTCGCAAGGGCGGACGGGTCCCATGTCGGTGTCGAGGGAGCACCGTAGGAGGGGTAGCCACTGTAGTTGTACATCGCAGGGGGTGGCATGGGCGACGGGCCCGCCAGAGCCATGTAGCCGGCGAGGCGGCAGAGCGCCAGGGCGCGGGCCGAGGAGGCTATGGGCGTAGGCATGGCCGTGGCCGGTGCCAGGGAAGGCGTGGCCACCATGACCCGACATGGGGTACATGTGGATAGCTCCGGTCCACGGATTCTGCAGGCTGGGGAAGGCAGGGGTGCCGCTGCCCCCGGTGTTCTTCTTCTTGCCCTTGTACCGGCCCGAGCCGGAGGTGTTGGAGGAGCCGGGGGCGCCATAGCCTGGATGCCGGGCATGGGGTTGATGTGGCGCAGGAGGAGGAGCGCCGCGGGAGCCCCCCAGCAGATGGGGTCGTGTAAAAGACGTCGGGTGATGACGAGCGGGTGGCAGACGGCTTGAGTTCCTGGAGAAGAAGCATATTACGGAACTCGAGAAAGGTGGGGAAGGGCCGGAGAAGAGGGGCGAGGTTCCCGATCTCCTTGTAGTCGTCGTGGAGACCCTTGATGGTATTCTACACCAGGGCGTCGTCGGTGACCGGGGCGTTCACGTCGGCGAGGGCGTCGGCGACCGTCTTCTGCTCTAGACAGTAGGCGGTGATGCTCTTGTCCCCTTGCTCGATGTTGTGGAAATTCTGGCCGAGGTAGCCCGCGTGAGCCTGCTGGTTGTCGCGGAAGAGGGCGGTGATGCCGCCAAGGACGGCGAAGGCGGTGTTGCCAGATGCCATCACCATGTCGGCGATGTCGGCGGTGATGGAGCTGTACAGCCAACTCTGGAGCCACTCGGCGTCGGTGGGAGGGATGGCCGTGGTGAGGTGGTCGGCGAGGGAGAATTGGTTGATGGCGATGGAGAGGAAGTTTCGTCACTTGGTGAAGTTGGAGGTTTTGAGGTCTAGGTTGAAGGGAGGAGGCTCTTGAAGTTCTGGATGGCCATGGCCTGAGACCAGAGGGCGGTGTGGGGGTGGGGAGGGCGCCGGTGTCAGACATGGCTGCGGCTGGTGCGGCGGTAGGGGGAGAGATGTCGCGGCGCAGAACCCTAGGGCGGCGGCGGTAGTGGAGAGGGGCGGAAGCGTATCGTTTGGCTGATACCATGATAGAATTAGAGAGAGAATGATTGACCACAATTGTGGGTATCCTGTTATCTCATATTTATAGAAGATTACATGGAAACAACAGATTACAATTCCTAAACATAATGGCCTGATTATAGGCAAGATATCAAGCGCTAAGTATGGTAGGATATAACCGAATATCCTAGAGTATTCGGTTTACCTAACATTCCTTAACTCCTTTCAAAAAGGAAAATACACCGAAGAGAACTTGCAATAATGATCACTACAATGGTTCAGTCAATTTTGCTGATGAATCAGCCAGAGACTTTCACTTGTAGGAGTTGTAGCTGAGTGGCAACAGTCTCTCTGGTAAAGCTGGAGGGGAGTCTTGGCCCATACTTGAATAAGGCACACGTATCACTAGGTTTTACTTGTCAAATATGGTTCAGATCTTCCCTAAAAAATAAAAGTAAAACATGGTACAGATCTGTCAATACTCGAATTGTGAGTAATGATGCATATGCTAGCTAGGTTCAGCGGACTGAGATCTGTGCCTCACATGGCGTTGTGAATGGCATCTTTGATGGGACGGAATAATATCTGTACGATTGAAGAATGCTCACCGCTCAGTCATTCAGAGTCGATAATCTGAGGATCTTCAGCTCGTATAGCTTTTCTGTTTGAATGCATGGTTCTGCGTGGCTTTGTAATGTAGACTGAAGTCATGTATAATTGTGAGCATCTTGTGTGCAGTCATGTCAAGCGGTGTTGAGGAATATGAGCAAGTACTCAAACAGGCTCTAGGTGAGTATAGCTGTTGTTTCTACGGGCTCTGTGAGAGTGGGGGTTAAATTCTCAAGTTTGAGATGGCTTCAGCCATCCGACACGTCGGCGAGCCTATCTTGGAGACTGAGTAATACCCTGTTTGTTGCCAAGACGTATCAGTACTGTGAGTGCCCCTATCTCCCACCCTTTTCCCCTGTCAAATCTGTCTATTGTCCTTCATGTTTGTTAATGTTAGTTCATTGGAGTACTACCATTTTTGTTTGCATGTCCGAAATCCTGTTACGATCGTACTTCTGGGAACATGGTTGGGAACAATAATGGTAGCAAAGCTGATAGGAAAGTTTGAAAACAGCTTGGCTGAACTGTAACAAGTCTGTTAGTGCCAAAGTTCGCCTAGCTAATTCTGTTTGAAACAAGCTCTGTATATGTACTGAATTTCATTTCTGCCAGAATGTCAACTTGCTTTGTATGGTTCATTTGGATTTGTGATGCAGCTGCTGATGGTGAAAAGTCGTTGAAATTATGTGAACTTTTCAACTAGCTTTGTCATGATTAATTTAGTCCAGTATGCTGGCCACTCGTGATTTGTACAGTGGTCATCCTACGCTTAAACTGCACCCCACGTCCCCACTCATCTATTGTTGTGTGTGTGTCGAATATTATGTACGAGTTGAGTTAGGTTTGGACTTGGAGTTGTATTAGGTGTGGATATGTACGAGTAGTGTTCGAGTCGAACTCTTGTAACCTGTGCCTGCCATATAATGAGGGGAGCACCACACGTGTAACCATGACGACTTGATAGCAACAGATACGCAGAGGGAGCCGGCGGCTTGTGCCGGCGCCTAGGGCGGTCAGGGTTGCGGTATCAATGGGGAGGAGCGCCCGTAGTCATGCTCCGCAGATGTAGACGAGTTCGTCGAACTGCGTTAACAAATCTCGGTGTCATCATCTTGCTGCGGATTACTTTGTTTCTCGGTAGATCGATTTTGCGCATGCGACGGCAACAATTGGTATCAGAGCAAGGTTGAAGGCAGCGGAATTTGATCTAGAGATTGGAGGGCGATGTTGGGATCGGGCGTCGCCGGCGTAGCATCGTTGTATTGCGATGCGCAGGCGAGATGGCGATCTAGATTCATCTAACCTCGCGGAAGCAATCGGAAGCAGCAGGCAGATTTGTGCAGAGGCTTTGTGCTTGGAAATCTAGATCGGGTCGGTCTCGATTTATTGGGAGACGTGGCGATCAAGGGAAGGCATCAGCGCAGGGCAGGCGGTGCGATCCAGCAAGGGCACAGCAGGCTCGTAAGGACTAGGCGCTCGTGCGCGTAAACCAGGGGAAGCAGGGGTTCGATCAATCGCGATCCATGGCTGCATGCAGGGCAGGAGCACGTACGAGCAAACAAAGGGCTGAGCCAGTGCTCCAGGCTGTCGCATGCAAGGTCCAGGTGCGGTGCATGGAGTACCAAAACAAGGCACGAAGGAGATTTGTTACCTGAAAAAAAAGCGTCATGGGGTATTGTGTTGTCATCCGGAGCAAGATAAGGAAATTCTAAGAGCTTTGGCGGCACGTAGGCATGAGGTGCATGTCACCTGCATCCTCTTTGGTACGTGTGTATTTTTCCAGTTGTTGTTTCTTTGCTCGGTATACAGTTTGTGTACAGGATGGCTGCGGTAGATACAACACGCGGAGTCGGAGGTTCACGGGAAGATTGACAAGATTTTGGTCAATGTTATTTGATCCGAGCGTTGTATGGGCGACGGTCGATGATGTAGCATGGGGCCAAGTTGATCAAGATGGACTGGATGCGGCGACTGACGACGTGCTGGAGCATGTCGTGAGGATCATGCATATACAGGGTGCCAGACAGTGTGTGGAAGGTGGACTGGGCACATGGTGGAGCATGTGTGCAGTCGGATACGTTCGGCTGGGTCGGACTGGACAGTCTGACAGATCGACGAGAGGTCGGTCGGACAGAAGACGGTGAAGATCGGCGACAACGACATAGGAGCGTGAGGGCTGATGGTGTCCGTATTCTGTAGCGTGGAAACACGTGGCGCATGGTTATGCGTGCTTCGACATGCGATGACGCAGGGTTGATTAAAGATGGTGTACACAGGAGATCTTGAGGTCACGGGGCGTGGGGTGAATTGATCATCTACCAAGGAGTCATGTTGAAGGTGGAGCTGGACTCTCTGAGGGGAGATTTCACTCGGCTGATGGATGGGCTGCGGCGTAAGTCGACGGAGAGTCGAAGCCTAGTCAGCGGGAAGGCGAGAAGCACGTTGGTCGGACTGGACGTCAGGATTCGAGAGATACATGGAACTCGGCATCGATCACGTATGACTGATGGTTGTCTGTAGTGGGGCCTGAGGTGGTGTGGGTTAGCGACCTAGTAGATCTTGGCCAAGATTGCAGATGCTCGACGCGGTAATAGCGTCGAGTCGTGCGGTAAGCACGGGACACGTCGACAGACCATGGCACGGGCGGTCGGACATGTTGTCGGACATAGGTGCAGGGGTGCTGAAACAGTGTTGGCGAGTACCGGATTCAAGTTGGTGACTGGGTCTATGGACATTGACGCGTCAGGTGATAGACATGAGTCAGTCATGGGGAATCTGAGAAAGTGTTGGAGAGTCTGAAATGTCGGAAGCGTGGAGAGTACATGGCCGTATATTCTGTGATGTTCAGTGCACATGGCAAAGTGCAGGTGACTAGATACAGAAGGAGGCGGAATGCTATAGCTGTGGGACATGTAGAAGACTATCCAAGATGAGACGACTGTCAATTTGACTCAAGGTGACTAAAAGGCGACGGTGAAATTCCTTCAAGTTGGAAGCACTTTCACGCAGATCAGTGATCGGTGTGTGATGATGTTGACACAGGAAGAAGGGACTATAGTTGCAGGTGGAGTTACGTGGAGTCTGGGAGTACCAGTGGAGCTCATGGAGACACTCAAGTCCGGAGTACATGGAGTTTTGACGCATTAACGAATTCAAGGTGGTGGACAATATTCGCCAAGGTGGAGTTTGTTGTGTGTGTGTCGAATATTATGTACGAGTTGGATTAGGTTTGGACTTGGAGTTGTATTAGGTGTGGATAGGTACGAGTAGTGTTCGAGTTAAACTCTTGTAACCTGGGCCTCCCATATAATGAGGGGAGCACCACACGTGTAACCATGACGACTTGATATCAACAGATACGCAGGGGGAGCCGGCGGCTTGTGCCGGCGCCTAGGGCGGTCAGGGTTGCGGTATCAATGGGAGGAGCGCCCGTAGTCATGCTCCGCAGATGTTGGCGAGTTCGCCGAACTGCGTTAACAAATCTCGGTGTCGTCATCTTGCTGCGGATTGCTTAGTTCTCGGTAGATCGATTTTGCGCATGCGACGGCAATATCTATGATTAAACTTGATGTGAAGAATCCATTGACACAGTATATGATGCTGTGTCTTCCTTGAACATGATTTATCTTAGGTAAAATGATCAACGGCCATGAACGACAAAAGGTATGTGATACATTTTCTTGTTCTATTTATGTTCATGCTTGTTAGCACTTTATACGATGGCTAATAATAACGGGTAGTTAAGGATGTCAGAGTTTGCACCGAAATCCATAATTACACATTATGTGATCATGGAGTAACTAGGTGTGGTGTCTTTTCATGCCGATAAATATCATATGCTTAGTTAAGAGTTTGAATTCATTTTAGTCATTGACAACTAAAACAAGTTACTCCCTAAACTAGTTACCTCGTTTATGCTCTAAGAAGGTATACGGGCTTTGATTCATTTTGTTTGCCAAAAATACATGTTTAGAAATGGCCCTCGATTGAGCTGGGAATGGAATATTACAAAGTGAGGTATAGGCCAATGTGTCGACCCATTTGCGTCCCTACTTCTAGCCCGAAGGTGAGGTCCTATTATGCAAGACTGGTTGGTCAGGTCGCATAGGCTTCATACTTCTAGCCCGAAGGTGAGGTACTAATTAAGAAGAAGAGTTGCCCGCTACCAACTTTGCAGTATCTTCATAAGCGTGATTTATTTATCTTATGCATATACGCCTAAATTATACTCGTCATTTGGTGTATATTCTCTAGGCGGCGGCACACTAGCTCCTAGTCACTACATACAGAATCACACGAACAGTCTTTATCAATGACAGTTTACCTGTGAACACATTTAAAAAAATTGTACGACATATGGAAATATAGAAATCCACTCCAGTCACCATTTATTATTGATTCATCCATTGAAACTACTTATATGTTCTGTGCTACACTTTTTGCTCTTTTCTTCATTTGTCTTAGCCACTATATTGTACTTATATACAAACTAGATGTCTGTCATTCGTGTTAGATATTTTGGATCATATAATTAGTTAACACTACCTTTCATGAAGCTACCAATGCATATCCAGAAAGTATAAAAACTTGACTAGGCAATTGTAGGCGCATATGCCCATGATCTAATATTACCAAATCAACCAAATGGGTCACCCAGATGATGGGAAAAGGGGGGCCAAGAACTGATGCCTCTTCTCATCAGCAGCCATATTAACATTATAGAACACACACACAAACACACATGGGCAAGGCCTGTCACACAGGAAAGCTAGGAGGAGATCGAAAGATAATGGTTACAAGTTACAAAGCAGGGAAAAAGGATATAGGTACAAGATAGTACACTGCAAGCTAAGCTGCAGTGAGCTAGCAACATTCATGCATACAAACACATGACAAAATAGTAGATTACTGGCAGTCTGTCCTGAAGTACAAGAGGGGCCATGAACATTGCCTTCTCCTCCTTTACGTCGACGGTCTTCAGCTATCAGCCTGCTCCAAGAGTCCCAGTCAATACTCGATCGTATGCATCGGCCTCCAGAGCCCCGACTGTTTTGCCAGCACACTGCATCTTGGATGCATCTATCCTTCGTCTCCACAAATAGGAGCTGAACCAAATTGGCAATAGTGGCAAATGTACGTTGAACGTACACTAGTTCACATATCGACTAGTAACTAAATTGACTGAAGTACCCGTAGATCTGGGATTGTACATAGTGTAGGGCTAGGTTGGTCCTCGGCCGGCGGCGCCATGGAGGTGAAGGTGGCGTCGGTGGAGGTTTTGGTGTTGGCTCGCGTCCCCTCTCGCGGTGGTGCTCCTCGGAGCTTCGTCGCGCCGCGGCTGACTTCCTCGAGGCCGCTGATCTACGGATCTGTTCGCCTCGTCGGGCTCCGGCCGGATCCACGCTGGCGGCGGATCCGAAGCTTGAAGATCAAGTTGAAGACGGCGTTGTACTTCCCTCCGACGAAGGCGGTGCTCCGGCGAGTAGGGTCCTCGGGCCCGGCGTTTGGCGACTTCCCGTCTGCCACGGAGCTGGCTCCTGTCCAAGGCATGAAGCGGAGCAGCGGCAGCGGCGCGTCACCGACGGCTCCTGTGCGTCGCCTGTGTCGGGATCTAGAAGAAGGAGTTCTTTGTAATTTTTTTTCTGGGTCTTTTTGTAAGTTTGGAAGTGTAATGTCGTCCGATCCTTCGCAAAAAAAAAAATTGACTGAAGTACCAGACAGACAAACAGTAGACACAAGCAAACTCGATCTTATTTGAATGGATAAATATAAGGGTAGCTCATAGTAGCTATTGGTTGATCCATAGCTCGCATGCATGGCCATGCATGCGAGAGAAGAAAGCTTCGGCTGATCATCTCCATCAGCGACGGCGTGCAGCTGTCTCCCGCTGCGCGTTGAAGTAGACGGCAGCTACTGGGAGACCAAGGTCGTTCTCGGCAGCAAAGCGGCGAGTGTTGAAGTAGTCCCTGCTGGAGGGAGGACTCACTGCCTGCCGCTGCTTCTGTTTGAACAGGACGAAGGTGAACCTGTGAATGCCGATGTTGGGCTTCGGGCTCTCATAGCTCACCACCTCCCTCCCTGCATTCATATTCGTGTATGTTTGTTCGGAGAAAGTAAGAATAAAGCCAATCAGCTAGAGCTAAAGCAAGTGATCGATGCGTGAAAAGGGCTTACCAAAAGAAGCATCAGTGGTGCCAGGGATATCAGTGACGATCCTGCATACAAAGTCATAACCTGATCAGCTTATGATCTCTTTCCTTGTTCGACTCCTGATTGATCGAGTGCTTTAAGCTGGCTTGGGTTAGTCTTACCAGTGGAGATGCTCCCTCAGATATGGATCACTAGGTCCTGGCACATCTGGGTCCGTCATGACCTGAAGAGCAGCAACATATACTCGGTTATCATCTTGATTTTACATAGCTTAATCGTCTGTGTATGCATGAGATGATCAGAGATAAGAGAAGCACAAACCAGCGTGAATAAAGATCTCATATCAGCGCCCTGGACCTCAATGCGTGGCTTGGCCACGACCGCCGACGGGAAGAACTCGTGGCCATTGAACACTTGCTTGTTGGAGTTGTAGGTTGCCGTCATCTTCACGGTGGGGTTGAAGTTGTCGATGACCTCCCCAATCACCTTTCCGACGACGAGAGGCTCTAGTACCCTAGCCATGGCTAGCTAGCTAACTTGAGCTGAAAAGCTGGTGATCGATGACAAAGATCCACAGCCGGGGTAGCTAGTAGAAGCACTAGATGGTTGTTGCTAGTAGAAGCCTTGAGGAATGAGGAACTATAACCTGATGGTTGTTGCTTGGAATGGGCAGCATAGAGGCTCTATTTATAGCTGTGAAGAGCCACAAGTTGAGAAAACTGTGAGTAGGCCAGTATGATGAAAAATCTAAAGCTAGATTATCACTAGGTGATGTTTCATTATTCCATTTTTGGAGCACTATAAAACCGAGGCACACATCTTTAAAAAGAATCGAATCTGAAAACTGATATAGGGCCATATATTCGAGACATATGGTTTTTGAGACAAGTTTAGTCCAATTAATGCGCAGAATCCACATATTTTTTTTTAGATAAAGGGATTTTATTATTTAAGAGTTTTAAGCATTACACCCCGCCTCTGCATAGCTAAGATGCACACAACCACCAATTCACGAGTACTCACTTCGACAAAAGAATAAAAGAGGCGAATTACATATCATAATGAGAATCCACATATTTGGTAAAAGACGAAAGCCTATTGCCGTGTATGCGCCCACAAAGTCCCAAGCTGAGGTAGAGCAAATATACCATAGTTAAAGTCCTTGAAACACAGTTCATTGATCCTTAGGATCGAAGGATATTATTGCAAGCGACATTCGACATTGACAATTTGCTTAGTGTGATGATGATGAGTATAGCCTATGTAGTTTATTTCTACCCAAGCAAAAAGTTCTATGTTGATTTGCTGGTTTGTACTGAAATACTTTTGCAATACTGTATTTTTATTAGGGGTATTGCAATCATATTATGATGTAACAACATAACTTTTTTATGATGTAATGCATTAGCGAGTCCAGAACAGTGAAATAAGGGTGCTCCAGCTCTGCTCAACGCCCAAAAGTGATAGCAGAAAGCAGAATATCAAGGGGCGGAACAACAGAGCAGGTAATTGGCCCTTGCGTGCACCCACCTTGCGCTCAGCTTGTACGTATGTTATTTTCCACTACTTATTTGATAGCATGGAACGATTGGTTTGTACCTTTTAGCATAGGGTTACACCATTAATTGAAGTACTTAAACTGTCATTTGTACAATTTCTGATCTTATGTATTTTTTCTTGAATGCTAGACACTTAGAATGTGAGGATCAGGTTCCCAGTTACCGAATAATTATGTAGCAGGCTTTGGTATTTTGCCGTAATGTTTTCTTATGTCTGGAGTCAGAACACTGGACCAGCTTTGTATGTTTACTGCTTACTGTTGCTGTACATGACACACAAACCTAAGGCCAAACAGTGATCTGATTGGTCCCAGGGGTCTAGCTAAGCCAAAAGGTTCATTTCGTGAGGATTCAGACTCTGGTTATATAAGCGGTGAATCTCCATGATAAGTCAAAGATAGCTGCCCGTCCGCCAGCTTAACTTATGCTAATTGCCGTTGCACTTTTCGTCCATTCCTTTTAGTTATTTAAGCATTACTACCGCCTGAATTCTCTGTGCCGTGACATTTCACTTTCCGATTCCACTAGGCTTAAACAAATCATGCCAACCTAGGAAGGATGAGGTGGCATGCCTATTTGATGGCTGGCGAGCAGGGCAACTCAGCAGAGGATAACATGTTGGGGTTGTTCCTTTAGACGATGCTCCAATTTTCCTTTTTCCAGATATATTTGCTGACATGTTATGTTTATCTTCCTTGGAAGTGTGTCAGCCGCGGAGCAACACCAAAATATGCCCATGGGGATATTTTGGGCTTCTTACGGCTGTAGACTATCGTGTTATTCATATTATTCACTTAGGACGCGTTTGGTAGCCTGCAGCCAGCGGGACAGGCTGTCTGTTTGCTTGCCTGCAGCCCAAAACTTGCATAGCGCGCTTCTTAAAGCACCCTCGGGGCAGGCCCAGTAGAAACGGCCGAATCGGCCGTTTCAAGGGAGCCATGCCCGTTCCTCTTCTCTCTCTTCTCCCCTCGTGCAGATTCTCCATCCCGCCTGCAGCCGCGGCGCTCGATTAGAGATGGCGGGAGCTCGCGTGGTACAGCCGAAAACTCGGCGGGAGAGTTTGCATCACCTCCCGCCCAAAACCTGTCGGGGAATAATTATCCCGCGACTTATTCAAGCAAAGCGCGACTTATTCACAGTCGCACCACTATTGGGCTTGCACAAATATGGGCCGACTCAAGATCATGAGGAAGGATCCAGAAGCTCGAAGATAACTTGACTTGGCAGACAAGACACATGATTAGTCTCCAAGTAGGACTCCGGCTCATACTTTACTTGGGAGAGAAGTTTCCTTGTAACCTTGCGAGCCACCGTCTTTATAAGGTGGACTCCAAGGACCTAGAACCCGAAGCTCCAAACCCTAGCTCTCATACATCCCGAGAGAGGCGACTCAACACATCGATCGCCAACCCCTTGTAACACCATATTCATATCAATATCAATCTAGGATAGGCAGGACGTAGGTCTTTACCTCACATTGAGGGGCCGAACCTAGGTAAAAAACATTGTCTTCTCGTGCCCTGCGATCTTTAGCTCGGAGACGCTCGATCGCTTAAT
Organism: Poa pratensis; assembly: GCA_947311845.1. Classification (NCBI taxonomy): domain Eukaryota; kingdom Viridiplantae; phylum Streptophyta; class Magnoliopsida; order Poales; family Poaceae; genus Poa; species Poa pratensis. The sequence continues at coordinate 108,989,159 of CAMZMU010000052.1, forward strand.
CCCCAACTCTACGAAGTCATCTCCATGACATCTGCGTGACAATCCCACGACAGTTGGCGCCCACCGTGGGGCCTGCGGTCAAGAGCGTCAAGTTCCGCGCTGGATCTGTGCCAGGGACGGAGGATCTCGTCGTCGATTCAATCTCGGCGACTTCGACATCGCGCCGGTCTAAACGATTCGGCGGTATCAACATCTACATCAAGCTCGAGTAGGAAGCGTGGAGAAATTCGACCGCGCGATTCGGGGCTCAATTTCGACAACGCCCCTCACGCGCGGGTCACAGGACAGCAGCAATGCCCGCATGGCGGACATCACCGGCGGCGGCTCGAAACTCATCTCGACGATCCCTTCGGTGGAAAGATTCGTAATCGAGTTTCCTAGCAGCTGTCCAAAGCGTATCGAATTCCGACAGTTAGATCTCCGTGGGCGACTCAAACACTGAATCCCTGTAGAAAGCTGACGGAACTCCGCGCGATTTTGGGAAAATAATTATCGAGATCGACTCGGACATCAATTCGAAGATCCCTCCGGTGGAAACCTGCGGAACAGAATCCCGAAGCCCTCCAAGAAATTTGAGACAATTCCAACGGTTAGATCACCGTCAGCGACTCGCGCGCTGCAGCAAATTTCATGTCAAGGCGAGTTCGCAAATTCTTCAGTGGCGACATCAACAAATATCGGCGACTCGCCGTACCGAGTCTGTGTGCGGAGCTCAACATCAGCACTGCCCTCGTTGCCGAGTGATCGTATCCATCAGATGAAAATATTCCAACCAGTCGACAGGCCGTGGCTCGAAGAAACGTCAGAAGCTAGTACATCGCTGGCACCAATTAATTTGGCTGCTTTGGAACACAAGAAAATTTCTCATTGGAGCAAGTTCCCGAAGGAAACCAGGGAGCAGCTCACCGGCCGGAACAAATCCAGGAGTCGTGTTCGATTAAAGTACTGCTTCAGGCCATGTAGGGAATACAAGACCACGAAATAGAAAGGAAAAAGAAAAAAAAAACCACGATCGCTTAAAATCCAAGGACACATATCACGTACGCATCTTGGCAAAAGAAACAAGAAGGATCGCTTAAACGGCTTGTTTAGCGGTTAGCACGTGCATACCCTAATGAAGCACATACATGGAGTGAGTTGGCAGCCGAGTCAGGGACTCGGACGACTTCGTCTTCGACGATTCAACACCACCAACGGTGGCGATCATCAACATTACTCACGCGCGGCTCATCAAAATCAACAACGGCGGTGACTTCACCTTTGCGTCGGCCAGGCGACTCGTCCGCATGTGCATCTTCAGCAACACATGCGTGAGGCTCACATCAGCATTGCCCTCGTACGGTCGGGTGTATCTGCCAAGTAAAATTATTCCGACCCATAGGCAAGCCGCGACTTGAATCGCACCTAGCCAAGATCGACGGAAGCTCCGTCGCCGGCATCATTTAATTTTGCTATACCGTGTCGAGATCGAGCTCGGCGTATGCCCAAGATATATCGAAGAAGAAGAAAACATCAAGCAGCGGCGCTCGAGGCCCTACACCAACATTGACCCGCGCGTGCAGCCGCGGGTCAGGTATCAAGTCGCACCAGCGACTTAGTAAAATCTCCGACGATCCGTTTGATAAGGAAAAAAGAAGTAGTCAGAGCTACTAGTTTATTAAGGCATCACGTACAAGGACTTCACTTGTAAGGAGCCAAGGGCATATGACGTATCAAGGCTGCAGCTCAGCGACTCAAGAGTCAAGCAAATAATCAACAAACAAAACACCAAGGGATGAATACAATTACCTCCGACTGCAAAAATCAGCATAATCATCACAGATTTGTCGCGGACAACAACTTCTATTCCGCGGCAATGACGATCGGTGAATCGCTACGGTCAAAATTCACTTTCACCACGGACGGCTCCACCTTGCTGCGGATACCATCGCGGCTCTTCATTGACGTCTGCTGTCCACGGATCATATCGCGTCATCAACGCCAAGAGACTAAAAACAAGATAAGTTGCTATTATGCTCAACTTTCGCAGCCTTTTACTTTTATCAGTAAAATTAAGTTCTCTTCGAGTTTATCTCGGGGCTGCATATCTAGGTTATTATGCCTTTTAGTAAATATTTTTGCGACTCATATTATATCATGTCGAAGACTTTAGATTCATATTAGTTTTTGTAGATTTAATTACATCTACTTCTCAGTACATTCGTCAAGTTAGAGTTCTTTATAAGTCGCATTGCAAAGTCTAGCTATTTACAGCTTGCATTGAATATCAAGATCACCACTACATGTTCAAGCATTGATATTTGACGATTCATTTGTCATTCTATGACTTATCATTATATCAATTTATGACTGATCGTTATATGATTTCATGATTTATCATCATATCATTTTATTAATCATCGTCGACTTATTGTCCTATCAATTTATGAGTCGCATAGCGATTTACCCCCATATCATTTTATGAGTCGCAAACGGCTTATCATTACATCAGTTTATGAGTCATTAATGAATCATTATCTTATCGATATTTGAGTTAAACAGGTGACTCGTTGTATCACATTTACAGCTAATCAGAGCTGGTTATCATCAAAGCTAATTAGAGCTCGTCACGGCAGTTGCAGCCGATCAAAGCAATAATCCTGATTATTCTCGGCTTAAGTCAGAAGTATCTTTGCACTATGCGGCCAAAGTACTGGGGTGCGGTGTCAATCGAAGTGCGATCGCCTATCATGGCTGCCAAGCGACCCTGAACACGCATTTTTTACCTGGGAAATACTGAGCCGCGCGAAGACCTACTTAACGGTAATAGAGATAATTCAGAAGGACTAAAGTACCCGCGTGTGGCGTCAATCGAGTCTGAATGCCTATCATGGCTGCTTATCATGGCCGTTCTCGACCCTGAACACACATTAGATTTGGGAAATACTGAGTCAAGTACATGCTATCATGCATCGTACAATATGCTATCATGCATCTTACCAGTTGCTATCACGCAACAATTTGCTATTATGCAACCATTTGCTATCATGCAAAATACAATTTGCTATCACGCAAAATATCATTTGCATCATGCAACATATCATTTGCATCATGCGACATATCATTTGCTATCATGCAGATTATACAATGCTATCATGCAGGGTACCATATGCTATTATGCGGAGTACTAACTTTTTATCATAATTATTACCAGCCGCCAAGGCTAACATATTATCATCAAGTTATTGTTATTACTTCCTTGGGGGCTTCGCCCTTTGAAATTCAGGAACCTATAACTCGGCCATATGAGTTTGAACTGGCATGACCAGATTTTTTAATGATTGGGATAATCATTCCCTAATATCGGCTGTTGAAGCCACCATTATCTTTTATCTACAGCCACATCAAGTGGAATTTATATCATTATTATCTTGTGGCAAAAATATTTGTCAATCTGTTGCAGGATCAAATTGCAACGATATGCAATCAAGCAGGATAATGAAAGCATGTATGCTTAATGCCTGGGGGCTAGGACAATTAAATTTGTGTCCAACTTGTGATATTTTTTGAGTCCCGAGCAGCATGATCAAGCATGCAACCCGGCCCTCGGGGGCTACACATCTACCATATTTGGCGGTCTTTATTATACTCATATACCATGTTTACATGCAGATTTCATTTTTTGCAGCACATGAGAATATATATCCATTTGCGAGTTAAATAAGCGACTCGAAAATCTTTAAATACAGGTTGTGGCTATATGCCCTTGAGCCGCCATGTCTCAACATGCGTTTAGATGGCTCGTCATGATAACATGACAGATTATTATACTAATGATCGACCAGCTTATTTATGCTTATGGTCTTTTATGCTTCGATGTCTATGCATGCTCAGCAACTTATACACATTTGACTGATATATCTTGATGCTCATAAGTTATTATTCTTATGATTTCAGCTCAGTCTTGCATCTAATAGGACAAGGTGGTTTTCACCAAGTGCTTCATGGAAAACTCACCGCGATTCTGCTGTTTCAATGCAACCAAGACAGAAGTGCTCAATTGGCAACATAGTGGCTAAGTAAGCCGCAAAGATAGTGACTCATCGCTTCTACATCAGCGGCTATTGAGCCGCTACGCTCGCGACTCATCATCAGCAAGTCGCCAAGTGCAACATCGACAATTCGGCAAGAAATACATACGCGAGCTTGCAAGATCATCATCAAGACAGAATCTTCCGCCTGATTCTACGAATCACCCGGAAGATTGGGGGCTAATGTCGGGGGAATAATTATCCCGCGACTTATTCAAGCAAAGCGTGACTTATTCACAGTCGCACCACTATTGGGCTTGCACAAATATGGGCCGACTCAAGATCATGAGGAAGGATCCAGAAGCTCGAAGATAACTTGACTTGGCAGACAAGACACATGATTAGTCTCCAAGTAGGACTCCGGCTCATACTTTCCTTGGGAGAGAAGTTTCCTTATAACCTTGCGAGCCACCGTCTTTATAAGGTGGACTCCAAGGACCTAGAACCCGAAGCTCCAAACCCTAGCTCTCATACATCCCGAGAGAGGCGACTCAACACATCGATCGCCAACCCCTTGTAACACCATATTCATATCAATATCAATCTAGGATAGGCAGGACGTAGGTCTTTACCTCACATTGAGGGGCCGAACCTGGGTAAAAAACATTGTCTTCTCGTGCCCTGCGATCTTTAGCTCGGAGACGCTCGATCGCTTAATCCCCAACTCTACGAAGTCATCTCCATGACATCTGCGTGACAATCCCACGACAAAACCCTCCCCTATATACACCCTTTACTCTCACCGCTGCTCGGAGTCCACCATTTTCACCAGTTCGAGGTCTTCGGTCGGAGCTCGCAGGTAAGCGGCGGCGGTAGTCTTCATCGGTAGGCAACAGCGGAGCGGCGGCGGCACCCTCGTCGGCACGGAGTGACCTCGTCTTCGTTCGTCCGCATCCATGGATGTAAGTTCCGAAACCCTGGCTACCATAGAATGTTCTAGATCTGAGCTGTGTTTGAGGTCTGCTCTGATGTATGTATGATCCATGCTTGTAGCTGAGGAGCTAGGATGTGTAGATCTGGTAAATTCCATCTAGGTTCTCACATGTGGCCATGCTCTCTAGATCTGTTAGCTTCGATGTCACTTCATTAGTTCATACACATGCTTGTCTTTGCTTACGGGGTTCACGATGTTAGATCTGGTAGGCTCATAAGGTCTGTTATCGTGCTCGATGTAGGAGATGAAGAACGAGGATTTTTGTATGTCACTTGTACCAATTGGGGACACCCAAATCCCATCCTCGTATGTCGAGGACTCTCAGCCCACAATGGACTTCGGCCTGACCGACAGCACGTACGGTGCTGTGCACGACGTTGTAGGCTCGTTAGCTACGACGTTGAACCAGTAGATTGTGAAGAACAAGGCCCAGGCCAAAGCAACCATGAAATGGCTGCCTTTCATGTCAACCTTCGTGCTCAAGCACATGACTACTCTCATCAGGACAGGGGTTAGGACAGACAAGGGTTTCAAAGAGGTGCATCTGAAAGCTTGTGCTAAGGCTCTCTTTGCCTATTGTGGGGCAGAGGTGACCTCAACTCAGGTGTACAACCACCTGAGGAAGTGGAGGCTGAGGTGGGTACAGGTGAGCAAGCTCAGAGATTTGAGCGACGCTCAATCGTGTGAGGAGACCCACACCATCATCCTGGAGGACGCACACTACACGTGCCACATTATGGTGAGCACCTGTGTACTAACAGTGGGTTCTTTTCAAACTTGTACTAACCATCCTGCTCCAACACACTCATCTTCCAATCGTAGGATCACCCCAAGGATGTTGAGTTTCTTAACAAGCTTATTATGCACTACCCACAGATGCAAACGATCTTCTCCTTTGGTTTGGCCACCGGCAAGTATGCCATGGGGTCAGGTAATCCCCTTGGCACTCCTCAGCCGGAGAATGCCGACACTCGGGAGTCTGACACCGTGATCCTTGATGGTCCTCCGGGCAGGAAGGGGGATCACCCCAACCACGCCCATGGACTGGAGAGGAAGAGAGGTGCCCTTGCTGAGGAGGAGATCCAGGCCTTTGCCAGCATGACTGAAGCTGTGAAGGAGGTTGCCCAGGCCATTAGGGAGAGCAAGCCGACAGACATGCACCCTGACCTGTACAATGCCGTCATGGACTCTGTTGGGTTCACTGAGGAGGCTCTGATGGTGGCTCTCGGCCACCTCGTCGACCACAAGGCACAGGGTGTCAATTTCGTCGGCATGGCAGAGCAGCACAGGACCCTCTGGCTGAGGAACTTCATGGGCAAGTACTACAACGAGTGATCTCGCACTGTCGAGGTGGGGAGGGGTGGCAGCAGCAGATGCATGAAGAAGTTGAACTGATGATCTTGATGTATATTTTGGCTTAGCTAGGGCTTACAAACTACTCTTATGGTATGTATATTTTGATGAGGTGGTATATACTAACCCCTCAGATGATGGTGAACTTGTTGGTGGTGCTGGTGGTAGGATGACACCCACTTTTTGATGTGGTGGTAGGTGTAACACCATAGGTGTAGGATGAACTTGTGATCCTACTTTTGTAAGTATCATGCATGCTGCAGTAGTTCTATGTTAGAGACGCGTTCTTAAGCTTCTGTTGATATTGTTCATGTGTCTAGTTATGATGATATGATCTATCCCTTAATCCTTGTGTCCTTCGCAGATGAACTGGTACGTTGTGTAAAGGGGAAGGAGTCCAGGAGTGTACAATTCTTGGCGGAACTGCCAAGAACAGGTGGCAGGGTTCTCTAACAACAGCTATCAAGGGTTCGAGACTTTACAAGAGGCTCAGGCGAACTACATGAACTATCTGAACACCATCCCCCTAGGAGATCACGACGTGATAGAACATTAGGTCATTGCTCAGGCCATACCCAACGTGGGTAATCAAGTGGTAGGTTCTAGGATGAAGGACTTCATAATCATCGTCCTTTGTTGTGGTGATTGTGAAACTGCTTCTGTTCTAGTGTATGATCATCGTAGTGTATGATCATTGTAGTAGTGTATGATCATGGCATGGTAATCTCACCATCTTTGAACTGTGGTAACCGTAGCCGTGTGCTTGCAAGCAACCAAACAATGCCCTTTGTTGAATTGCAGCCGAAGAGACCAGATTAGATCGAACCAAACAAATGGCTTATGTTTTGTCATCCCATGCGACTAACTCGGCTGCAGGCTACCTAACATGAGCATCATCTTGGCTCCCGGCCGTTTTTCTGTGGCCATGCTCTCCAGGACATGCCCCCAAGAAAACGAGATGCCCATGCAGGCTACCAAACAGGCCCTTACCTGTGGTTCTTGTTGTGTTAATTTTGTGCATGTGTCAGGAATGTGGATTTATGCACCATACGGAGGGACATGTAGCATGCCAAAAAAAATAGTGAAAATGTCCCATGCCTAACATAGTGTAAATTTGCACTTGCGAAACCATGTGAAGTAGGCAATTGTTCATTGTAAAGGAAATGAATTGCATTTATTTTATTTTGCACGGCTGGATAGGACCAGTATCGTAAATATGGGTGTGCAGTTTGTATAATTAATTCTTCACATGGTCCTATTCTGATTTTGTAAGTGACACCGCCTTTTCTTTTTTCACATTTCTGGTTGCAATGTGGAATTCTTTAGCTCCCTTTTATCGACCAGGCACAATTCCATATCGTCTTGAATATGGTTTAATTTCATTGAATACCTCTTAGCCCCTAATCCTAAACCTATTCTTGTCTCGTCCATGCAGCGCTGTTATTAACACAGTGCTATGATGGAAAAAGACCAATATGATAAATATGCGTGAGCTTGTTTCACTGAATAACGTAGTGCCCATATATATTTTTTTTTTGATACAAGAGTACGTGTTCAACCTGAGAGACAAGGATACAAAACACACACGCACCCACACGCTAGAAGCGACCCGAAGGCCACCTGTCCTGGAGAAAGAGCAAAAAGAAACCTGCAAAACATAAAAATTACAAAAAAGTCCTTGCAGGTCCTTGCTCCCAACCACCACAGCACCCGCCACTGCCGATCTCCGGCGCCGCCAGAACGCCGACGGAGAGGAAGAGAACGGGACGACCTCACACCCAAGGCTAGCAGGGGCTCGATAGCAGCCAAGCTGCGTTGAAGTACCGCAATAGTCATCCGGCACGAACACCGGAATCGAAGCCGTCTGTCGAACATCGGCGGGGAATCATCCCCGAGCCACCACAGCCTCATCTTCGCCACCTCTAGCTGACGCCAGAGCAGAATACGAAGACACCAGCCTTCTACCACAGAACCACCCCAGATCAGTACGGCGCCAGGACGCCCCCGCCGAAGCCAACTCCTGTACACCAACCTCCACAACTCCTCAACGGCACCGGAGCAAACGCCATCGAAACGGGGAAGGAGCGAGAGGACAAAAATCCCAAACGCAGCCGCCGCCGCCGCCACCGCCCCGCCGACTGCGCCAAGGAGCAGACCACCGGGAAGCTCCTCGACGCTGCAACGAGCAACACCGAGATGGGGCTGGAGCTCCCGCACCATTATTGGACACGCCGCCGCCACCACCACCAGAGCGACGCCGCCCCACACCCTACTCCTACTATTCACACGCCTAACCAAGAGAACCGAGGTTCTCCCACCCTCCCGCCGCCGGAGCGACGAGCGGAGGGGAGGGGAACCCCCGTCTCCGGCGGCGGAGAACGAGGAAAACTCGACCGCCTCCCATTCGCCTTTCTCAACTTTAGCTGGGGAAGGGGGTGAGAAAGGAGGGTCCTAGTGCCCATATTCTGACCCTATGTATTGCTGTTTTTTCCATTCTGTGTCGTTAGGTAGATAGTGTTGCAAAGAACATTCTATAAACGGCATTGCGTGATGAGACTTGCAACTATCGGCGATTTGATTATTCTCGCGACAACTGTGAGGCTGTTGCAGGAGCCGATTAGCAAGCATAGACTGTGAACTGGTCGTCAAACTATTTGGTAGCTTTGCACTAGGCTAAGTTAGGTTCCCCTTTTGTTTCCAGAAACGGTATGCCCAGGTTGATCAAGCACAGGATCCTTTGCCATAGTAAGGCCACCAATCTTGATTATTCCAATCTCGAAACTCCAGTGGCTTCCTTGGAACCTGCTACCTGCGCAACGGTGGCAAATAAGCCGCTCATAGTTGCAGCATTATCTAAACATCTCCAAGAGCTGGCCGGTGCTTTTCTAAAAGTGGTTGAATATTATTGCTTTGCTATAAACGAAAAATCTGGGCGTCCTCAGCACCGCCAATGTGCTCGACCTATATATGGCACATGCTCCACTTTGTTGCCGAAGTTGAGCTCCGTCCTGATTCACGTCCTCTTTCTGTTCTAGGAGTATTTGTTCTGTACAGTTTGTTGCAGTCTGTGTGATATAAGAGTAAGAAGACAAGACAAATGTAAAGACAATTATTACGGCCAGGTCTCTTAGATATTACTTTGGAAACCAAGGAATGTCAATGATGTTATCCTACAATCGGAAAAGAATGTTGGTAACTCCCTTGGAAGTTGATTAAAGACTATTTATATTAGGCATCAATGCGTTAGGAGAGCTTCCAGAATATATTGTCTCGGTGTTATTATACTAGGAAAAGAGGAATAAAACTTCTTGGTGACACGCATGAGAACGCCGAATCTAATTTGGAAGGCTGCGTCCTGTCTGTGCTTTCTCATTTTTCAGAGCATACGCTAAGTTCAAGAATGTTCCCCTATTCCTAGAATGGAAAAGGCCTAGACGGAATTACGGGAAAATCGAGAATAACTCCTCAAATGCGTTGGCCCAGTAAGTGAAATAGATTATTCAAGTCGGCGAAAATGAAGCCAAAAGTGCAGCGTTGAGAAGTCTGTCGCTGTTTCTGGCAAAACTTCTGAAAAAACTATCTAGATCTAGGCTCCACGGAAATATTCTTTGCTCGAGTTAATGGAAACTTAGAGTAGAAAGTATATAAAAATTCAAAATCACATTCCATGACTTATACAGCTAATTGAAAGTTAAATATCACATTACTAGTGAGAGAGAATTGGACCTACTAATAGAAGAAGCAACTCTTCTATCTTTCACTCAAGTCCAGTTCACACGAACTTCTCCTCCACTTTTCGCCATGTGCACGTGTCAATAATCACGTGCATGTTTGACACATGTACTGCTTATTCTACCGCATAATGTTTGTGTTCTCTGCATGTTTTCTATACTTCTATATCTTTATTGACTACCATCTTCTTGCTCCATTTACTATCCTCAATTTTGTCATAACCAAAAACTCTCACTGCTTCTCCTATCCCCAATTTCGCCCATCTTCTACGCAAACTAGGATATCGATCTGTACTTTTCAATACATATTTATGGTCAAACACACAGGGAATTCGTCTAGTTAACCAAAACACATATGGATTAGGTATATCATTTGTCGTAACCATAACCAAAAATTAAAATAACCAGGAATTAATGATACTATAACCAAAACTGAAAATGGGGGAATGAGGCTGATGTTGAATCGGGTAATGAAGCAACTTCACCGTAGTAAGAATACAAGTGTAATCCAAGTGCGGATTTTTTTTTAACATTTGAATTCCTTATTCTTTACTCCTATTGTTTTGATTTATTGCTTATTTTTCTTACTTTTCTAGTTGTTCCAAATAATGCACGCTGTACAAAGTTCGTGGTAGGGAAATTCTTTGAATCATCACACTTTGTTGTTCATATGAAGGAAACGAATATACGATTTTCTAAATTGGAGAATGAAAACGAAGCCTTTTTATTCCTTAAGCTCCGATTTTTATAATTTAGTTTTATATTTTGGTTTGGTTATGCGCAACCCTAGTGCTACCTATGGGAGTTGCATGGGCAAGCCCCGTTTATGCATTGCGTACACGATGTTTTCTCAGAAATCGTGGAGGAAGTGAATAGCGACTGGTGGGGAGCTCCTATATGACGCAATTCATGTCAAATATCGATGAGACATAGGGAGTGGCCAAGACCGCGCCAAACCATTTGACGCTAGCGGCAGAACTAGCGTATACCAGGCTTTTTTTTGTTAGTTTTCACTCCCTCCACTTGAAAATATATAAACGACGTACAAGTTTGACCATCATTTGTACCAATAATATGTCTACAAAATTAGTATACTTATATAGAAAATGAAAGTATTTTGCAAGACGAATACAACGGTACCATTAATACATTCTCTATTATATATTTTGGTATATACTAGTGGTCAAAATCAAGTATCTTAGACCAGCAAAAAATATGTGCCTTATAATTTAGGGCGGAGGGAGTATTTTCTTAGGAATTTTTATTTCTAATTTAAAACATAATTGCTAAAAAATTAACATTTCAAGTAATTTGTGAGCATATTTTTCTTTCATATTTTGTTCTCTCTTTTTTGTTCTTATTTCTATTCATATTTTCGTTATTCATAAAGTTTGTACCAATTATTTATATTTAAAAAAGTTCACAATAGAAACTATAAAGAAATTGATTTTGAGTTTTTATAAGTGTTCATAAAAGACAAAAAAAAATCGCAAGTGTTAGTGAGTTTAAAGAAATGTTCTGGCTATTCAAAATAGTGTTCAAGAGATTTAGAAAAATGTTTGTACAGTTAAAAAAAAATCACAGGTTTTCAAATGTCTTCGAAAAAAATAAAAAAAATAAATGATTGAATCATTGAAAAAATGTTTGGACATTATAAATAAATGTTAACAGCTTCAAGTAAATTATTCACTCATTGCACCAAAAAAATAGACTTCGTATCTGAACAACAAAAGTAATATCACATGAGCAGAAATAAAAAAGAAAACAACTAAAAAGGAAACTCCTGAGGAAATAACAAAAACAGAATCAAAATATAAATTTAAAGAAAACAAAACAAAACAGAAAATGAAGAAGGAAAAGTAAAAAAAAAAACGAATAACAGAAAAGAGGGATCGAGGCATTGCCTGGTGCCAAAGCTCCCGGTTTCCTCACACCGCGGTAGTAGCACAGGATCTCGCTATCCGGCGTTGGAGTCAACACACAGCAACCGCCGGTGTGGGTCATGGCCCGACCGAGCCCATCTGGGCCCAGATCGGGCCCGCTGCCACCGCCGCCCGCCGCTAGCCACCATGTCGCCTTGGATGGGTCCTAGCGGGCGCCTCCGCATCGGACGGGATTGAGGCCGAGGAGATCCGCCGCCGCCACCACACCACCCGATTGCGGGGTGGCGCCTCGGCGGCGGCGGCGGGTGGGAGTGTTGGGAGGGCTGGGGGAGAGTGAGGGTGGACGCCCTGGCGCGGCTAGGCGCCGCGCGGAGGCGGAGGTTAGGGGAGAGCGAGATATTGTTGTGATGCAATGGTGAATACAAAGATGTATATGAGTCATGCGTCCAAAGGCATCAATATCTCACAGATCAGGAGCACACAAATGATTCATCTGTCTACCTCAGCCAGATACGTCTTGCTGGGTTGCCTTAGCAATTAAGTCTTAACGGATAGAAGCCATGAGCTCTTTCACATCATTGTTATTCTCTAGGGAATTGTTACTGTTTCCAAGGTTCTCGCACAACTTTCCATGTTTCATGTCGCTTACCTCTACCTTGAACACTCTTCGGAATCTTGGGTACCTTTGACAAGTCGTAGGAGTGAGGCATTGATAAGAGACATATGCATGCATCATATCAGACTCTTTACACTAAGAGTTTCTCCACCGGGGGCCTCCAAATCGGTGTCCGGAACCCCAATTGGGTCTCCTTTGGGGTGCCGTACATGTCTCCACCCGAGATTTGGAGGCCCTCCACAGCGGCACCCCCAAAGCAGGCACCCCAAACATTTTTTTTATAATTTTCATTCATTAAAACTCCAGCGGAATTTAAACGAGATTTAACAAACTTACAATTTCAAATTTAAACGAGATTTAACATACTAAACCTAGACTAGGCGGAGGGAAGGAGGCCTATGCAGTTTCTCGCCAACCAATACACACACCGGCGGGAGAGAGATGCCGCTTCATGGCCTGCCGGCGAGGAGAAAGATGATGCCTTTGCCCGATTCATGGCCGGCCGAAGGAGAAGAAGATGCGAACCAAGCGCCGGAATCATCAAGAGACTTGCATGCCTCAATGATTCGGCGCCGGGTTTTCATCTGCTATTCCCGTCGGCTACGGCCTTTAGAAACTTCATGCCGGCCTCCCATATCATGGCTCTGGCCTTGAGGAACGTCTCGTAGCCTCGGCTGAGCCGGCTGAGGCTTCTGGTTTCGCCAATGCGTGGCATTCGATTTACCGCCATGACATGCGGCGAGGCATTTGGTGGGAAGCCTCTTCGGCTTGCGGCGCCCTTTTCTTCGGTGACGGCGACGCTACTGCCCAAGATGCAGCCGGTTGTAGAGGCAGATCGGGCAGCTCGGGGTCATCGTCGTCCTCGCCGTCACGCTCGTCGTCCGTTGCGGAAAACTCCGGCGTTGGCTCTTGTCGACCGCTACGACGCGCCTCGTACTCCTTGTCCACCACAGCGTGCCAGTAGGGCACCGAGATGGAGTACTTGGGGTCGAGCTTTTGCTCGTACGACATCTCCATCCACTTGGGCTTGAGGAAGTCGACGCGCTCCTGCCCGCTGCGCCACGGCGCCACCGGAATGTTGGTGGCACTCCTCACCCACCAATGTCTACGCACGCTTCTATTCTTGTAGACAGTGTTGGGCCTCCAAGTGCAGAGTTTGTAGAACAGCAGCAAGTTTCCCTTAAGTGAATCACCCAAGGTTTATCAAACTCAGTTAAGATACAAGAAGTCTCTTGTGTCCCCAACACACCTAATACACTTGTCAGATGTATAGGTGCACTAGTTCGGCGAAGAGATAGTGAAATACAAGTAATATGCATGATTATAAGTGGTAATTGCAATCTGAAATAAAAATGACAGCAAGCAGACATGAGACAAAATGAGAGCAAACGGTGTTTCAATGCTTGGAAATAAGGCCTAGGGATCATACTTTCACTAGTGAACACTCGCAACAATAATAATATAATTGAATGCATAAATACCTCCTATTCACTATGCTACTCTGAACTACTCTCCCGTTGGATAACGAACACCAATCCACTGCGTAGGGTTGTAACAGCACGCCTCAAGTCTGTATTCCCTCTCTAGGGCACCCCGCGCTGTCACTATGAGCGCCCCAAATTAGTACTAAACAAATGCCACAATTTTATAGTGACAACCAACCAAAGAATAACTCATGATAAATATCCTTCTGATCTATTAATAGAGTCACACACATCACCCCACGTCACCTTGATATAGTGTTCTTACGTGACTCAAGATCATAATGATAAAACAACTTGACTAGCATATTCAATACATAATGAAGGGGAAACATCTATGACATCAACTACTTTGCAAAGCTCATGATCACATAAAGATCACACCATGGGAGAGAGAGTTAAACCACATAGCTATCGGTAGAGCCCTCAGCCTCGTGGGAGAACTACTCCCTCCTCATCATGGGAGGCAGCAACGGCGATGAAGATGGCGGTGGCGTCGATGGAGATGGCTCCAGGGGCAATTCCCCGTCCAGCAGGGTGCCGAAACAGAGATTTCAGTCCCCCGAATTAGTGTTGACGATGGCAGCGGCGATGGAACTTTTCGTGGAATATGATTACCTGCTTTAGGGTTTTCGGGTCGGGGGAATAAATAGGCGAAAGGGCGGCGGCTGGAGGCACCCGTGGGGCCCACACCACGTCACCGCACGATCAGAAGGTGGGCCGCGCCACCACATGGTGTGGCTGGCTCGGTGCACGTATTCGTCTCTCCTTCGAACTCCGTGTCCAATTCTGAGAATATTTCCAGAACAACTTTTCTGAAATACAAAAACAGCAGAAAACAGGAACTGGCACTGTGGCATCTTGTTAATAGGTTAGTCCTAGAAAATACATAAAAATGCTATGAAGTGTATATAAAACATGTAGCAATTGGTATAATATCAACATGGAACATCAGAAATTATAGATACATTTTGGACGTATCAAGCATCCCCAAGCTTAGTTCTACTCGTCCTCGAGTAGGTAAAACGATAACAACAAAATAATTTCTGAAGTGACATGCTACTACACAATCTTTGATCAAAAAGTATTGTAAATCACATGTTATGAATGAAGTGATCCAAGGCAATGGTCTATAGTTTGCTAACAAATAGATAATGAGCAATCAACTGAATCATATGAGCAAAAACTTTTCATGAATAGTACTTTCAAGACAAGAATCAAAAGGTTTTGCATAAGAGTTAACTCATAGAGCAATAGATTCTAGGTAAAGGGCATTGAACCAACACATAGGAAGATTTAAGTTTCATCATTGGCTTTCAACTTTCAACATCCATATATCATGGATATTTCTCAACACAAAGAAATATAATAAGTGTAATAAATTAGCATATAAAAATTGTTGCACATAGTTGACACAAGTGTTTGCTTCTGAGATAGAAAGGAGTATGAAAACTGACTCAACATAAAAGTAAAAGAAAGGCCCTTCGCAGAGGGAAGCAGAGATTAAATCATGTGCGAGCTTTTTAAGTTTTTGAAATCATATAGAGAGTAAAAAATATAGGTTTTTGAGAGGTGTTTGTTGTTGTCAACGAATGGTAGTGGGTGAAAACAATATCTCCCATGTCAAACAGACTTTCAAGAACGGCTCCATGAAGGACGTTATTTCTACCAGCAAGGAAGATCATCCCTCTTGTTCTCTTTGGTTTACACACGTAGTTATTCACTGGTATCATTGCTTGTCTGATTGGATCAGGGCAAAAATGTGAAGAGAATTTTGATTTAGATTTGTAATTAGTTTGGGACTGGGCACCCCATTTGCCAGCTCTTTTTGTAAATTGGTTGGATAAGCGGATATATGCCACTAGTCCATTGGTGAAAGTCTGAATTGACAAGTTAAATAAAGAATAACCACAATACTTTCTCATGAGCTATAAAACATTGACACAAATAAGAGGTAATAGCTTTTGAATAGTTTAAAGGTAGAACATGAAGTTTTTACTTGGAATGGCAGGAAATACCACATAATAGGTAGTTATGGTGGACACAAATGGCATGGATATTGGCTCAAGGTTTAGATGCACGAGAAGCATTCCCTCTCAGCACAGAGTTTAGGCTAGCAAAGTTGTTCGAAGCAAACACATGATATCTACCAGTACAACAAGACCTACATGAAAACAAATTGCAAGCATTATAAGACTCTACACTGTCTTCCTTGTTACTCAAACACTTTTACTAGAAAATATCTAGACCTTAGAGATACCAAACATGCAAACCAAATTTCAACAAGCTCTACGGTAGTTCACTAATAGGTTTTAACCACATGATACAAAAACTGAAACATGAACTATTTGAAAGCTCAAAACAATTGCCAAATATCAAATTATCCAAGACAGTGATCTATGATACGTCCATTTTGCATCACTATTTTATATCATAATTTACTGCTATTCATCGATATATTTCATATTTAGAAGTGTTACTTATGTTATTTTACCTATTTTGCATGTTTGATGAATAATGGAGAATTGGACACCGGAGTCAGGATTCTGCTGGAAAAAGCACCGTCGAGATGCACTATTTCTGAAGATCAATAAATCGAAGGAGACATATGGAAGTCCTATTTTACCAGAAGATGGAGGAGGCCAAAAGGGGAGGCTGAGAGGGCCATGGGCCCACCAGCTGGCGCGGTGGGCCCCCTGCCGCGCCGCCAGGTGGTTTGGGGGCCCTGGCCCACCTCAGCCGTTCCCCCTTCGCGTACTTGACCCCCTCGGAACCCTAACACACAGAGAGGCCATCGAAATATTCCGCCGCCTCCACGAGGCGGAAAACACCAGAGAGCGAAAAGCTCCCCTGCAGGAAGAAATCTGCCGGGGGAAATTCCCTCCCGGAGGGGGAAATCGTCGCCATCATCACCGTCATCGAGCTGGACTTCATCGGGATCATCATCATCATCTCCACCGCCAACACCATCATCACCGCCGCTGCACCCCGTCTCCGCTGTAACATCTAGGGCTGAATCTTGTCTATTTCATAGGGGAAACTCTCCCGGTGTTGATTACTCTTGTTATTGATGCTATTGGGTGAAACCATTGGACTAAGGTTTATGTTCAGATTGTTATTCATCATCATATCACCTCTGATCATGTTCCGTATGATGTCTTGTGAGTAGTTCGTTTAGTTCTTGAGGACATGGGAGAAGTCTTGATGTTAGTAGTGAACTATGTTGAGTAATATTTAATGGTTTGATGCTTAAGTTGTGGTGTTATTCTTCTAGTGGTGTCATGTGAACGTCGACTACATGATACTTCACCTTTATGGGCCTAGGGGAATGCATTGTGTATTCGTTTGCCAATTGTGGGGTTGCCGGAGTGACAGAAACCTGAACACCCGTTGGTATATCGATGCATGAGGGATAGCAGGATCTCAAAGTTTAAGGCTGTGGTTAGTTTATCTTAATTACTTTCTTGTATTTGCGGATGCTTGCAAGGGGTATAATCACAAGTATGTATTAGTCCTAGGAAGGGCGGTGCATTAGCATAGGTTCACCCACACAACACTTATCAAAACAATGAAGATTAATCAACTATATGAAGCGAAAGCACTTGACAATATTCCCGTGTGTCCTCAAGAACGTTTGGTCATTATAAGTACAACAACCGGCTTGTCCTTTGCTGTAGAAAGGATTGGGCCACTCGCTGCAACTATTATTACTGCATTTTATTTACTTGTACTTTATTTATCTGTCATATCAAAAACTCCTAAAAACTTGTCTGTGAGCATTTACAGTGAATCCTTCATCAAAACCGCTTGTCAACACCTTCTGCTCCTCGTTGGGTTCGACACTCTTATTTATCGAAAGTACTACGATACACCCCCTATACTTGTGGGTCATCAAGACTATTTTCTGGCGCCGTTGCCGGGGAGTGTAGCGCTATTGGTAAGTGGAATTGGTAAGGGAAACATTTATTGTACGTGCTGTTTTTATTTTTGCCTGCTGCTATATCTCATTATGGAGGGGTCTTCTCTTGAATTCCTATTTGGGAAAACAACTACCACTGCTAAGGTAGTAGAGGAGGCGCCAGATGAGCAGGTAATACCGTTCAAAATTCCTATGAAAATTGTTGAACGTGTCACAAATAACCGCTATGCAGGAGATGGAACTGTCCATCCTGGAGATCATTTGTTATTTCTGCATGAATTGTGCGAGTTATTTAAGTGTGCAGGTATCTCGATGGGAGAAGTTAAGAAGAAATTATTCTCTCTATCACTGTCTGGTAAAGCTGCACATTGGTATAAACTGCTGAAGAATGGGTATTCTCTTGGATGGGAGGAAATTGTACCTCTCTTTTACTCCAAATTCTATCCTCCAAGTGAGATTCATAAGGATCGGAACCTCATATATAACTTCTGGCCCTATGATGGAGAGAGTATCGCTCAAGCGTGGGGGAGATTGAAGGCATTAATGCTCAAATGTCCCATTCATGAGCTTCCTGGTAATATTGTTATTGATAACTTTTATGCAAGACTCTCCTTTCAAGATAAAACTCTATTGGATACCACTTGTGCTGGATCGTTCACTCGTAATAAAGAAGAGTTTAAGTGGGACCTTCTTGATCGGATTCAGGAGAACACTGAAGGATGGGAGAATGACAAAGGTAGGGAGTCAGGTATAAACTATGACTTTGAGTGTGTTAAAAATTTATGGATACTGATGATTATCGCAAAATTAGCACTACTTATGGTCTTGACTCTCAAATTGTTGCAAACTTTTATAAAGCCTTTGCTTCCTATTTCGGTTTGCCGAAGGAGGGTTTTAAAAATTATCATGAACCATATAAAGATGAATCTGTTTCTCATATATCTAAAGGTGTTGAGGTTAATGTTGTGATCGCATTATTCCAGAACCTTATATTGAAAAAGTTCCTTTTCCTAATAAGATTAAGGAACATACTATCATAACTGGTGTTGTTAGTAAAAGTAATAAGAAAACTACCAAACCTGATGAGCAAATAACTGTTGAACCTGTTGTAGCATTGGTTAAAGATCTTGTCACTGAAAATTTAGAAGATAGACACATTATCTTTTGTGAGGATGCTTCTAATATTGTCTCACATCCTAAAAGTTCTAGGAAGTCTAGTGTTCCTGTGCTTTCTGTTAGGATAGGTGATCATTGCTATTATGGTTTATGTGATATTGGTGCAAGTTCTAGTGCTATTCCTTATGAGCTTTACAGGGAAATTATGCACGAAATTGCTCCTTGTAAACTTGAAGAGATTGATGTGGTTATTCAGCTTGCTAATAGGGAAACTATCTCTCCAATTGGTATCATTAGAGATGTCGAAGTCCTTTGTGGTAAGACTAAATACCCTGCTGATTTTCTTGTACTTGGGTCGGCTGCCAATGATAGTTGTCCTATTATTTTTGGTAGACCTTTTCTGAATACTTGTGGTGCTGTTATAGACTGTAAGAAAGAGAAAATCTTTACTAAATTTGCTGGTGAATCTTATGAATTCAATTTCTCTAAATTTGCTAAAGCACCTTATGAAACTGAATTGCCTAGTGAGGATTTTGAAATTGCTCAACTTGCATCTATTGTTCTTGCTCCTAACAATGCTTTGCAGCAACATATGGAGAATCATGAAAGTGAGAACTTCAGGGAAGAAAGGAATGAGCTTGATGAAGTATTCCTTCGTCAACCTATGCTCAAACACAATTTACCTGTGGAAGATTTGGGTACCACAATGCCACCCAAGGAGGATCCTGTTTTTGATTTGAAACCTCTGCCTGATAATCTTAAATATGCTTATATTGATGATAAGAAAATATATCCTGTTATTATCAGCTCTAAACTTTCAGGTACAGAGGAGGAAAGGTTATTGGGAGTGTTGAGAAACACCGCGGAGCTATGGGATATACTCTTGATGACCTGAAGGGAATTTCTCCTACTATATGTCAGCACGCCATCAACATGGAACCTGATGCAAAGCCTGTTGTTGAGCATCAGCGTCGTTTAATACCCAAGATGAAAGAAGTGGTAAGAAATGAGGTATTAAAACTTCTTGAAGCTGGTATTATTTATCCTATTGCTGATAGTAGATGGGTAAGTCCTGTGCATTGTGTTCCTAAGAAAGGAGGAATTACCGTTGTTCCTAATGAAAATGATGAACTAATTCCTCAAAGAGTAGTAGTTGGTTATAGGATGTGCATTGATTTTAGAAAGGTTAACAAAGTAACTAAGAAAGATCATTATCCTTTGCCTTTTATTGATCAAATGCTTGAGAGGTTGTCAAGAAAACTCACTTTTGTTTCCTTGATGGGTATTCTGGGTTTTCTCAAATTGCTGTGAGAGCGCAAGATCAAGAGAAAACTACTTTTACTTGTCCTTATGGAACTTATGCTTATAGACGTATGCCTTTTGGTTTATGTAATGCTCCTGCTACTTTTCAAAGATGCATGTCTGCTATTTTTCATGGCTTTTGTGAGGAAATTGTGGAAGTCTTCATGGACGATTTCTCCGTCTATGGAACTTCCTTTGATAATTGTTTGCACAACCTTGACAAAGTTTTGCAGAGATGTGAAGAAACTAGCCTTGTTCTTAATTGGGAGAAATGCCACTTTATGGTTAATGAAGGAATTGTTCTTGGACATAAAATTTCTGAAAGAGGTATTGAAGTTGATCGAGCTAAAGTGGAGGCAATTGAAAAGATGCCTTGTCCCAAAGATGTTAAAGGTATTCGTAGTATTCTTGGTCATGCTGGTTTTTATAGGAGGTTTATTAAAGATTTCTCTAAAATTTCCAAGCCTCTTACTAATCTTCTTCAAAAAGATGTACCATTTGTTTTTGATGATGATTGTAAGGAAGCTTTTGAAACTTTGAAAAAGGCTTTAATCACCGCTCCTGTAGTTGAACCACCTGATTGGAATTTACCTTTTGAAATTATGTGTGATGCTAGTGATTATGCTGTAGGCGCTGTTCTTGGGCAGCGAGTAGATAAAAAGTTAAATGTTATTCATTATGCTAGTAAAACTCTTGATTCTGCTCAAAAGAATTATGCCACTACTGAAAAAGAATTTCTAGCTGTAGTTTTTGCTTGTGACAAATTTCGACCCTACATAGTTGATTCGAAAGTCACTATTCATACTGATCATGCTGCAATTAGATACCTTATGGAAAAGAAAGATGCTAAGCCAAGGCTTATTAGATGGGTACTTCTTTTGCAAGAATTTGATTTGCATATCATAGATAGAAAAGGTGCTGAAAATCCTGTTGCTGATAATTTGTCTAGATTGGAAAGCATTCCTTATGATCCTATTCCTGTTAATGATAGCTTTCCAAATGAACAATTGGCTGCAATAAGTGTAAGTTCGCGAGATAGTCCTTGGTATGCTGATTATGCTAACTTTATTGTTTCCAAGTACTTGCCTCCAACCTTTTCAGCTCAGCAAAGAAGGAAATTCTTTTATGACTTGCGGCATTACTTTTGGGATGACCCACACTTATATAAAGAAGGAGTCGATGGTATTATGCGAAGATGTGTTCCTGAATATGAACAACAGGAAATACTGAGGAAATGCCATGGAAGTGCTTATGGAGGGCATCACGCTGGAGATAGAACTGCGCAGAAAGTTCTACAATCAGGTTTTTATTGGCCTACCCTCTTTAAGGATGCAAGAAAGTTTATTTTATCTTGTGATGAATGTCAAAGGGTTGGTAATATCTCTAGACGCAATGAAATGCCTATGAGTTATTCTCTTGTTATTGAACCATTTGATTGTTGGGGATTCGACTTCATGGGTCCTTTTCCTTCTTCACAAGGTAATACTCATATACTTGTTGCTGTTGATTATGTCACTAAATGGGTAGAAGCTATACCTACTAAAAGTGCTGATGGTGAGACCTCTTTAAAAATGCTTCAAGATGTCATTTTTCCTAGGTTTGGTGTACCTAGATATCTTATGACTGATGGAGGTTCTCATTTTATCCATGGTGGTTTTAGAAAGACTCTTGCTAAATATGGTGTTAATCATAGAATTGCTTCAGCCTATCATCCTCAAACTAGTGGACAAGTAGAATTGTCAAATAGGGAGATTAAATCTATCTTGCAAAAGACTGTTAATAAATCTAGAAAAAATTGGGCTAGTAAGTTAAATGATGCTTTATGGGCTTATAGAACTGCTTATAAGAACCCCATGGGCATGTCTCCTTATAAAATGGTTTATGGTAAAGCTTGTCACTTGCCTTTAGAATTAGAACACAAAGCTTATTGGGCAGTGAGAGAACTTAATAGAGATTTTAAACTTGCCGGTGAGAAAAGGTTGTTGCATTTAAGTTCTTTAGATGAATGGAGAAGTGAGGCTTATGAAAATGCTAGACTCTTTAAAGAAAAAGTTAAGAGATGGCATGATAGGAGAATTCTTAAAAGAGAATTTAATGTTGGTGAGAAAGTTCTATTGTATAGGTCTCGTCTCAGATTTTTTGCAGGAAAGTTACTCTCAAAATGGGAAGGACCATTTGTTATTGTGGAGGTGTATCGTTCAGGTGCAATAAAAATTGCTTCATTGAAAGATAACTCTACACAAGTGGTAAATGGTCAAAGACTCAAGCATTATATTTCTGGAGATTCTATTAATGAAGAGGTTGATACAATTAAAGTGGTGACTCCGGAAACTTTCATTGAAGAACATTTTTCTGGGACTGCAGAATTCGATTCGAATAGGTAACAGTTTCGGTAAGAAAAGTTTCGCGAATAACTTTCTAGAAGATATTTTCGTCGTTTTTATTAAATATGGAAAAATAAGAGACCGAACCGGATGGGAGACGGCACCCGTGGTGCCCAAACCATAGGTCGGCGCGGTGGGCCCCCAGCCGCGCCGCCTGGTGGTTTGAGCACCCCGGAGCTCGTCTCCGATCAGGTTTCCTCCTGTACCTTCCTTATGTTGTAAAACTTTTTGCTATATAACTCACCCGAACCCCCGAGGTTCGTATCTCGCCTTTTCATCGTGTTTCGTTTCGAGCTGTTTCTGTCCAGATATTGTTTTCAGATCTAGAGCTGCCATGTCTTCATCGAAGCCTCCAAAGGACAGTTTCTTTGTGAACGTCGTCACCCCATACATGGATGAGCTGAAGATGCATCCCAAGGAGTCGCAGATGGTTGATGGAAAGCTGGACGGAAGACGTGCGAGGACCCAAAGGAGAAGGGAGCCTGGAAGCCAGGATGGAGAAGCTGGAGCAAGAGGTCTTCACATACAAAAAGCTGGCGGAACGTGAAGTGGGAGTCTTCCACTCAATGGTGTCCGCGCTGGTCGCTGAACATAAGAAGGAGACTGCACAACTCTGGGAAGACATATTTCACCTCATCAACACCACCAACAAACTGCAGGCGCAACTCTATGACGTCCAGAATCAAAACTGTGAGTATGAAACTCGGTTTAAAAACATAAGCGCTGCTGCTAGTTTCAGGATAATCGAAACCAAGTCGTCCTTTGTTGATGGGAAACCCCTTCCCTGGAAGTCTGATGATGAGGACAATTCACCACCACCACCGAAGGAGTAATTCATCATAAGTATTGGCATCCCCTTGGTTTGTTCCAAGCTTGGGGGAGTGCCGCGGTATCACATCATTATCTTTACCTTTTACTTTTCCATAAAGTCATATCGTGAGTAGGGAAGTTATCTTATATGATGGTTTGCAATGTGGAAGTATCTCTCTTTTAGTTGGTTATCTATGTATCCCTTGGTGTGAGTTGCCGTTATGAAATATTAATGAGAAGTTTTATCATTTACTTTCTGCATACTTTATTTTAGCTTGCAATTCTCTTTCATATTGATAACCTTGTTGTTAGTATAGGGATCACTTTTTAGAGCACCAAGTTAATCTTTTTGGTTTTGGCAAACTTAGCATTGGTCAGTAGTAGACAATACTTTGAGACTTAAGTAGAGAGAGGGGAGTGCATGCAAATATATTATTCCATGATCTTTCTTTCTTTGTAGCTCATAAGCTTAGTATTCTTAAGTTAAACTATTTGTGCTTCTAAGGAAGATTGCATGATTATTCTTATCACTTGTATAATTGTTTGTATCCCTCAACTCTTATGCTTGCTACATAACCTTGCTAGCCAAAGACCTGTATCGAGAGGGAATGCTTCTCTACATCCAAACCTTGAGCCAAACCATTGCCATTCGAGTCCACCATAACTTCCTACTATATGGTATTTTGCGCCATTCCAAGTAAATACTTCATGTGCTACCTTTAAATTATTCAAAACTTATTACTCCTAGTTTTGTGTCACTGTTTATTAGCTCATGAGGGTTGTGTGTTTTCTCTTGCATTTTGTCAAACAGACTTTCACCAATGGACTAGTGGCATATACACCGCTTATCCAACAATTTGCAAAAAGAGCTGGCAAATGGGGTGCCCAGTCCCAATTAACTACAACTTTCATTAATAATTCTCTTCACATGTTTTGCCCTGATTTATCAGTAAGCAACTTAATTTGCAAATAGACACTCCTCCATGGTATGTGAATGTTGGAAGGCACCCGAGGATTCGGTTAGCCATGGCTTGTGTAAGCAAAAGGTTGGGAGGAGTGTCAACTATAAAGAAACTAAAATACATGTGTAAACAAAAGAGAAGAGGGATGATCTACCTTGCTGGTAGAGATAACGTCCTTCATGGGAGCCGCTCTTGAAAGTCTGGTTGACAAGGGGTTAGTGTTCACACTACGATTCGTTGACAACGACATACATCTCAAAAACTATTTTTCTCTCTATATGCTTTGCAAAACTTAAAAGCTCTAGCACATGATTTAATCCCTGCTTCCCTCTGCGAAGGGCCTATCTTTTACATTATTGTTGAGTCAGTAAACCCATTCCTCTCTATCTCAAGCAAGCATTTGAGTTGTTGAGATCCAATTAGTTATATGTGTTGATACTTCTAATCATATCTCTCATTTCCTTGTTTCGCACAATAGCTTTTATCCGAATGAATATAACTTTGAAAGTTATCAATGACTGTAAGGAGACTGTTATGATTAAGGCATGTAAGTTCTGCTATATAAGCTCTGATATAAAGACTCTTCTCGAAAGATAAGTATGATCTGTTAATTGTTCTCTGACCAAGAGTTTAAGTTTGCCTTCACCAATCATGGTTCTCTTTATGCACTTCATCGTGGTTCCCTTTACTTATTTCAAGTTAGATTATATGAAGGGAAGTTGCTGTCTAGAATGACTTGTGTATCAATGAATGTGATGCTTCTTGTCCGTATTTTATTTATCGACACTTTGCTCCATAAACTTGTGGTCATGTTTACTGAGCTCAGTTTTCGCTTGGGGACAAGCGAGGTCTAAGCTTGGGGGGGTTGATACGTCCATTTTGCATCACTATTTTATATCATAATTTACTGCTATTCATCGATATATTTCATATTTAGAAGTGTTACTTATGTTATTTTACCTATTTTGCATGTTTGATGAATAATGGAGAATTGGACACCGGAGTCAGGATTCTGCTGGAAAAAGCACCGTCGAGATGCACTATTTCTGAAGATCAATAAATCGAAGGAGACATATGGAAGTCCTATTTTACCAGAAGATGGAGGAGGCCAAAAGGGGAGGCTGAGAGGGCCATGGGGGCCCCCACAGGCTGGCGCGGTGGGCCCCCTGCCGCGCCGCCTGGTGGTTTGGGGGCCCTGGCCCACCTCAGCCGTTCCCCCTTCGCGTACTTGACCCCCTCGGAACCCTAACACAGAGAGGCCATCGAAATATTCCGCCGCCTCCACGAGGCGGAAAACACCAGAGAGCGAAAAGCTCCCCTGCAGGAAGAAATCTGCCGGGGGAAATTCCCTCCCGGAGGGGGAAATCGTCGCCATCATCACCGTCATCGAGCTGGACTTCATCGGGATCATCATCATCATCTCCACCGCCAACACCATCATCACCGCCGCTGCACCCCGTCTCCGTGTAACATCTAGGGCTGAATCTTGTCTATTTCATAGGGGAAACTCTCCCGGTGTTGATTACTCTTGTTATTGATGCTATTGGGTGAAACCATTGGATTAAGGTTTATGTTCAGATTGTTATTCATCATCATATCACCTCTGATCATGTTCCGTATGATGTCTTGTGAGTAGTTCGTTTAGTTCTTGAGGACATGGGAGAAGTCTTGATGTTAGTAGTGAACTATGTTGAGTAATATTTAATGGTTTGATGCTTAAGTTGTGGTGTTATTCTTCTAGTGGTGTCATGTGAACGTCGACTACATGATACTTCACCTTTATGGGCCTAGGGGAATGCATTGTGTATTCGTTTGCCAATTGTGGGGTTGCCGGAGTGACAGAAACCTGAACACCCGTTGGTATATCGATGCATGAGGGATAGCAGGATCTCAAAGTTTAAGGCTGTGGTTAGTTTATCTTAATTACTTTCTTGTATTTGCGGATGCTTGCAAGGGGTATAATCACAAGTATGTATTAGTCCTAGGAAGGGCGGTGCATTAGCATAGGTTCACCCACACAACACTTATCAAAACAATGAAGATTAATCAACTATATGAAGCGAAAGCACTTGACAATATTCCCGTGTGTCCTCAAGAACGTTTGGTCATTATAAGTACAACAACCGGCTTGTCCTTTGCTGTAGAAAGGATTGGGCCACTCGCTGCAACTATTATTACTGCATTTTATTTACTTGTACTTTATTTATCTGTCATATCAAAAACTCCTAAAAACTTGTCTGTGAGCATTTACAGTGAATCCTTCATCAAAACCGCTTGTCAACACCTTCTGCTCCTCGTTGGGTTCGACACTCTTATTTATCGAAAGTACTACGATACACCCCCTATACTTGTGGGTCATCAATCTACAAGAATATGTATGTCTTTTCCAATATACCATCTACCACTTGTAGCATTTTCTGTTTCCAACCAAACACCAGTTAATTTATTTCAACACAAATTATCCAAATAATTATAAATGAAGCAAGAGAGTACTTCTCTACAAGAACTAACATCTCTGAACAAGAGATGCAATGAAAAACAGGAGCTAAAAGCATTGCAGTAGCTAGACAAGAAAACTCAACAAGTATAAGAGCAAAATACGAGTATTCAAATGAAAAAGCGGAGCGTGTCTCTCTCCCACACAAGAATGCTAGGATCCAACCAAGTTGATCACAGAAAATAAAATAACAAAGCAAAAATAAAAGCACACAGACGCTCCAAGTAAAGCACATAAGACGTGAAAGAATTAAAATATAGTTTTACTAGAAATGACCTGATAAGTTGTTGATGAAGAAGGGGATGCCTTGGGCATTCCCAAGATTAGATGCTTGAGTCTTCTTGAAATTTGCTGCGGTGATCCATGGGAGCATCCCCAAGCTTAAGCTTCTCACTCTTCTTGATCACATTATATCATTCTCCTCTCTTGATCCTTGAAAACTTCCTTCACACCAAACTCGGAGTAATTCTCATTAGAGGGTTAGTGCATAATCAAAAACTCACATGTTCTACAAGCATTACCAATACTTTCTCAACATTAGCTACAACCACTGATGTTTTGTGGAGCAAAGAAATCCACTCAAACACAGTAAAAGAGAGAATGCAAAATAAAAGACCGAATCTGTCAAAACCAGAACAGTCCGTAAAGACGAATTTTTCGAGGCACTTACGTTGCTCAGATCAGAAAACTCAAAACTAATGAAAGTTGCGTACATATATGAGGATCACGCACAAACATTATCAGAATTTTTTCAATTTTTCTGGAATTTATAAAGCTCAAAACGGTGAACAGCAGAAATCTGTCCCTGTGCAGAAATCCAAATCTAGCATCAACTTTCTACTAGTGACTTTACTTGGCACAACAATTCGAAAAAGTAAAGATACAAAGGAATTGCTACAGAAATAAGCAACACCTTGACTTAAAAAGAAAAGAAAAATTGCAGAAATAAAATATGGGTTGTCTCCCATAAGCGCTTTTCTTTAACGCCTTTCAGCTAGGCATGACATTTTTGATGATGCTCTGATATGTATAAGAGTTGAATATAAAAGAGCATCAAGAAGCAAATATCCAACACATTTAAGTCTAACCCACTTCCTATTCAAAGGAATCTTGTAAGAGAATAAATCAATAAAGCACAAAGTGACTAGCATAGGAAGGCAAAACAAGTGCAACTTCAAAACTTTCACCATAAAGAGAGGATACTTAATAGTTTTGAGATATATGAAGTCATGTCTCCCTCTCTCATAAATTTTTTCAGTAGAATCATTGATAAACTCAACAATATAGCTATCACATGAAACATTCTTATCATGATCCATATGCATAAAAGTATCATTACTCTCCACATCAGCATAAACAGTTTCAATGTAATCATCATAAATAGGAGGCATAGAATAATCAAAATGATTTTTATCCTCAATAGTAGATGGACTGAAAATATCATATTCATCATTGTAAACATCATATATAGGAGGCATATCATAATCAACATAAACTATATCCTCAATAGTAGGTGGAGTGAAAATATCACAATCATTATAATCATCATATATTGGAGACAAAGTATCATCAAATAAAATTTTCTTCTCAAAACTTGCGGGACTAAAATATCATACTCATCACAACCAGCTTCCCCAAGCTTAGACTTTTCCATAGAATTAGCAATAATAGTGTCAACTATTATGCAAACAAAGTTCCATGGGTTTTTTAATTTTCTCTTCAAAAGCATCATGTCCTAATTCAATATAAAGTTCATAAAGTTCTCTATATTTTTTGTTGTTTTCCATTCAGCCTAACTAGTGAAATAAAAACAAGAAACAAAAAGATATAATTGTAAAATCTAAAGGAAATAACTTCGAGCACTCACACACCAGCAACATTGCTAGAAAATAGCTTAGTAGACGGAGGATGTGAGTACCTTTTACCTTACCTCCCCGGCAACGGCGCCAGAAAAGATCTTGATGTCTACGCGCGCTTCTATTCTTGTAGACAGTGTTGGTACTCCTAGTGCAGAGGTTTGTAGAACAGCAACAAGTTTCCCTTAAGTGAATCACCCAAGGTTTATCGAACTCAGGGAGGTAGAGGTCAAATATATCCCTCTCAAGCAATCCTGCAATTAAGATACATGAAGTCTCTTGTGTCCCCAACACACCTAATACACTTGTCAGATGTATAGGTGCACTAGTTCGGCGAAGAGATAGTGAAATACAAGTAATATGGATAATTATTATTGGTAATTGCAATCTGAAATAAAAATGGCAGCAAGCAAACATAAGACAAAATGAGAGTAAACGGTGTTTCAATGCTTGGAAATAAGGCGTAGGGATCATACTTTGACTAGTGGACACTTGCAACAATAATAATATAATTGAATGCATAAATATTTCCTCTTCACTATGCTACTCTGAACTACTCTCACGTTAGATAACGAACACCAATCCACTGCGTAGGGCTGTAAAAGCACACCTCAAGTCAGTATTCCCTCTCTAGGGCACCCCGCGCTGTCACTATGAGCGCCCCAAATTAGTACTAAACAAACGCCACAATTTTATAGTGACAACCAACAAAAGAACAACTCATGATAAATATCTTTCTGATCTATTAATAGAGTCACACACATCACCCACACTGTCACCTTGATGTAGTGTTCTCACGTGACTCAAGATCATAATGATAAAACAACTTGACTAGCATATTCAATACATAATGAAGGGGAAACATCTATGACATCAACTAGATTACAAAGCTCATGATCACATAAATATCACACCATGGGAGAGAGAGATAAACCACATAGCTACCGGTAGAGCCCTCAGCCTCGGGGGAGAACTACTCCCTCCTCATCATGGGGCGCAACAACGGCGATGAAGATGGCGGTGTGATACCCGTAGAAGTGATAACTTTCAGTAGCTAGCTGCAATGATAAGTAAACGGGGTTAGGTTGAGCCTCCAAGTGCAGAGTATGTAGTAAGTGTAAGACGTGTTTTCCCCACGTGGGTGACTCGAGGGTTTAATATCGAACTCTTGGGGAATCAGTAGTGAAAGGTTTATCTTCCTATCCTTCTTTTGGTTACCTACAAAACAAAGTTAAATGTTTTGGTCCTCAACCTCACCTGTGGTTGTCAAGCACAAGGTGTAAGAATGATATCAAGATAGTATGTGATGCAAACAAGACATAAATATGCAATGATGATGGTAAATAAATATGCAAGGATGATGATAACAATGATAAATGATATTTTTGGGTTTTTAATGATGAATGCAAGATGTAAATGTGTTTTTGTATTTTTGGATTTAATAATTGCAGAAAATGGAAACGTGGTAAAAGTTGTTGGAAAGGTGTTTCTTATGATTAAAAATGGACTGGGGTTCATGGTTTCACAAATGCACTCTCTTTTTAATAAAGTGGTAGACAATGGAACACTAGAGTTGACATATGAGATTGCAACACAAAGTTTAGTAACAAGTTACTAATTATATGGGCATCACGTCCTAACATAAAAACCATTTGGTTACTAGTCTCACTTATACTCCACCAAGATGCGAACTAAATCATAACACCTTAGTAATTAAGATAACTCAGAGTATAGCTTTAAGTATCATGACATAAAGTTAAAATAAGAACATGCTAGATCTAGTCATGGAGTAGTGGCGATGGTCACACCCACATCTCCGGTAGCATGGTATTTTTGTTTGTGCCTAGTGAGGCAACAAAGTAAGGTAAAGATACCCAAGTGGATCGCAGAACTATCTCTCACGTTCACTGCACTAGCCACCCCACGTTACTCCAACTAATGCACACATCACCTCACACACGCTCTCATAAACATGCTTGATCATAACAAGTGAATAAGAACATGGTACATAATATGCATCTATATTCATAACTGAAACAAAACATTTGCAATCACAAACATATATTAACTCATAAAAAGATCCACCACATAGGAATTACATAGATGACCGTAATCATGTTCGGCAGCTCATACGGTACTAATTAGTGAAGCTCAAAGAGAGGAGAGATACATAAGTTACTTCAAAAAAAACCATAGTCCAGAGGTGGTGGACTACTCCCTCTTCATCATGGAGACGGTGGAGAAGTCGATGGAGAAGATGGAGACCATGCCGGCAGCGCCCCGCCAGAGTTTTCCCCCTCCAATCTATAGCTCTAGATCTCTCTTTCGATGGAGAAGATGGAGACCATGCCGGCAGCGCTCTAGATCATAAGTTACTTTGGTAAAGATATATGTGAGTAGATGTAAAGCATGCATAAGTTTCATCCAACTTACAAACTCTTCTACTTAAGTTAATGATTGCAATGTGGAATCCTTGGTGTCAAGCTCTCATTACCCCTATCATAGCATCTTGAATGATTAAAGTTTAATGTGAAAGCAAATATGAGCAGTGTGCTTGACAAAGTAAAGGTTGGATGTCTCATGCCCTTGAATACAAATACCTACACCATGAGTTACTCAACTTGGGAAACAAAGCAAGTTCAAGCTATCTATCATTGTAAATAATAATAGTATCATCAAGAGCGTCAACTGGGGTACCTCTTGTCCCAGGATATGGAACAAGCCCATATCAAAATGACAAGACAAACAAAAAAGATGAACAACCTCAACACCCTTTTTATTTACCATTGGAATAGCTTTTTATTATAAGGTGTATCACAGACGGTTCACCATAGCATGTAAGTAAATTTCCACCATGAGTGATGCATGGCTTAGATTAGGGGCCCAGACGTCTCTCTAACCATTTATACAAACTCATTTAAACTACTTCATTTCCACCTCATTTCACCATGATAGGCATCCATAGACAAAAGTACATGATATCAACTAAATGATGAAGGAGCATGTTGAAAGCTTTGCATGTGACATCACATATGGGCTAACTCCCAACCTCAGACATTTATGAAGCCACTAACATCATAATTTTAATCACAATGGGTCATGTTTTATTTATGCAATAAAAGTAAAGTGTGCATCAATTTCGTGAGAGCTATATAACCAACTTTTCACATGACAATCAATAACATAAACATTTTCATTCAGAGGTATAGATAACACAAATAACATGATAAACATACTTGAAATAGCATAAAGCTAATAGGTAGATATAGTGGACTCACTGGAATAACTTTGGTCAAAGGTGTTGGAAACAAGTTTTTACTTGTTGGAATTTTTGGGCTAGCAAGAGGGAGAAAGTTGACCATCTAAATGCATGCATGAGTGTCCATAGAACTAACTAAACCATGTTAAACAAAGTAAAATAACATTCAGCATCAAAACATGAATAAGAGATAGCTCTTGATAAAGCATTTGCAAATTATTACTCATTAACAAGCTCATGAATCATGCAATTATATGTAACTTTGAAAATCAACTCAAACATCCCTTTTCCAAATCTTATAATAGAATCCAAAATATTCCAACCCATATTTCCAGTAGCTCTTTCATATATAAATGATAATGTGGTGGTCTCACAAAAACAAAAATCAAACCAAAACAAACAAAAAGACGCTCCAAGTTTATGCGATAAAGTGTTTCGATCGAAAAACAGAAGTTAGACATGTGCAAACCGAGAGTGTGTAGGTCCAGTGGGGTTGTCTTCACATCCCCAAGCTTATGGTCTTCACCATCCCTGGATAGCTCTTGGTGCATCTCCTCCAATCCCTGTGAAAAACTTCAAAACACCGTTTCTCCCATTTCTCTTCTGTGGGGTGCATTAGTAGTAATAAACAAATAGATTTCTTGCTGCCTATAATCCTTAAACAAAATATCATATGAATGTCCAGAAAGTATATAATGTTGTATGCCTACTCATAAACTCAATTGAATAAAAAAGATTCAAGTTAAAAGCTCAAAATATGCATCAAACAAAATGGGACAGAATCTGTGGTTGTACATAACACTAGGTAAATGCTGACGATCTCATCAACATAAAGTGTAGAGTTTAATCATCGGCGCATAATATGAACTGGAGAGTAATCTTTGCATAGCAGGTTGACACAATGTAATTAAAGAGCAAGGAAGTTTTACCACAGTTAAGGCAAACAACAGTTTTACCTCAGTTTGACTTGTGACCTCTACGAGTGCTCTTTTTCTTTCTTAGCTCTCTTGACTCTAGGAGGGTGCACAATATCATCAGATGGGATATCAGATACCGTGGCTTCTGTAGCTTTCTTCTCCAACAGAGTGAATATCATGTCGCACTCCACTTTGGCTTCTCTCAGACCTACCTTATAATTAAGCAGCTCATAATTAAGCGTGAGGAGGTTCCTACAGCTTTCCTCACGTTCCAACTCGAGTGCTGACTTAGCTTTCTGCACCCTCTCTAGCTCGGCCAAGGCTGTATCCCTCCCTTTCATAAACATCATCGCCTTTTCCTAGACAAGCCTCAGGGCTTCCCTCTCTGCCGCCTGTCGCGATTGGAGGTTGAAGCACTCACTCATGAGATCCTCCCGAATTGCGGTTTGAACATACAAACGGTCCCAGTTAGGCTTCGTGAGTTTTTCAACTTCATCAGCCTGCATCCAGTTATGAATTTCATCAGGCCACATGCTACTGAAGTTGCAACCTCGACTGAAGTCCTATAGTCCAACCTAAGAGGTAGCTACGAGGCCAAAGGAGATAATAATTTCTACTTATAAGTTTAACCTCGACTATCTGAAGAATGGACAGTGCGATCTTCCTCAAATTGTCTAGGTGGATGTCCATCTGGGTGGGGGAAGCGATCTCCGACGGACCTGTGATGGTACCGTGAGCAAAATCCATGGCCTGTGGTGAGCTAAAAACATCAACGGTGACCTACATCCGCCGGAATCTAACCTACATCCGCCGGAATCTAGCCTAGATCCGCCAGTCTAGCCTAGATCGCATCGTGGGGTTGAGGATGGGGAACGGAGGGGATCAGCACTTACCAGTCGTTGGTTGAGGACTTCGCCGAGAACGGGGAAGGGAGGGCGCCGCCGTGGGGGTGGGGTGGGGGTGGGGAGTAGCTAGCTGAGTGGGCGAAGTGGAGGCGTTGGGCAGAGTGGTCGCTTTCAGTGGAGGAGTAGCCGAGTGGGGGCGAGTAGCGCGGCGGTCTGTGATGCTGACGAGTGGGACCTCATGTGAGGGTATTTCAGTGTAGATTTGAGATTTGGCGCGCAGTTGTTAGAGTTTAGATCTCTTATTTTAACAAAAAAATAGGTTATTGACGTTAAACAGTCAAATGGCTAGAGTTGCTAGTTGTGCCATGTTGGCCAGTCCATGAAAGGATTTCTTTTAAAGCAAAAACTGGCTAATTTCACAAGGATTGTATTCTTTAATTATTACTTTATATATACTATTTATTTCGAAATCAAAAATTAGGTTATAGACGTTAAACAGTCTCTTATTTTTTTCATACTAAAGAACATCATCAGCTGAAGCACAGGTTCTTAGGCGTAGCCTAAATCAACCTATCTACAGATTCTTGAATTCAGCTCATCCTCTAGATTTCTATCCTATTGTGTCAACTATGCAAAATGTAAATTTTCAGGAATTTGTACTCACAGCTGCCTGGTGCAGATGAGCTGAATATATTTGGCGCCCTTGCTTGTCTGAAGCAACATAATATATACATGTAGATACTATGTACACTACTTAATTATTCGACGATACTAATTAAGTTCTTACAGTACCAAAAGCAAATATAATATACACTGTTGCAACAACAAGCACTAGCAGCAGTGTCGGCCCAATAGAAACTGGGGTATCATGGGCCGGCCTTTCTGGCACCAGACACCTGGACTCGGAACACGACTAAGGACTGGAACACGGCGCCTGGCGAGCCCCGTGAGGCCTCACCTCTCGTGGGGGCTTCAACGGTGAAACAAACGACTAAGCCTCCTCGAGTCGAGGACCGCCTCGGGAGACTTTTCCCTCTCGGGGTGGCGGAGCGCTCGAAGTGCCTGGCGAGGTTCTGCCATCCTGGCAGGACGCACATGGGGCCTACGCTCCGCAGCAGGATGACACGCACGCCTGCGCACGGTGACGAACATGCAGCAGTTGCCATTCCCATGCTTAAAGGAGAGCAACAAAGCTGCCCCAAAGGAGGAGGATTACCAAGCATGCTACTTTGGTGCTAAGGGGACATGCTGCCGCTCCGCTCCAACGGCGACGTCATCGATATGACACCACGGACCTCTGGAGCACCGGCCACCGCTCTGGACGGACGGTGGCAGGGCCTGACGAAGACCAGCAAGACCGACGATGGTGGACCTCGTCCACAACCTCTGGACCAAGGGTGCACCGCCCTCCTGGACCGGCGCCATGGAGGAACCCTAGCTTCCACCCCCGCGCCTATATAAGGAGGGGGAGCACCACTGGAGAAGGGGATTGACCATTCACCCACCTAAGGCTACTAGGCCACTCAGAGAAGAGAGCTCCCACATAGAGGAAGCTCTGCCATCATTGTAAGCTTTGCCCTCGGCAAGCACCCCTGTACTATAACCTCGTGAAGCAGTGCAATACCACACAGCAGGAAGTAGGGTCGTTACTCCTCCCGGAGGCCCTGAACCTGGGTACGAGCTGGTGTCTATCTCTGTCATGATGCATTCTGTCGAGATCGCCGTGCTTGGTCGCCGAGGTTGACG
Source organism: Poa pratensis (assembly GCA_947311845.1). NCBI lineage: Eukaryota > Viridiplantae > Streptophyta > Magnoliopsida > Poales > Poaceae > Poa > Poa pratensis. The sequence continues at coordinate 109,024,840 of CAMZMU010000052.1, forward strand.
AGAGTGTTGTTAAGTGTCGTGTTCAACCCCTTCGATTCCTGGTTCACGGGGATCATTCTCCGACATTTGGCGCGCCAGGTAGGGGACTGAGGCGCGCTTTCAACCTTTTACCTTCAACCTCTCCGGCAACATGGCGCGAATCCGAGCTAGGCACCTGTCTCGCCGCGTGAACACCGGCGGCGTGACCGTCGCAGCACCTGCGCCGGGCCGCAAACTGCGAGCACGAGCCCGCGTCAACGGCGCCAAGAACTGCAGCCACCCCAGGCCCTGCGTCGAGGAGCTCAGGGAGGGGAGCGTCCGCGTCTCCCCCCGCGCCTTCCCGAAGGTCAGGGGGCTTCACCACAACGCCAGGTAGCCCCGAGCCCGGGAGCCGCCCTGTTCGCGGCGCGAGAGCTGATGGGTTTCCTCCCCACGAAAGGGTGCCAAGCCAGCTAGCTGGCACGCATCATCGAGCTCATCCGCGCCTCCGACACGCCGAACTCATCCGAAGCCCCCGAGGTTCCCGATAGCCATCGCTCGAAAGAGCGCGGCCTAGGATTCATAGAGGCGTTGGTGTCAGGCACCCTTCTGCCCCTACCACCGTCACCGCCTTCCCCAGCAGAGGGAGCTCCTGGACACGGCCCACCGGCAGGCGTCACGACTGGGCAGGAGCACCAGACGGCGGTAGGCCACCCCTGGGCATCCGCCGAACGCTTGCCACTGTGCCTCAAGAGGAAAGCTGGATCGACGAGATCAAGGTTTTCCTGAACACGGGGCTCTCCCCAAAGAGAAGGCGGAAGCAGAACAAATGTTCAACATGGCCAAGTACCACATCAAGTCCTACTGCGTCATCGGGGAAGATCTCTACCGCAAGCGGCCTAATGGCGTCTCCCTGCGCTGCGTTCCTACAGAAGAAGGCAGGCAACTCCTTGAGGACGTGCATGACGGGGAGTGCGGGCATCAATCGTCCTCACGCGTCCTCGCGGGGAAGGTCTTCAGGAGCGGTTTCTATTGGCCAGCCGTATTTCAAGACACTGAGGAGCTCGTCGAGACTTGCAGGGTCTGCCAGCACCACGCCAGGCAGGCCGAGCTCTAGTTGGAAGCGGGCTCCAGACACTCCCAGCCACCTGGCCCTTCGCGTTCTGGGGGCTGGACCTCCTGGGGCCCTTCAAGAGGTCACGCAGAGGCTACCGCTACCTGTACGTTGCCATCGACAAGGTCACCAAATGGGCGGAGGTAGAAGCCGTGCGCTCCATCCCGGCAAAATCAGCGGTGGACTTCCTAAACAACCTCGTGCATCGCTACGGGGTGCCTAACCGCGTCATCACCAGCCACGGTTCACAGTTCACCAGTGGCGCCTTCAGGGCTCGCTGCGAGTCTCTCGGCATTCAGCTGTGCAACGCCCCAGGGCGCCCACGAAGCGGTAACCTGGATGAAGAGGAAATAGAGTAAGAACTCAAGGATTTCAAGATACGGAGCTTCAAGTGCCTCAAACGTTCAGGCAAGAGCTGGGTCAGCGAGCTCCCTTCTGTGCTGTGGTCCTCTAGGATGACTGCAGCTGGGCCAGCAAGTGAGACACCTTTCGCCCTCGCCTACGGATCCGAAGCGGTCCTCCCGGGCGAGGAGAGGCTTGAATCTCCGCGAGTCTTGGCCTTCAACGAGAACGACATCGAAAATCTCGCCAAACCGCTGACTGCGCCAGCCTTCAATGAGGACGATCAAGAGGCGCTCCACGGCGGCGATTTGACGCTGTTGGAAGGGCTGCGCTGCCAGGCCACCATCAAGGTGGCAAGGTATCAACAGGCCCTGCGTCGATACCACAGCCGCCGCAAGCGCTCGCACGATATTGAAGTTGGCGACCTTGTCCTCAGGAGGGCACTCTCCAGGGAAGACCCCCGCGAGCCCATAACCCTGTGGGAAGGGCCTTACAGGGTCATGCGCGCCGCCAAGCATGGAACCGCGCAGCTGGAGGAGCTGGGTGGCACGCCCGTCGAAAATCCAGGGGGCTTAGAACATCTCCGCAAGTTCTACCCGTGATGGATTCACGCCAGACAATACTCTTTTTGTCTCAAGAAGGGCGCCCGGCCCAAGTTGCCACACACCCCCCCTCAGCTTCACAAAAGCTTTTTGTCTCAAGAAGGACGCACGAGTCGTCACCCCCCCCCAGCTTCACAAAAGCTCAGCTTTACAAAAGCTTATCCCTCTCCGAGGGCCTCTCCAACTGAGCTCCCCCAAACACGCGTCGCCATGGGCCGCGAGGAGTCTCAGCCACACTCTGTGGAACCCATGCCCAGGCATGGCCAGTTGTAACTTGGCTACTCCAAGTATAAAAATTCCACGCCTAAGCTTGGCGGATGTAACTTGGCTACTCCAAGTATAAAAAATTCCATGCCCAGACATGGCGAAGTGTAACTTGGCCACTCCAAGTGTAACAGACCATTGCCCTCCCTTGGGCACTACGCGCATCAGCGCCGTTTTGTAATATTACATCGGTAAGGTGTCCCTTTCTATTTTTGATCACACGCGCTCATTTTTTTTCTCTCGCGCACCTCGCGAGGGGGGCTGGGCACGGCGCCCGGAGAGCATCCCAGCGGTGCCAAGTTCTCCAAAGGGTTCGAGCTCTGGCTTGTGGGCCTGCTCCCATGCACGTCACCTCACCTGAGACTTTGGCGCTCTTTTCTCCCTGCGAGGTACACAAGAGAAAAGCCCTTAAGTGTGTGGGAGTTTTTCGACCATACAACGCTTGCGGGTGCGCCTTTGTGTCCAATGCAGGAAGGAACAAGACTCCACACTATCCCAACATACCACAAGGGTGGTGCTCAAGCACAAAGGAAAGAGGTCCAATGATGAAAAGAGAGAAAGACATGAACAAGTGATGAAGAGCCTCATGAGAGGCACAAACACGAGCCTACAAGCCATACAAGTCTTAAAGTCATTACAGTACCGGAACAGTTCCTCAAAAGACAAGGTCAATAGCCAGGCCCACCAAGAAGTAGCCCAGACTCCAAGACTACGACATCCTCTCGGGGCTCTCGTCAAGCTCCACTGCCTTGAAGCGATCAGCGTACACTTCCGCATCTTCCTTAACTTCAGCTTCACGGTCCGCGGCTCTAGGACCCACATCAGGCTCGGTCACACTCTTGAAGTTGAAGGAGGGCTCGAGACAGCGGAGGTTGGCTAAGATACGACCGACCGCGACGCAGAGAAGCTTGCGGCTTTCTTCCTCGACAAGGCCATCCACGCCTGCGGCAGTCTTCTGGAGGGCCTCACGAGCCTCCAGAGCTTCTCGCTCCGAGGACAGCTCGAGCCTCTAGAGACACGCGGAACTCCTCCAACTCCTGGAGCTGGCAGCCATCCCAGCCTCAACCTCCTGGGACCTGGCGAAGGCTGCTGCCTCACGAGCCGCGATCTCCTAGTGCCTGGCCTCGGTTTCGATATCCAGAGCTCCGCGCTTGGCCTCCAGGCACGCGAGGGTCTCTTTAGCCTCCTGCGTGACGCTGGCGCGGGTTTCTGCAGCGAAGCAAAGGGCCTCCGCGCGCTTCTCCCGCGCCGCCTCATCCTCCCGACGGCAGCGAGCCACCACTTCCCGGAGTTGGGACCAACCCCGTGCCAGGCTCTCGAGGTCCTTGTCGGAGAATGACTCCCACGAACAGGGATAGTCAAGCTCACGAAGAGAGTTCGTGTAAGGGCTGAACACGTTGGTCAAACAACCCTCAACCTGCACGGCGACGGTGCTCGTCGAGCAAGTGGAGGGACATCACGACAGAGATGAACACCAGCCCGTACCCAGGTTCACGGCCCTCGTGTGGAGGTAATACCGCTACTCCTGCTTGTCTGTATTGCACTGCTTGTAGAGGTTACAGTACAATGAGCTTGCCGAGGGCTCTCTTTTGGCAATGGAGTATACAAGGAAGGGGAATGGTGGTCTTCTTCTTTGTTGCGCGTAAGTGGTTATGCTGGAATGAGAATGCGATCCTTTGCTACGGTGCTGCTCGTCCTCCTTTTATAGGCGCCCCGTGCTCCCTCCCTGTGCTTGCACTATGGTAGGGCTGTCACGTGGCGGCAGAAGGTAGAGCGTGGTGCACCGCAGCCCGGTTGTCCATGGACGTGGTCCATGGGCGTAAAGCTGACTCCTGTAGCAGAGTAACCACCGTCCATGCAGGATGGCCAGCTGGGGCCGCAGAGGAAACGTGGGGGTGCCCACGGTGACGTTGGCCGTGGAGTGTAGTGTCGGCTGGTCCCCTTATCACGAAAAAGGAAACCCTTGTAGTCCGGTGCGGATGGTACAGCTTTGTTGACCCCTTTAATCACCAAAATGACAACTGCGGCGTCGTCGTCACCGCGCGCAGGTGCGCGCGTAACTCTGCGGCCGCTGCAGAGCCCATGTGCGCTCTGCAGAGGTTGCTTTGCAGCGCAGCGATCTCCACGAGGGCATGGATGCCCTGGGGAGATTTCCTTGAAGAGGGGGCAGCAGTGGAGAGGGCCTCCGCAGGCCTCTGCTACCTCAAAAGCCCTCGCGAGGCAATCCGCCTCGCGAGGCTCTCCAAGCCGTAGGCTCGGTCCTTAGCGAAAATTCGCCATCAAGTGTCGAGGGCCGTAGAGGACAGGCCCAGCACACCCTGGATTTCACTGGGCCGATAGTAGCCCCCGGGCCCATGATGGGCACGATGTAGTCCAATGGACGCAGGCGAATCGTCATGGGCCCAAAGCATCCGGTCGGCCTGAGACACGTGTAGGGCAGTTACGCCGCGACGACACGTTCTCCTCGGAGATGATGGGTGTAGTGGGGGGACCCACCATGTCTCGGTAACTGCTCTGAGGGGAAATAAAGCCTGCAGCGCCGGTTCAGGCAGCAGTTACTGCATCATTTGCACGCCCGTCTCTTCGCTCTTGACGTATGCGCTCCTGTGTCTCCAGCGCTTCTCCTCCTTCTCCGAGCTTCTCCACTGCCCTTCTTTCTTCGACCATGGGTCCCAGGAAGGACAAGGCGGCAATGGCGGTCGTACCGGCCGAGGCGCAGCAGGAGGACGAGTTCGCGCCGGCGCTGGTGGGGACTCGCATCCACACGGCGGAGGCGCTGGACAAGATCCGGCTGATGGCCGTAGCCAAGAACAACGAGCACGGTGCCACTGTTCTCAAGGCGGCGCGCTTTGGCAAGCTCGCGGCGGGGCTGTATCCCATTTTCTTCCAGACCATCTTCGCCGGTTTGATGCCACCATTTTCCCCTTTCCTGGAGGAGGTTCTGGCCTTCAATTAGATCCAACTTCTGCATCTGCACCCCAACTCCATCTTGATCCTCGCCATCTTCGCATATCTTTGCGAGGCGTATTTGGGGGTGACGCCTTCCGTGGCCTTCTTCCGGAGCTTCTACGCGCTCCGCTCCACGGCGCCGGGCGAGCGGTCTGGTTGTGTGTCCTTCCGCATCGCGGATGGGATGGGAGGCATCTACATCCCCATGTCCTGGGACGGCGACAAACCCGTCACTCGGGTGGCGAAGAAAATGGACGATTTCCGCCAGTGGTGGTTCCTCGTGGACGCCAAGACGCAGAATTCCTTTTTCGACGTCCCTGAGGCGCCGCCGCTGAAGAACTCGAACTGGTCGAGTGCAACCTTTCAGAGCCCGAAGATTGCTGACTTGGTCGCACGCATGAAGCTCATCCGCAACGCTGGCGTCACGGGGCAGATGGTTGCTGAAGACTTCGTGAGGCGCCGTTTGCTCCTCTCCAGAAGCACACAAAGCCGATGTGGATGTATTCAGGCCAGGCGGACGCAATGCAGCTGCACTGCAGCTCCCACACCCTGTCGTCATAGCTTCCATTATGGGCATCCTCTTCACCGCCCCGGAGGTTCCTGTGCCGCGCAGTGAGCTCGCGAAACCACTCCATCAGATTACTCCGAAGAAGCGTCTCGCGATCCTGGAGCTGATGCCGGAGTTCACCCCTCGGGGCCTGGCTGGGGAGGAGAAGAAGGAGGCCGCGGCGCCTGTGGTGGAAGAGGACTGGGCCTCGGAGTCACCGCAGCATCTGATGCCGATCTGGGCGTCACCTGTGGAGGGGCGAATCCCTCGGCAGGGGAGGCAAGTTCTTCGAGACCTGCTCCTCCCGAGGGAGAAGTTCTGGAGATTTCGTCCAGCGGGGACGAGGATTTCCTTGTGGCCCCTTCGCGCCAGGTCGCGGAGGGGGAGGAAGACAGCGATGAGGAGGCTGTAGCGGGACGCTGCAATCCCCGCTCCAAGGCTTTTCACGACAGGGCCGCCAAGAGCCCAGTGGGCACCCCTCTTGTAACATCCCAATATTTTGGAATGTTTAAAAATCACTAAAAATTGAAACTTTTGTTTTTATTAAAATAAAAACATTAAAATATTAATAGAAACCAAATATAGAAGACCTTTGGTCTCTTGAAAAAGTTTAATAGTTTATTTCCAAATAAGCTTTATTTTCAAAACTTGAGTTTAGTTTAATTTCTTTTATTCAAGGTATTTCAAAGAAACCTTCTTCTTATAAAAATGTTGTATTCCAATTAGTGGATGTTGAATATTTAACTTTGGCTAATTGTTTAAACCCAAAAATCTTATTTGCAAAATGGTTAAGTTATTTAAAGTATGCCTATTTCTAAAATGGTTTCGATTCAACTATATGTTTTAAAATTAGAAGTTTGTTAAACTCTAAAACAATATCTATAAAGTGTTCTAAATTATTTAAAACATAGTTCTATTTTAAAATTGTTTTGATTTTTTTATATCTGAAACATAATAGGTTGTTTTCAAAATATGTAATTGTGGTATGTTAATTCGAATTTATAAAACCATGATATAAATGAGTAATTGTCTTTAAATGATTTATCAAACTCATTTTTTAAACAAAATGTTTTTGTACCAAATTAATTTATTTGGTTTATCATTTTAACTGATATTACCCATACTAAGTTTCTAGATTTTATTTAAGTCAAAATGATTTATTAAAACCCTATCTTAAAAATTGACATAAAGTGTCAAATTTGCATTTAAACATATTTTGAAATTTTCAAATTTGAAATGTTTGGAAAAGTGTGTTTGAATGTTTTAAATAAAAGATATGGATTTTACAAATTTTTAGAAACAAGTTTGAGTAGATTTAGACTTTTAAAACAAAAGATATGATAGAAATAAGAAAAATCAGAAAAACAAATGCTGACGTCATGGTCGTCTTCCAGCTCGGGAATGGACAGAAATCACGCCCGAGCTATTCAATCTTGCCGTTTCTTCTCGATTAATTTCCCGATGTTTTACTCCACGAAATCACTCGCCGTTTCTTCCTACATCAATCCCTCGACCTCTGCCTTCACGTTATCACAAAATCCCTCTCCAGGTCACTCCCAGTCTGGAGAATTTAATCGCCGGAGCTTCGCAACGCCAAAACGGCCGATTTGATTGCGCTCTTAAATTAGCACGATTTACTTCACCGTTTCCTTCCACGTTTGCTCCTACATAACCCCCACTCCCTCCTCTCGCTTTTGCCCCAACAAACACAGCTCGAGAGCCACAGGGCTGCTCGTGCGCATCCAAGGAACTCCGCCGCTGCCGCCGGTGAACTTCGACGATTCCGGCGATTTGCGTCGACTCCGAGCCCTCCACTTTCTCTCTTTCTTCTAAATGCTTCCTCGCGCACCTCCCTGAACCCTCCTTCTAATTTTTATCGCAGGGAATCGACGAAACCGTGCTCGACCCGAAGGTCCTCTCCGCCGCCGAGGTTTCGTTCGTGCTCCAGCGCCGTACTGGGACGAGATCGAGCGTGCCGTCACCCCATCGCCTCCACCGCGTCACGCCGCACGTCGTCGTGGTCTTCGCCAAGCCCGAGGGTCACCGGAGCGTCGAGAGCATGCACGCCCGAGCCGCTGCACCGCCGCGACGCCATCTCCGGCGAAGATCCACCGCCTGGTTTTGGTCAACGACTCTCAGTCGTCAGATCTGATCTCGACGGCCACGATTAGAAGATCTTTGCGAAGAGGTATCTTTCGTTTCCAGCCCTTAGATCCAGATCTAACGATCCAGAACAAATCACTTAAACATGTCAGCGCCCAGTCAGTGTACAGTCAGCTGCCACGTCAGATCCAGTCAGCGCCCGCGTGGAAAAGGTTTTTTGCTTTTTAGATCTGTTTGGCAGTTTTGCAGAAAAGTCACTGTATCTTAGATCTGTCATATCTTTTCACCCACTTATCCAACTTTTACAAACTTTATACCCCTGGAAAGCCCTTGACCTGTAGAAACTTTTGGTACTGCTAGTTTTCTTTTTTGTCCAGTTTAAATTTATTCAAATTTCAAATGAGTAGTTTGAGTAAATTTGACATAACTTTTTAACCACAACTCCAAATTTAGCAAACTTGGACTTTTTGAAAAGCTCCAGACTTGTAGAATCTTTTAGCACTGTACAAATTTAAATTTGACAATATCAAATGGGTTCAAATTCAAATAGGCTTGTTTGATGATTTTTGGCATAGTTTAAATTCTGTAAATCGAATTTTGGCAAACAAAATATTTTTGGAGACCTTAGATCGTGTTCTAACAGTTCCCCATGTCCAAAATAATTTTTGGTTAAGTTTAAAAATTGTTTTAGAATTTTAGATGCTCTTTTGACTTTTTTCGACTTAGTTTAATTTCTGACAATGTTTTCAATATGTTTTCTTTAGTAAAATTGTTCTAAATACTAACTTAGACCAGTGAGACCAAGGCCTAAGCCATTGGATACCATGAAACCAAGTCCATGTATGTTTTGTCTAGTTGACTCTCCCAGTTGAAAAACCACCAAGTTAGGACTTGTGAAAAACCATGAAGTGCAATGAAGGTGCCCCATTTGTCAACTTGGGATTTTCAACACGATGCTACTACAAGGAGGACCAAGGAATGACTTAGCCATCTCCAAGAAGTGGAAGCACTTAGAAGAAAACAAGAGGAAGCTACAAGGAAGCCCGGAGATGATCCTTTGGAAAACCAACTACATCTTTCTCTCTCTCCTTTCTGCTCTTCCTATCCTCTCTTTCACTTTGGACATAGACCAAGTCCTTAGTGTTTATGACTAAGTCCCTAAAGTGCTATAAAAGAAGATCAAGAACTCAATAAGATGTGACCAACACTCAAGAGAAGAAATTCAAGGCACAAAATAAGAAGTTTCAGAAACAAGAGAAGAAGACCAAGGTGAAGCACAACAAATAGGGATCCACTAGAGTTTGATTTTTTTTTTCAAACTTAAACCTTGACCAACCCATGCCCTAGTAGCTAACCATAAACCCTTTTTCCATAACTCTTTTGAGAGTTGAACATTGACCATTTTCTAACTAACTTGTTAAAAACTCGTTTGCTATGTTTGTTCTTTGAATGTTTTCTTCTTTTTGTCTGTATGATTGGTCGCATGCCTGTTTATATTATTGTTGTTGTGTTTTCTATGTATAGATTGAACGGAGAGCTTCGAGTTACATTGAAAAAGAGTTGTGAGCACCGACAACTTTCAAAGGCAAGTGGCACACCCCCATAAATTTCCTAAGTATTTTTCTATGCATGACTTAGAAATTATTTCTTTATTTGCATGTGTTGGATAGTATTGCTATGCTAAAACTACTATCTCCTTTTTACTAGTTGTGTCTAGAATCCTATGATAAATTAGTAGAATTATTGATGCTATGCAAATGTGTTTTATTGAAAAGCTTAAATTCTACTAAGTTAAATGAACACCTGGGTGGATTTGGGCTTGATTGGCTGTTGAGAGTTGAGTGTTGTCCCCAGGGGTTTTACCTGAGAGATATTCACTTGTGGATGGCCACCCAGGAACAAAGGGATCTGAAGAACTCCAAGTGAAGATTGCTTCCAGTGCAGCCATTGGTCATATGGGCTCTGTCTTGATGGATTAAGTTGCGTGGACTCGCCCCGGCTTGACAGGTGGTGGTAGAAGTTTGTAGGTGGAGCGCGTCAGGCCGGTATGGGGTGGGAAAATGCTTCTGAAAAATCTCGTCTCAATCTTCTCCTTTTCCTTAGCACTAAATGAGTGCATAGGATAGTTTGGGCTGATTGGGTCTATTGGTGAAAGTGCACAACCTCTCGAGAGTGTAAAACTAAGTACTTAGCCGTGTCCCCGGTTACGGACAATTCTGAGCAGCTGATCAAGGATGTCAACGGAGGATCCCAACATTCCAATTTCTCAAGTAAAATTTGATGGGTGAACAAGGGTAGAAGAGACAGTGGTTTTCATGCCATGGATGTCTCGATTTGAAAAGAAGAAAAAATTGTTTTCCAAAGATAGGAAAAAGTTGGCTTTTTGCAAAAATAGCCTTTGAACTCCACCAGCCAAATATGCATATAGGTTATTAGAGTTTTTCCACTAAGTGTCCACAGAGTGTCACTTGCCAGATCCATTTTATATGGTTCTGACCCACCTTGTTGCAACATTTTTCCTGTTGCAGGATGTTCAGATGATGAGTGAGGTTTCGTATAAGGTTTCGAGTCCACAACCAACATGTTTTCGCCTGTGGCACATGAAGATGATGGAGACTCACTGCTACTTTTATTCCGCTGTGCTAAACTTTGTAAAATGCTAGCCTTGAGCTATGCAATTTGTAATGAATATTGTAAGTCTTGATCATGCGATGTAATAAAATTTGACGCATTTGCATGATATTCATCTTAGACTGTGTGTGCAAATGAATCGATCCAGGGGTTTGCACTATACACAGGGATCTTGCCAATTTTTAAGTGCAGGTCCGCTACACCTCTCAAGAGGAAAGCTGAGACTGCTCCTGAGGGGCCCGGCTCTAGAGCTGCTTCGTCGAGGTCGTGGCGTTCGTCCACCATGATGTGGGTTGACTCACGCGCCAAGTCATCTGGGTAAGCATTGGTCCCTGTATTCACATCTTTCGAGAGTTTTCTTGCTCCCCTCTTGATGGCCTTCCTTGTTTGTTTGTTAGGGATTTGGTGACGGCAAAACGCTGGAGGCTCCGCAAGGCCGCGGAGGTCTGGGGCCTTGCCTCGGCAACCGTCGAGGAGCCTGTGGAGCCCTCAGCTGAAGAGGTTACCAAGCCCGTGGTGACCGAGGCCTCGGAGCCGGTTGCGGAGGAGGCCACGAAACCTGTGGCTGAGGAAGCCGCAGGGCATGTGGAGGTTGCACCTCTGGCCAGAGCAGCTACTTTGTCTTCTACCGCGGAGGTGCGCCCCGACGAGGAGGCAGTGGTGCGGACACCAACATCGCCACACCCTGTCACTCCACCAGAGCAGCAAGAGGAGGTCGCCGTGGAGGAAGCGGGGAGCGGCTCGCCGGCGAAGGGAGGCGTCGACGTTGAGATGGGGGAGAGCATTCCTCCGCCGCCCCAAGGCGTCGATGCCGCGATGGAGGAATCATGGGCCGGCCTTTCTGGCCCCAGACACCTGGACTCGGAACACGACTAAGGACTGGAACACGGCGCCTGGCGAGCCCCGTGAGGCCTCACCCCTCGCGGGGGCTTTAACGTTGAAACAAACGACTAAGCCTCCGCGAGTCGGGGACCACCTCGGGAGACTTTTCCCTCTCGGGATGGCGGAGCGCTCGAAGTGCCTGGCGAGGTTCTGCCATCCTGGCAGGACACACATGGGGCCTGTGCTCCGCAGCAGGATGACGCGCATGCCTGCGCACGGTGACGAATAGGCAGCAGTTGCCATTCTCATGCTTAAAGGAGAGCAACAAAGCTGCCCCAAAGGAGGAGGATTACCAAGTATGCTACTTTGGTGCTAAGGGGACATGTTGCTACTCCGCTCCAACGGCGACGTCATCGATATGACACAACGGACCTCTGGAGCGCCGGCCACTGCTCATGACAGACGGTGGCAGGGCCTGACGAAGACCAGCAAGACCGACGACGGTGGACCTCGTCCACAACCCCTGGACCAAGGGTGCACCGCCCTCCTGGACCGGCGCCATGGACGAACCCTAGCTTCCACCCCCGCACCTATATAAGGAGGGGGAGCACCACTGGAGAAGGGGATCGAGCATTCACCCGCCTAAGGCTACTAGTCCACTCAGAGAAGAGAGCTTCCACATAGAGGAAGCTCTGCCATCATTGTAAGCTTTGCCCTCGGCAAGCACCCCTGTACTGTAACTGTAGGGAATCGGGGTAGGCTACGCTAGCACAAATCAAAATTTCTACCGCGATTATCCCAAGGAACCCCTGCAAGTAATCGATCACGGAGCACGAATTACCTCTCGACGCGCAGTGCAGCGGAAGACTGTCGATGTAGCGCGCCGATGCCGTGTAGTCGTAATACTCCTTCTCCTTCCGATCCCACGAACAGCACCTCGCGGATCTCATGAACGGATCGTCCAAGCGCCCCAAGTGTGTCGCCTCTATCGGTATCCACACGTATAAGGATGGAACATCGTGGTCGGGGTGCTAGCACCGATTGCGCGATCTGGTGGAGAGAGTGCGGCGGCTAGGGTTTCCACTGGTGTGTCTTTTGCTGTCCACTCCTCTTTTATATATAGTCCTCCTAATGGGCTTCTACATTAGAGGCCCATTAGCACTATAAACCCAATAAGAGATGGATCATATCCAAACTCTGTTCCATACCCCTTAAGTGTGTGACCCTATAGGTTCACGCATAGATGGTCATGGCGCGAGTATACTACTCGACCAATAATCGGTAGCGGCCTCTAGCAAGACGTGCTGACTCCCAAATACACGTAAAGATCATATCGGACGAACCTTCCACAATAATATATACTTCTTCCCTTTGCCTCACGATATTGATTTAGCTCAAGGTGAGAACTTGTCATCCTTGCAATAGCTTAATCATCTTTCTCGATTTTCATGACACGAAATCCCTGAAGCACGATTAACACTTAACCGAGAGTACGACCATACATTTTCTGGATCCGGTCATTCGAGTGGCCAAGATATATCTCTCCGTTGGACGGAGGGCAAATCCCATCTTGATCAACCAGGACTTGCAGCATGTTTCGTGACAAAACCGAAGCTACCTTTATAGCTACCCTTTCACGGTGTAGCGTTGGATAGCCCCAAAGTAAAGCCCTTACACATCCCAAGCTCACGCGAAGATCTCAGGTCTAAGGAATCAGCATACACATTGTATGAGATCAGCTGATGACATGAAAGAATAGATATTCTCACAGTGTCTCATGGTGGGTCAGTCCAACTCCATGTTCGTAGCATGAGTCCACATTAATGATCGACATCTCCATGTCAATGATCCGTGAAACATGATCATCTATCAATACATGTGCTAGTCACTAAATCATATGCCTCCCTCATATGATTGTTGACCAGGAACCTATTTAGAATAACATCATAGAGATAATGGGTTTCACAAATGAATCACGTATTCATTAACCAATATCATGACAGTTTATTCAAGGGACGGAATGACAATTATTCTTTTGTCAGAGATTCATAAACATGTGGAAATATCATCATCAATATGATTGCCTCTAGGGCATATTTCCAACAGTAACCTCGCGAAGCAGTGCAATACCACACAGCAGGAAGTAGGGTCGTTACTCCTCCCGGAGGGCCTGAACCTGGGTACGAGCTGGTGTCTATCTCTGTCGTGATGCATTCTGTCGAGCTCGCCATGCTTGGTCGCCGAGGTTGACAAGAGTGTTGTTAAGTGTCGTGTTCAGCACCTTCGATTCCTGGTTCACGGGGATCATTCTCCGACAAGCAGCAACATCGATCACAGCCTCCAAGGCTTCCTGCCCTTCCTGGCCTTCTTGTCCTTGTTGGCCTTCTTTAGAGGAGGCGGCTGCGTGAGGCCTAAGCGGATATCCCGTGCAAGCAGCTTCTTCAGAAACACGCCGTAGGCAGCGTGCTGAGCCATAAGAAGGGCTGATCTTTTGTTTTGCGAGCCAGATTGTCCAATGCCGACAGCATGCTGGATCATGATGTTCCGACTGCCGTCTATACCTCTAATGCAGAAAGGGCAAATCCATTTGTCGCCATGACGGTATCGATGCTGCCCCTCTCCAGCTCTTTCAGGACGTATCTGCTCTTCGCATCCCTAGAGTCCTTTTCATAATCGACATCACTATCCGGCTCCTGCAAATTATTAGCAATACAACAAAAGTTAACACCACACTCTAGTCAGCAAAAATAGAAGAACATAATACTTCCGAAGGACAAACAATAAATCTAAACAAAGCACAAATAATAAATCTATACATCTGATCTCATAATTCACAAAAACAGAAAATGAAAATAAATTAGTATCCCTAACCAGGACATGTTAATACCTAACCAGATCACAAATAACATACACATCATCAATTAATCGAATTACAAATACTTCCCAACCAGGACATTAATTTATGCATGCACTAACAATAGCTTAAATTAAAGAACGCTACCTTTGAAAAACTAATGATGAGTCAATTTTAAATGACACCGATGAACTAGCATTTACACATTTTAAGCAGAACATATATATATAGTACCACATACATTCATTTAGTAAATGGACGGACAATGTAAAAAAATAGAATTTAAGCACGCATTGCAATGGGACAATTAATTGAACTTACATATACACAAAATGCTATCGAAATTCGTACTGAAACAAATGATCTAGAATCAAATCATCTACAATTAAATCATGAAGCGCCTGGGCACCATATGTGATTTTGCAACAGATTAAAGATGAACTCGCATGCATGTACAAACCCTGGAATCCCTAACTTGCATGTACAAAACATAGAATCCCTAACTTGCGTGTACAATCCTGGAATCTCTACAGATGCAACTACGACCAACCCTGAACCCCCCTAACTTGCACGCACAAAACAGTAGGGATCTGCAATTATAAACTAAAAATATATAGATTGGTTTAGGGAAGCACCTCAGATGCCTTGTCGAACGCTGGGAAGTCATCGAAGGGGTCCCCCAGATCCGACAGAAGAGGGAGTGGCCGCGCGTCCATCGTGGCAGGAGAACGCGATGCTCTCGAACCGACGCCATGACCGGACGCTCCTGCGGCAGCGGCGGCGTTATCAAATGTCGGGCCGACGCTCTTCTCCGGCATCGAAATAGGCGATGGACTCAAACCGCCATGGCCGGCCGCACCTTCATCGGCGACATCAGATGTAGCGATGGCATTCTTCTGCTCCATCGGATCTGCCATTCCTGGTTGCACCGTCTCGGTTGCGTGCTCGGCGGTTAGGAGAGAAAGAGAGAGATAGGCGATGCGGCCAGAGTAGTGGGGTTTTTTCTTTGCTAGATTTGGGGGCAGAACGGATGGGGGAGGAAGACGGTGCAGGCACCGGGGGCATTTCTACTGAGTGCCGCTTCGAAGTCCTGCTGACATGTGCGTATGCATGTCTCTCTCTTGCGGGCACCCCAGTCGGTGGACTTTGTCAAACAGAAAGTACCATGACAATCAGTCAATGACAAATGGGGCCCGCCAAGTGACGGGACCACCCGTAAGTGACTCGATAGTTTGACAGAGTCCTCCACAGCATCTCACGCACTCTCTTGTACGTGTACGTGCAGAACAACACACGTTCGGTTGCGAAATGTGGTACAAATCTTTTCCACGGTGATGAACGTGTGTGCATGCAGCCATTGTGCGAGTGCAGTTTCGGGGAGTTCAAGCGGGATCCGTGTTTAATTAAAGTCAGTTGCTAATAAATCTTGGCCGAAATCAGTTCCCGCTCGTTCATCTTCCCCGTACGTCTGCGTTCACACACCTTCGTTCCACACGATCGTTCGATCAGTGTGTATATATTTAGAGTCAGTTGCCATTTGTGCCGGTGTTCCACTCGCTCAGTTCCTCATCTAGAATCGATCCCATGTCCCTGCCCTCCGCGAGCACTCGCCATGGCCGCCGGAAATCCAACAACGAAGAGAGTACCCGTCCATGCCCCTACTGTCACAATGCTGCAGGTGGTGTACACCAACGACGAGCATACATTGGAGGATATCCTCGCCATGTACGAGGAATGGCTTGCGACTGCGAAGCACAGGTTCGTGGGCCTCGACCTGGAGTACACCCCTCTAATTCTTCACACCAAACGCCATGCCGTCGCCCTCGTGCAAATCGCCATGTACAAGCACGTCCTCCTGTTCCATTGGTGCAAGTCCTCGCAGACACAGCATGGCCGCGATCTGCTCCAAAATTTCTTTTCAAACAAGGGGATCGAATTCGCAAGTGTGGACACGACGGGCGACACGAAGGTTCTTGTCCAGTCGGGCTTTACGCCACCGCAAAAACACGTTGACATCCAATCGCTAGTCGGGAGCAAAATTGGCATGTCTACTCTAGCGGGGGAGATGATCGACACTTCCTACCACGAGATGAAGGACAACTTCCCACCATTACTGCACCAGCGCTGGGATCGGATGCCTCTTTGTAAGAAAAGCCTCGAGTATGCAGCTGTGGACGGGTATGTAAGCTACGAGCTATACGATAGGATCCAAACAATGAAGGACAGTATAGGTCGAGCATGGCTAGACCTGCTCCTCCCCTTGTCCAAGAAGAAGGACGACGGAGAGGGAACTTCACGCAGCCGGAGCAAGCGCGCCCGTGGATAATCAACTAGTTTGATAAGTATTTTTAGGGCAATACTAGGTGTTTTTATATGTATTATGATGTGTGTGCGAACAAAGTGATGTGTGCTCCATAAGATGTTTTTAATTAGTTCGCGTTTTGGGTTTAGTCAAAGTTAGAATCCTCATAAGATATACCTTTATATTATATGTATAGGTACGAGCTATTCTACAACTGGTTCCCTACAACCACTTATTTACTTCTTTCGTACTTTATCTGTACTGCTATGTTTTTTTGGGAAGTTCAAGAGTTGTATTTTGTACATAGTTCTCCAACCGTTTATCAGAACTTAGAAAATGATATATTGTTGAAAAGCTAATGAAATTCTGCATCTTTACTATCTCACGAAGTTTTTCCAAATTCGTTACGGTTTAAAAATAATTTTCAAAATACTCAAGTTTAAAAATATAACAGCGAACGTATATTTCAAATATATTTTCAACCTCTTATCGGAATGACACAAATGATATGCCGTTGGAAAGCTGTTGAAATTCCGCATTTTTATGTTTTTACGGTTTTTCCAAATTCTTCATCGTTTTAAAGTTAATTTAAAATATACTAAATCTGTAACTTGTCATATACGGGCGGATAGTAAATTGTGCGGTGTTTCTCAACCGCTTATCGGAATGACGCAAATAATATGCCATTGGAAAGCTGTTCAAATTCCGCAACTTTTTATTTTTTTTGGAGTTTTTCCAAATTCTTTATCGTTTAAAAGTAATTTAAAAAATACCAATATGTAACTTGTCATATACGAGCGGATAGTAAATTGAGCGGCGTTTCTCAACCCCTTATCGGAATGAAACAAATGATATGCCGTTGGAAAGCTATTGAAAATCCGAAACTTTTATGTTTTCACAGTTTTTCCAAAATCTTCATCGTTTAAAAGTAATTTTAAAAATACACTAATCTGTAACTTGTCATATACGGGCGGATAAATTGTGCGGCGTTTCTCAACCGCTTATGCGAATGATGCAAATGATATCTCATTGGAAAGATAACGACGATACGTAACTTTTCGCATGGTTGATTTTTCAAATTACTTACACTTTAGAAGTAATTTTAAATGTTCTAACATCACAATACAGGTGTTTCACGGGAGTGGCGACATCAAATTGTCGATTTTAGAAATTTAATTCGGCATGAAATGAATTAATTATAATAATGGGACTAATATTACACCATATGAAGCTTTTGCTACTGACATTGGATGTGTACAAAGCTCAAATCGACGAGATTACTATGATATATTTCCGTCGAGAAAAACAAAGTACGTGAACTTCTCTCGACACATATCTGAACTTTTCTGTTGATTCATGTGTACTGCCAACATAGTATCCGTGATTAGTGTTACTAAAACGACGATAACTTTCTCATACTATGTTCGTTTCACCTCTATGATCAATCAAAATACTCGAACTCAAAAGACACATCTATACAATTTTAACGAAAATCTCAAAAACCAATTTCTAAGTGTGTTCTTTTTTGGTGAAAGTTCGGTCAAACTTTTCTTACTCGTTTGATTAATTATTTGGCAACTCATCCGACCTCGGAATTGACTGATTCTTGTTACGTCGGAAAGATGAAGTTGGTGGCTATCTATTAAAATTTTAAAATAAATAAAATATATGTATAGATGAATTTCGAGTGTTATTCACTAAAACTTGTTCATATCACATTTGTACTTCCCGTAAGTGGGGTTTGCACTTCCCCGATAAATTAAGTGTACTTCTAGTGTAGATTTTTTATTTATTTGGTGAACTTCTCAGGGAGATGTGAACTTTACAACCGGAAGTTGTGGACTTCCTGGTGTAAATGAGTGTACTTTCTTGTGAGGACCGTGCACGAGAATATATTATTTGTTTCCGTCCCGGAAAAGGAAGAGTAACTGAACTTCTCTCGACACATCTGATGCTACCATGTGTACTTCTTGGTGGGGAGAGTGCACTTCCAAAATTCGTACTATGTACCTTCCGGAGTCGCTGTATTTATTTACTATATTTTTTTAAAAATTCATATTTCAGTTCGACAGTGCACTTCTATATCGAAACTTTGTACTTCCTAGAGTCAACATGTGTACTTCTTATATTTTATGGACAATTTGCATTTCACGGGGATTTTGCACTTCTGACATTTAAACTTTGTAGTTATCAAATTCATTTTGTGTCCCAATGTACTGCCTTATAACTTGCACTCAAAATTTCTCCTCTTCTAGTGTGTACTTCCTTTGTACTTCCAGGAAGTACAATTTTTACTCTGAAGTACAATTGCACTTCTATGAATGTACGTCTGTACTGTGCCGGGCGTCATCTCTATACTGGCTCGTATGAGTGATTGTACTTCTCCTACTGCCTATTTGTACTTCATCATGTCGTTATCTGTACTTTTTTTTGCGAAACCCTTATATGTACTTGTTGGGTTATTACAGTTGACATACGTCATGTACTATACGTGTACTTCTCGAGTTGGAGCAGTGCACTACCTAATTGATCCAAGTGTACTGCTCACAACCAACGTACTCCTGGCGGAGAACCTGCACTTCATGAAGTCGCTATTTTTACTCCCTATAATACAAAATATTTCGACTTCTCTCGACACCTATGTGAAATTCTCGGTTAATTTGTGCGTATTGCTGACAGGGTTTACGCGAGTAGTGTCGAGTAAAACAGCGATAACTTTCACCGGTGTATGTTTTAGGTCAATGAACACTCAAAATTTCGGGCTGAAAAGTCGCATATGATTTATTTCCGTCCCAAAAAATTAGAATACTGGACTTCCCTCAACACAATATTGAACTTCCCGGTATCAGCGTGAGTACTGCTGGCAAAATGTTCGTCATTAGTGATTAGTAAAACAACGACAACTTTCTCACACGGCGCCCGTTTTAGGTGACTGACTACTCAAAATGCTCGGGTTGAAAAGACGCATCTACTTAAGTTACCGGTGCCAGAATATCAGAAAGAGATTTATAAATCTGTTTTTCTCTCGATCAAAGTTCGGTCAAACCTAATTTTTCCCTTAAAAAATATTTGACTACCCATCCGACCTCTGAATGCAGTGATTCTTTTTGCGTTGGAAACATAGAGTTAGGATATATCCACGAAAAAATTGAAAAACAGGTGTACTTCCTTCTGCAACCATGTGTACTTCCGAGGAAGAGATACTGCACTTCCGATGATGATTGGTGTCATGATACTTCTGCGGGTACTTACTATGAAACGGAATAATTGGACTTCCCTTGACACACGAGTAAACTTCCCATTATATGTGTGTACTGCTGGCGGAGTTTTCCTGATTAGTGTTTACTAAATAGTGAAGTTTCTCATACATTGTCCGTCCTAGGTCAGTGACACCTCGAATTGTTCAGGCTGAAAATACACATCATGGGACCTTGCACTTCTCATCACTGAGCATTTTTAGGTCAATGATTTTTTCCGATGATTTTATTATCCTACCTACGCATGATGAATTATAATGCTAGTTTTCTAGGATGAGAATAGGGGGTGTACTTCCATGACCTACTATACGTTTTTATACTTCACTTCATGGGACCTTGCACTTCTCAACACTGAGCATTTTTACTTCTCATCATCTCTGTGTGTACATCTCGTCGAATGATTTGTTTTTACAGATTATTTATTATTTAATACACTTCACCGTTATTTTGCACTTCACAAAATTGAGCATATGAATTTTCTCGAGATGACTGTCTACTTTCGATCGTATTTTTTGATGATCTATGCGCTTCCTAAAATCAAACTCCGGATGGTGTCCTTGCGTATGAACCTGAGCTCATCGCCATGGCCGGCCAAATATATTTTATCAATTGTATGAGAAAGTGTACTTCCAAAAGTAACCATTTGTACTGCTAGTTTCCAAAGGTTGTACTGCCGATCAAAGGCCGTTTTCTGACTTAGTTTGTGAAATAAAGATAGAACCTAGCTAATTCAATATACAAACTAGCTACCCATCGAATTCAAAAAGGATTTTTCTCCACCACGCACTTGCTCTTCCTTATCTTCTCTTATTTTTTTCCCTAGTTTTTTAGCCACCGCATGTGCTGTTTCTCTCTCCACTCACTTTGTGTTTCATCGCAAGCAACCATGCTGGTATTCAATACACAGAGCGGATGAGAGCACGCGCGGAATGGTCGTGGACTCGTGGTAGCAGTCCACGACGGGTATTCATTCGCTGCGAGCTTTCGCCATCAGCTGTGAAGCACCGTTGAATTTGTATACTTCGCCCGCGCGATTGCGCGGGAAGATCTTTGATGTTTTTAAAATATAAAAATATTGTTTTGGTATATTATTTAAGGTATTAAATATGAAGTTTCATATGACATATAAATTATCTTGACTTAAATTTCAATAGATAGTACATTTAAAATCACAAACCTAAAGAAGTAATGTTTTAGACTCATTCAAACAAAAAATCCATTGGATCCTAACTACTTTAGAAAAAAATCATCGTAATTATGACAAACAAATAATATATTAAAAACTTCATGTTTTATGTAGTTTGGACCAATGAAATTCTTCATATTTTTGAATCGGATGATACTACTTACATATTAATGTTGCTTTTGTCACAAAACCTCAATGGACATATGAAAGGTTTGTGAGAACCGTCCTCAAAATATGTATTTGAGGAGCAGAACAAATTAAGCCGATCTACAAGATAGATATCTTATATTCTTTATGAGTAAGATGCATTTAACTTTTTATCACTATTGGAAAGATATGAAATAGTAATACTTTTGACACAATGGTTATATTAGAAAAATTATGGGACCAAACGGAAACTAATAATATTGTACCAAGTACTCCAATGTGTTTTCAAGATTAACGTAATATATAGGACGAAAATTATAGTTTTTTGTACAAAGATTATTAAGCTTCAAAATAACAATATATCTTATGTGTTTGTGGAGAAACTGAACCTTGTTACAAATCCGCGGTTTGGTGTGTCATTGCATTGGATTTGCCTATACAATTATGAATAATTACCCACCGGCATGCATAAGTTAAAAATGTTTCGAGTAGCTAATCTATTCTTTACCAAAAAAAAGGTCCGTCACAGAGAACATGCTGCTCCGGGCATCCGAGCTCAACCGTATGTGTACATGATTGACGGATCAAAAGTGAGGCAAAATGAGATTCCAATATCCGGTAGTCATGGTGCTTTCAATCAAAAAGCAATAAGTTGATGTGTTCATTACTAAATAATAGTGTAGGTAAGCTAAAAAAAGTTAAGAAGAAATTACATCCAAGTCGCATATGCGATATGACATAACGGGTGTAAGAACATTACTCATATTTAATCTCTTCGCATTAGTGCAATATCCAGTAGTTTGTGTGCTTAAAAAACGAAAATTTGATTAGTCATTTCCTTAAAAGGTTCAGAACCAAAGAAAAAAAGAATTACATGAAGTCGTATATGGCATGAAGGGTGCAACAAAACCCATATTTAACATGTAAAAAAAACATATCCAAGCTATCTGCAGTAGCATTGATCATGATTAATTTATTTGTGTGCTTCAAATAAATCTATGGAACACAAAACATACATATTTATGAACCCCTGTTCTTCACGGCTGCTCGCATTATGTATATAAACCCAACGTATTAAAACACTAAACATCACACCTAATGAAAAAAACTTGACATAAAGGTGCAGGCAACTTCATTGTTGCACTCACTTCAAACTGAGGCTGAGATGGACTTGTCGACTTTGGCGGCCGTCACTCAAACCACCACGTCTGGTTCACGTTGAATACGGACGCCGACCAGGAACCGCTGCTAGACCTTGAGCCAAAATGAGTTAGTTTTTAGATCCACCATGTTAAGCCACATCATCCCTATTAATTTTGAAAATTAGATTTAAAATTGGTGGTTAGGATTTAATTAAGTGTAGACAAGGTGAATTACCGCGTAACTATATAGACACTTTTTTACGTAACTGTGTAGACATGTTAATTTAAAAGATTTTATATAGGTACGTGACCACAACTGTCCTTTGAGATTTGGACTCTTTTTTTTTGGGTGACGTGAGAGGTTTCGACTCCTCATTCAATGTGTGCAGTGCCATTTTGTACAGGGATTATATACAGTTAAGTTTAAAAGAGGATTATTCAGTCATGTACTAAACAGTTTGACAGCTTATGTCGAGAAGAAGCAATGAATGTTTAACGCACTACTTTTAGAAAAGTACGGATAGCTGCGACGTTAAAAAAAGTTCTACATGCTATCTAAACGATGTAGCTGTCAAGAAAAAAAATCCATCAAAATATGAACGCAACCAAAGCAAAGGTATACAATGCTAGCTGGATTTTCAAGAGGATAGAAGGATGCATGTTTAATTGTTCTCGGTATCCTTAAATGTCAGTGTTGTGTGAGAACTTGCCACAGATTAGGAGGGTGGTTGTATCCCAGCCAACCAGAGTTCAAATTCTTGATTTGACACTGGTGTTTCTCATTTAGCCGGAATATTTTTCAGTGGGAGGCAACGTTCCCGTCGGCAACGAGTCGCCTGTGGTGACTTCGTCAATCTCAAGACCCGACCACCGGCTAAATCTTTCGGAAGTGCTCATAGGGGTAGGGTGTGCGTGTGTGCGTTCATAGGGATGAGTGTGTGCACGTGTATGTGAGCGTCTGCGTTGTACCGCGTTTCTCAAAAAAAAAGGTCAGTGTTGTGTCAATTAGTTGTTGATTTGTAGACTAACTGAATTAAAAATATAGGCAAGAAAAAAATATAAATATGAATAAAGTAGTGGTCTAAATATCCGTGATCCAGCAAAATATTTAGCCTAGACGACGCCACACCAAATAGTTCTTCATAGATGTATAACATCGGCTCTTCCATTAATATGATGGATAATTTTTTTTATAGTAGACCACTATTGATAGATGTCAATAAGTATACATAAATATAATATCCTACCATATCTTTACATTACTTAAGCATATTTTTATCTACTCTAAAAATATATAATAGTGACAAACCAAATCTTATTCTATACATCTCACAAATGTATCACCAAATAGAATCTAGATTGTAAAACACATTATGAATTGGATTCTATAAACTGATCTAATATCACCATGTAGAAAATGGAACGTGTACTTAATGATGAGTGATTTTCCCCCAAATATTAGAGTCACTTCCATGTATTCGATCTTTATCAAAGAAGTTTTCTCAGACATGTGATATTTTGTCCAGCACACTATGGTGACTATAGAATTATACTGTTTATTATTCTCGATTAAGAAAAAAAGAATTACATGAAGTCGTATATGGCATGAAGGGTGCATCAAAAAACCCATATTTAACATGTAAAAAACATATTCAAGCTATCTGCAGTAGCATTGATCATGATTAATTTATTTGTGTGCTTCAAATAAATCTATGGAACACAAAACATACATATTTATGAACCCCTGTTCTTCACGGCTGCTCGCATTATGTATATAAACCCAACGTATTAAAACACTAAACATCACACCTAATGAAAAAAACTTGACATAAAGGTGCAGGCAACTTCATTGTTGCACTCACTTCAAACTGAGGCTGAGATAGACTTGTCGACTTTGGGGCCGTCACTCAAACCACCACGTCTGGTTCACGTTGAATACGGACGCCGACCAGGAACCGCCGCTAGACCTTGAGCCAACTCTATGAACACTCTCAATCTCCTTACTTATGTGTGCTCCTTGCTCCCTTTGCAAATCCTCTAGGAATCTCTGATTCTTTAAGTACATGCAAGAAGATCCACATAAAACCTGAGGCCCCATATATAAAGGTTAACCACGATATACAAACGACGACATACTTAAATCTCCAAGAATAACAAAAAAGTGTTCAGTCTATATACTCCAGGCAAGACATAAAAATCGGTTCATGGGTGACACTTTTTTTAATCATTGTGTCACAGACAAACATGTCGATGCCCTTATTTTCATTGTCTTGGCTGCACAGTAGAGGAAATTCTCGGCAGTTGCATGCGAGGCAAGGAATTCTTCGACCAATGATATTAATTAAATAATAAGTAATGTCCAAAAAATAAAGAATTAATCCCTGAACCAAGATCAAAATTATTATCAGTGTGAAGCCTGAATTTTAGTGATATAAAGAAGTTAGGAAAACAACTGCATGTCCGGGCGCTTCGCTAGCATCGCAAATGCTGAATTTTTTCCCTAAGCTAGGACCGTGGTGGCTAGATGGCTGATGTTTTACCATATGCAATGTCATACATGGATAATTGTCTCCCTGCTAAAGTAATTGAATCCCTGAGTCAAGCATGGAAATCTAACTACAAGTTAATATGAAGAGGAGATTGCACGGATTCAGCTAGACAGTCAAGAGATATGCATGATTGATGCATCATAGGGTGTAGCATACAGCTGACTTACGTGCATAGACTTGATCGTTCACCAGGCCAAAATCATGAGCCTCTCTGCAGTAGAGAAATCGATGGGCAGTAAAAAAAGTCACTTACCATTACCTGACTTCTAGGTTTTCGGTTGTGTGTGTGAGGCAGTCCCCCATCGATTGTGTTGCAAGCCTATATGACACTTGCATGAGACCAACTCTCCGTCAGGTAAGATAGAACATGCAAATCTGCAACGATGGTGTGCATGCACGCACGCACGCGCAAGAAAATCGATCGGCCGGAGGTAGGCGAGTACGTCAGCAGTGGTAGGTAGTGTACGTGCAGACAGATGAGAAATCGGAAGCACCTGCACCATGCCATGTTTTCGCGGCGGCGGCTAGCGTACGTGAGAACGATCGTAGGGCATCGTACTACAGCGGCGGATGCGGCCTTTGTTGTTTTCTCTTTTAGCTAGACATTAGTTGAACGGGTACGGGTAAACTTATTAATGGCATTGGTGGGTAATTTTACTGAACCGTTATATCCATAACGTAATTGTAAAATCCATCGGTTATGATCGTTGAGTTAGTAAAATTGATGGCCAGATGTTTCTGTTTTTTGTGGGATTTTCTAGGGAATTCTCTAATTTCTGGTTAGCTCATCATGTACTTTTAATATATAATAGATAAGCAAAGCTGCACAGTGCTTGAGTGAAAAAAGCGAAAAGAAAAACACAGCGTCTTGCTCTCAACGCGGGTCAGAAGACCAATTAAGGCCACACTCGGCGAAATTCAGATCCATCGGCCGCCTGGACATGACCGCTGGCCGGGAAACTACGAATCTGAGGCGATTCCCTCTGCCCCAACCGTTTCGGGGCCGCGGCGAGGTACACCGGCGGTGCAGCAACTAGGCCGCCGCTGATTTGAGGTCTGCACGCGGTGGCAGCAACCGGAAGCTGTGCTCGAGGGCCGGCGCGCCGGCGGCCGTGCTGGGCACTGGTCCGGCTGCCAAGCGAGCAGTGGGATGAGCAGCCGGAGATGGCGGCCGACGCGCAGGTGGGTACAGCGCCCAGCTAAGAAACGTGCGGCGGCGAGCAGAGCTACCGGTTGAGCACGCGGGGGACAGCGCCGGCGGAGACGTCCTAGTCCAGCAGAGCTCGGCGAACGACAGAGCTCAGAACCGACACGGCGGCCGGCGGACTCCAGGAGCACGGGATGGCGGCGGATCTTGGAGCTTGGAGGCGGCCTCTGGAATGGGGACTTGGAGGCTGTGGGGAGCATCCCGGCGGTGGCCCAGCCGGCGGCGGTGTGGGGAGAGCATCCCGGCGGCGGCGCGGCACAGGGGGCTAGTAGGGGCGACGCACCGGGGGAAACTAGTTGGGTTGGGAGTGCGGGACGCGGGTCGGATTTGGGTGACGCGCGCTCTATAGGGCGGCCGGCCGTAGATTAGTTAATCTACAAGCCGTCCTAGAATATACCTACCCTATAGGAAACGTGCCCCGTGCGTTGCAACAGGTGAAAAAAACCAACTTTTAGATGTAAACTTTGACGCCTGCCTGTGCGTTGCGGCTAAACCAAAAAAAAAACAAATGTACAAATGTTGCTCCAATGTTATTTTTAGAATGAGCATGAGCTCATGTTGTTCTCATCTGGTTTCAGACTCGCCATCTATAATTGATATGATGCTGACATGAGGCTGACTACTAAGAAGTAAGTTGTATAAGGAAATGCAATTGTAGTTGTCTAAAACCAAAATAACTATCTTTATGTTTGTTAATTTATCCATATGAGGCTTCACAACGATGTACAATATGAACCACAAGAATCTTTGATTGGCTCTTCACGAGCTTATTCTCATGATAGCAAATGATCAGATAATAAAAAACTAATAATGGAAAGATCACAGTGCTACACCGGACTGAAGAACATTATAAACAAATAATGCTAGCAGATATATATAACGCCAAGCATTACCTGAGATTTACAGTCCAACATGGTTCTGCATTTGATTGGTCTCTCGAGCCTTGCTAATTCGTCACTTTTCTCTTCGACTTCATTTAAAATAGCTGTCCTACAAAAATAGATCTTTTTAGTTCAGGAGTTCATAGACTCCATAAGAAGTTGCTGCAATAATATTTATGAATGATAAATAGTGCATGCTAGGGTGGAGCAATGGAGCATGCACCACATGCAGCCCCAGGACGGACTGCTGGAACACCGTACATCTGCCTCTGGTGAACGACTGGCCAGTGTGTTCCTGAGCATAGGGAATAAGAGGTGGATGGGAGAGCCGAGAGCGTACCGGCGTGGAGGAGGCCTTGCGGAGGGAGCCACGGCTTCTTCGGGTCGATGTGACAGAGGAAGCCACTTTGCTAGGATGGCGAGCCCCACAATGCCCAGCGTCGCTGCCTGCCACTGATCCTGTCCAACTCTCGAACCCTACGTCCTATGATGCTCAACCATCGTCGCGCTCATGCTTCCGAGTAGCCGCCTGACTGTACTCCCGACCCGCCGCCTGACTACTCTCTCTTAGGTCACCCAGCTCCTCCCAGTGGCCATGGCCCTCGGCCTGGCTTCTCCCACGGCGACGCCAGACCTGGACGTCGTGCTGCGTCGTGCTGCTGCCCCCGAACTTCAAAGAAGATGACGGGTCTAAGGTCGTTCAAGGCGCTAGCGCTCACGCGCGGTTCGGCGTATTACGCTCCTCCGACATTAATTTCACCGGATCAATCTTGATCTGATCGCAGCTTTCACTGGTTGGATTATAACGTGATCATCTGTTTTGGAAAGCCATCCGGAATAAGATTCCTACTCCTATGCGTTGCCGACGTAGGGCACCTGACGTAGGAAAACAGGGTGGACAGGGGCCGCGAAACATTATTTTCGTGCGAACCGTTATTCTCCACTTACCGATGGCACGGTGGGTAAATTTTCCAAACTCTAAGGGCAAGTTTAATGACGTACCACAAGAAACTTTAATACCTTTATTATTAGGTATAGCAAAATGCCGTGCGTTGCAACGGGCAAGACCGACGAAACCAAACTAAGAAAATGTT
The DNA here is from genome assembly GCA_947311845.1 of Poa pratensis. Lineage (NCBI taxonomy): Eukaryota > Viridiplantae > Streptophyta > Magnoliopsida > Poales > Poaceae > Poa > Poa pratensis. The sequence goes on from CAMZMU010000052.1 coordinate 109,052,791, forward strand.
CATGTTATTATTATTATAACAAACTATGCATGTGCGTTGCTGGGGCGTGTGGGGAGAGCATCCCGGCGGCGGCGCGGCACAGGGGGCTAGTAGGGGCGACGCACCGGGGGAAACTAGTTGGGTTGGGAGTGCGGGACGCGGGTCGGATTTGGGTGACGCGCGCTCTATAGGGCGGCCGGCTGTAGATTAGTTAATCTACAAGCCGTCCTAGAATATACCTACCCTATAGGAAATGTGCCCCGTGCGTTGCAACGGGTGAAAAAAACCAACTTTTAGATGTAAACTTTGACGCCTGCCTGTGCGTTGCGGCCAAACCAAAAAAAAAAACAAATGTACAAATGTTGCTCCAATGTTATTTTTAGAATGAGCACGAGCTCATGTTGTTCTCATCTGGTTTCAGACTCGCCATCTATAATTGATATGATGCTGACATGAGGCTGACTACTAAGAAGTAAGTTGTATAAGGAAATGCAATTGTAGTTGTCTAAAACCAAAATAACTATCTTTATGTTTGTTAATTTATCCATATGAGGCTTCACAACGATGTACAATATGAACCACAAGAATCTTTGATTGGCTCTTCACGAGCTTATTCTCATGATAGCAAATGATCAGATAATAAAAAACTAATAATGGAAAGATCACAGTGCTACACCGGACTGAAGAACATTATAAACAAATAATGCTAGTAGATATATATAACGCCAAGCATTACCTGAGATTTACAGTCCAACATGGTTCTGCATTTGATTGGTCTCTCGAGCCTTGCTAATTCGTCACTTTTCTCTTCGACTTCATTTAAAATAGCTGTCCTACAAAAATAGATCTTTTTAGTTCAGGAGTTCATAGACTCCATAAGAAGTTGCTGCAATAATATTTATGAATGATAAATAGTGCATGCTAGGGTGGAGCAATGGAGCATGCACCACATGCAGCCCCAGGACGGACTGCTGGAACACCGTACATCTGCCTCTGGTGAACGACTGGCCAGTGTGTTCCTGAGCATAGGGAATAAGAGGTGGATGGGAGAGCCGAGAGCGTACCGGCGTGGAGGAGGCCTTGCGGAGGGAGCCACGGCTTCTTCGGGTCGATGCGACAGAGGAAGCCACTTTGCTAGGATGGCGAGCCCCACAATGCCCAGCGTCGCTGCCTGCCACTGATCCTGTCCAACTCTCGAACCCTATGTCCTATGATGCTCAACCATCGTCGCGCTCATGCTTCCGAGTAGCCGCCTGACTGTACTCCCGACCCGCCGCCTGACTACTCTCTCTTAGGTCACCCAGCTCCTCCCAGTGGCCATGGCCCTCGGCCTGGCTTCTCCCACGGCGACGCCAGACCTGGACGTCGTGCTGCGTCGTGCTGCTGCCCCCGAACTTCAAAGAAGATGACGGGTCTAAGGTCGTTCATGGCGCTAGCGCTCACGCGCGGTTCGGCGTATTACGCTCCTCCGACATTAATTTCACCGGATCAATCTTGATCTGATCGCAGCTTTCACTGGTTGGATTATAACGTGATCATCTGTTTTGGAAAGCCATCCGGAATAAGATTCCTACTCCTATGCGTTGCCGACGTAGGGCACCTGACGTAGGAAAAGAGGGTGGACAGGGGTCGCGAAACATTATTTTCGTGCGAACCGTTATTCTCCACTTACCGATGGCACGGTGGGTAAATTTTCCAAACTCTAAGGGCAAGTTTAATGACGTACCACAAGAAACTTTAATACCTTTATTATTAGGTATAGCAAAATGCCCGTGCGTTGCAACGGGCAAGACCGACGAAACCAAACTAAGAAAATGTTTATGTTATTATTATTATAACAAACTATGCATGCGCGTTGCTGGGGCTTGATATTTTAATCGTCTTTATGTGACGTGTGTTTTTATTGAAAACATTTTTTCTTGACAGGATGGAAGTATAATCAACTCAACTATGCATGGACATGTCGACAATAGATGTACAAAATAAATATCTACAACCGGCAGGGGTAATGTTGGAAACTGAAAAACGCACCATCACCAACCTTTTTTGCATCTCCATATAATCAAGAATTTGTTTTTTTTTTCATACCAAAGGTAACAGCATATCCAGCTGTCCTTATAAGGACACCTCCAACGGGCTGGCGTAAACGGACACCTCAAAGTGTCCGATTTGGTCCGTTTGGGGGCGGATCGCGGACACGTTTTGGGCCTTTGTCCGTTTGGGGTGGAGGTGCCCCCAACGGCCTGGCGCATGTTTGCCCATGGTCCGGATTTTGGCTAAGGGTATAAGCCAAAAAAAAAAAAACCCAGCTCATTCACACATACCAACTCTGACAAAATAGCGTCTGCCCTTCTTCTCGTTCATCACATCGTTCCTTTGCTCGTGACAAAGTAAATTAAATATCAACAGGTTCACCTAAACCAACAATGCATTGTTTACTGTGATGAGTTATATACTTATTCCCCAATTGGATCAACCTAAAAAAAAATACATTTGCAGAATACATGTTTCGCTTCTCAAAACACTTTGATTTCTAGTCGGAAAAACTCTGAAATAAGCTGCTGACTTGTCCCAACATTGAGAACGTATGTACAGAAGAAGAGACTAAGAAGAAGAAGAAGAAAAAAAAACTGATGTCGATCACGGTTACGATGACGAGACAATGAACGCGACGATCACAGTAATATCGTCCGGCTTGCCGCCGCGGCGTCGGTCTCCCCGTTGGTTCCGGCTGTCGATGCTGTACGGCGAGTCCCTGGTGGCGCTCATCGATATCTCGTAGGCGACGCCCGCGACGACGTCCACCATGTTCTTGGGGGAGAAGCCCAGCGCCGTGCCCATCCCCACGACCCGCTCCAGCTCGGCGTCGAACATGTTGTCGAACAGTCCGTCCGTCCCGACCACCACGACGTCCCCGTGCCTCAGCGTCATCTCGCCGACGTTCGCTTCGGTAATGCTGTCCCCGTTGCCGCGGGAGTTGAGCTGGAGCGGGTGGTTGAAATGCTTCTGCTGGCGCTCCGAACGGTGCAGGAGCCTGCCGTCCCGGAACACTGCGAACGCGCTGTCGCCGATGGACGCCCACTTGAGAACCGTGCTGGCGAGCGAGAGGATGGCGCGGCCGATGCGACCGTCTCCTCGTACGCCCGCTCCAGCAGCGTGTAGGGACAGACGGGCGTGCCGGGCTCGATCGCCAGCACCTGCATGAAGGCGCTCGTCATGAGCCCGCGAGAGAACACGCCGGCGTCCACGCCGCGCTTGCGGTACCCGCCCACGCCGTCCGCCACGCCGACTACGCCGGTCTCGTCGTGACCGAAGTGCGCGTCCTCGTCGTGGCAGCGCGCGTAGCATGAGGCCCAGTCCATCCTCAGAGCACGCGGCTCGGCGCCGTCGCCGTTCACCCGAGGCTCGCCGGTGTCTTCATCGCCGCGCTCCCGCAGCCGCAGCTGCTCAAAGGACGCGAGGAAGCTGGTGACGTCGTCGTCGGACGAGCGCGAGACCCGTTTGCGGAAGCCCAATGCGGCGCCGAGGGCGTCGGGGATCCGTTTGTCGATCTTGCTCAGGTTGAACCTTTTTTTGACTTACCAATGACATTGGTGGATAAATATCTACAACTGCCAGGATAATATTGGAAACTAAAAACACACCATCACCTTAAGACATATTATATAGTAGAGATATATATATTAAATACTAGCACAATACCCGTGCGTTGCTACGGGTAGAAGAAAAATCAAATATCAATTATAAATATAAACGATAGAATAAATAAAAGGCTTTTCCTCCAGAGCGTTAGAAACCAAAGAATTAAGATGTAATCATCAGTATTTTCCTTAGGTTTCTTCAAGCATGCAAATGTCGTGTATGTTTCCTTCTTGTAGGGAACTATTGTGCTCTGAATTTGGGACGTGTGTACTGTGCTAAGCTGACGTGAATAAACAAGGCGGCGTGATGGGAAATTCAGTCGAGATGTTGATTGGGTTATGTAGTGCTAGCTGTATCAAAACAGATTGCACTGTCTTCACAAGTATATATTTTGAAAGTAATCAAATCTAGCAAGTTGACAATTGAAATTCATACATCAAGATTGATCCAAAAGGAGTATTACCTGGATACCTAAAATATGCTCTTTATTTTTATCTCCAAATACACTGCCGATTGTTCAATATTCTCATGGCCTGATTAAAAATATAGTAGGTCAGTTATAGGCATCAAGCCATGTCGTGCTTGAATCATCTGAATTGCTTTAACCCAGGCACTGTTTTCTTTTAATTGCGTGCACTCTGGTAGAAACATGGCACGCTGGCTGGCATCAGTATAGAAATTATCTTGTTGCCGTGTTTCTGCAGGGTACTTACTCGAGAACAGTGCACAACCACGGAGTGGAAATCTAAACACCGCTCCTCATCTAGAGGTGTAGTCTGTTGGCTTGGTGAACTTTTCGTCTTGTCGTCGGCAGCCGCGGCAGGGGGCATTGACCCAACTTAGAAGTAGCGAAAAAGTAGCACATAATTGGACGGAACACATAGAATTCTCTGTCGGACGGCGTCAGTAACCATGGCCACCGAGTTTTTCAGCAGGTCAGGCGCCACTCCAGGACATGCCAGCGACGTGGGGAAGCGCCGCGACCATCACTTCCAATAATCAATTGTCATGCCGTGGGGGCTCATGAAGCTAGCTATATCGATCTCCTAGCAGCTATAGACGCACGGGGACTTGATTGATTGTTTGATGTAGCCTCCACGGGATCGGTCCAGGAAGCGGCGCCGATTTTTGCGCCGACGCCCGGCTTGAATCAAACGGCGGCTGGGTGGAGTCGGGAACATACCTGGGTTCGAGCGCTGGGTCGGGAGAGACGACAGGATATGAGGAGGAAAGAGAGGCTGAGGCTGCGTATCGCCAAGAGGGTGGGGCAGCCGGCAGGGCGCTTGTGCAAAGCGAGGTGGCGTCGCCGGTGTGAAACGGACCGAAACGAACCTATCCAAACCGTTTTTCTCACTTATAGGTGGCATGATGCGTAATTTATATCAACTTCAGAGGTAGTTTTATCATGACCTACCATCATCACCACCTCTATTCATATTATATAGTAGAGATTATAAATTTTGATATTTTTTCGTATGTATTTGGTCAAACTTTCACTTTGAAAAAACACAGAACGCGAACTAAATAAAAACGGAGGGAAAAAACGAGTACTACCGTGCATGTTTGTTTGCATATATATTAATGGAAATTTGGGCAATATGTAGCACCTGGTGTGTACTGTCGTGCATGTTTGTTTACACATTATTGAGCAATATGAAGCATCTAGGATTTTTCCAACACTTTTTTAGCACTTCTTGGATATCGGAACTCCCTAAAAAAGAAGCTTCAAATTCCCTCTTCGGGCGAACCGGACAAATCTTATGACAACAACGCCTACATTTTCATTCAAAATTTTCCTATGTGGCCTAGGCAAACACAACCAAAGAAAAAAAGCCCACTGGTCTACCCCATTCGATTTCGGTGAAAAAGTTAAGGGTAAACGGTCCGTTGTGTAGGCTCTCATTGTTGGCGTCAATGCGTGAACCTACCCCCGCTCCCGTCGTCAATGCGCGCACCAACCGGCCACGCCCCTTAAGAACCACCAAGGAGCTAGCATAGTTTGCACATCCCCATTCCAGTCCATTCTCCTCTCTCCGATGGCTCACCCTCTCCCCTCTCTGTGGCCGCGCAACCTTGGAGTGGAAGTCGTCGAGGAGCTCCTGAGCAATGGGCTCCTAGTCCCTCCTGGCTGCCGGCTGCCGGCCGGGTGGGACATCAGCCTGGACGGGCGGGTCGTCTGCCCGCTCCACGACATCGGCTCCGATGAGATGATCTATCTCATCCTCCAGAGGCCGAGTCAGCTACCCGACGCCCTCAAATCCGACGAGGTGTTCGGACATGGCAACCCGTGCTGGCCGGCCATCTTGGCGGCCGAGCGGGAGAAGCAGGTCGAGCACGGTGATGTCGATGCTCTTCTTCACGACGAGAGGTGGCTCTTCTGGAAGGGGCGCACGATCGAGGAAGTCCTCGCGCTCTGCCGGACCGGACAGGATCCCGCCCCAAAGACCTACATGAGATACGGTGGCAAACACTACGAACTGCCCCGGTCAAGGGTGTGGTTCGGGCCTGCTCCCCCCCCCCCCCGCCTGCTGACTCTCCGAGAGGCGCACTTCCTCGGAATACAAGACATCCCTCTGCCGCCCGACTGGATGGTGCCGGAAGACTGGGCGCCAAGCAAGGCTAAGATGGGAATCCGTGTCCGTGGGACCCTCTTCCTTTCGGAAGACGAAGCCGTGATGTCGGAAAACGAGGACGACCGCCACTGCGATGCATGCAGCTGCTAGCCTTCGAGGCGTTGTTGGTGCTAGCCGTCGCAGCTTCTATAGTTCTATCTCGACAACCGCTTAATTAAATCTTATTTCAGGTTAAGATTAGAGGTTACTTTGTAAGGTGTACCTGTAATAAATGAAAAAGCTCTTATTTTCTGATTACATGCATGTGGCCCACGCCGATAGGAGTTGTACACATCACCGCGGACCAGGATCCTCTAACTTAGCCCACTATAACTTTTCCCGAACTTTGAGTCACTGACATATGGGTCCCGCCAGGCGTAGGTCCCACCTGTCAATGACCCAAAGTCAGGCAAAGTAAGAGGATCCGGCTCCTGTCACCGTCGGCTACAAAAGCAGTCAAACAGGAAGTAAGCACCGCCAAAATGAAATTTCATTCATTTAACAAACTGATTTGCATCATTGCATTGCATACGCAGCAATTACAAGTCTAAATGACATTTGTCATTAATCCTAGAGCCTAATGACCTAGAGCAAATTGACGTTGGCCGTCCTATTACATGCGGCGGCGGAGACTACCGGCCCTTCCAGCGATGCTTGGCGACCTGCCTTCTTCCGCGCGCGGCCACTTCGCGCGCGTACACTTGCAGTCGTCCGGCACAGGTATGCTTTCGAAGATGCGCACCATCCGTGTAACTAGATGGTGGTAGTCCGGCCACTGCTTGTAGTCGTCCGACTACTTGTAGTCGTTCGGCACAGGTCCGCTTTGGAGGTAGTGCACCATCCGTGTAAGCGGGTGGTTGTCGCCCGGCGCGGAACGCGTGCTGCCTTGTGTATCCTTGCTCGGATCCCTTCTGGCCAGCGTCCGGCCAGGAAGGTGCTCCTTGGATCTCCCTAGGATCTCCTTCAGGATCGAAGGCTCTCCTTGCACCGATGGTGCGCTTTGTTCAATCCACTTCTCACACTCATGGTCTTGCTCCCGTTCCCCCTCGCTGTCGTCGTTGACGACGGTGGAGGGGAGTGGGTTGGCCATAGATCTGAGAGTGGATAAGGATTGTCAACTGCGGCGTTGCTGCCGGTGTTTTAATAGGCGCGGCGGGTGAGTGCGCGCAGTAACGACTCATTGGCTTTGTACCACTGACACATGGGGCCCAATAGGTATGGGATCCGCTCGTCAGGGACACAAAGTCTGTCAAAGGCATCGGTGGCAAAGTCAGCTAATCTCAATCCGGAGTAGAGTAGATATGAGTGCATTAACGCATGTCGCCTGGATTTTATTACCCTAAAATCAACAGTAATTAAACGACGATATGACGGAGTACGTACTGACTGAATACTTGCAACACAACATAAATTAACCGATAGAGTAGGAAAACACAAAACGACAGCACACAGACTAGCTAGTGTGGTAGCAGGGTTACATAGATCGATCACCACTAAAATTTAAAACACGGCAAGGTGCACACCCTGACTAGTTACAAAGACGCTCGACTAGGTGCCGACACCGATGACACGAACAATGGGGAACACCAGTGGGGTGGTCGAGTTCCAGAGGAGCAAAGGGTTGACCTGGATGCAGGAAATCAGAGTGTCGCCGAGCCAGTAGATGTTTCCGTGCATTTCTGCCGCGGCGCCTACCTCCCAAAGCCTGACGTAAACCCCTTCACCATCCTTGCCGGTGTCGAGGATGAACATTGCCCTGTCGGTGTACCTTGCGCCTAGCACTGCTTCGGCGGCGCGCCAAGTGGAGATATTTCCACCGGCGCTGAAGAACTGCAGCACGTTCCCGGACCCATGGGCGTTGGGGCCGACGAACTCCACCGGTTGTGCGGCCTGGAGAGGTTCATCCCCGATCAGCATGATGGTCGTCCAGGCCATGTCGCGCACAAAGCAGAAGTTGACCGCTTGTGTTTTGCACATGCTAGCTATTCAAGATGTAGTGATGATGGAGATGTGTTTTGCAGAGGCCCTGATCGATTGCACCGTTCGGCTGATATAGCGGTGGGGAGAGACCGGCCGACACCATTTCGGCATTTACAATTGAATTATCGTTGTCCAGGCACAGCGATGACAACGAGCACACACAATGGCCGGGTCACGGACGGGCGTGACGCAGACATGCATCCCGGACATGCACGGCCGGGCATGCAGACACGAATGCATACGATGCCGACTTCGACCCAGTAGTCCCTAGCCGGCAACGGAGGCATCGCATGCAGGCAGGAGTGAGGCATGAGCATGGATGCGCGGCTGGCCGGGCAGGCACGCAGTGCACACATTAAGACGATGTGACAGATCACGCAGCGCGTGCAGACACGCATAACTAAAGGGGCGGGCTTCGTACGTCTAGCGCGAGGCGTTCAGGCCATCGGATGCATGGCGTGCAACAGCTGGCTAGCCACCAAGCTGGCTCTCTCATGCAAGATTTCAGAACTGCGGCGACGTCGCGTCTCTCCCACGGCGTCGTAGAGAGCTATCTTGGCCGTAGTTTAATATCCAACCCTTCAGCCTCTCGCAGCGCCGGTCAAGTGGCAAGCCTTTAAGGCGTGGCGCCTGTCCTGCCAAGTCAGATCATAGCACTCCTTCTCCCTCACACGCTAGCTAGGTGATAATCAATTACACCCGAGAGAGATAAGATCATCTCCACTCACTCTTCAGCCTCTCTCCTCCCATCGATGACCCACAACGGCGAGAACGGCGGTAGTGGGTCGCCGGAGCACTGGTTGTGGCCGCACATGCTCCGAAAGGAGATCGCCGATGAGCTCGTCAAGAACCAGATCATGGTCCCTCCTGGCTGTCTGTTGCCAAACAGCAGTTGGGGTCTGAGCGAGGGCGGGTTGCCAGTGCCACCATTCCCTATGTCGGCACCGACGAGATGGACGATCTCATCGTCGACAAGTGGAATCGTCTACCTGAGAAGCTCAAGTTCGATCTAGATTACGCGCCTCACTGTGATGCGTGGCCGTGCATCCTCGAGGCGGAGAGGCATGAGCAGATCAATAGCCACGAGGGCCCGTTTGTCCCTCGCGGCGTGAAGAACATTACAGGAAGGTGGCATTTCTGGGAGGGGCACACAATCGAGTCAGTCCTCACCGAGTACGAGGCTTGCCGGCATCCTCGTCTGCGTCAACCAAGCCCGCCGCCGGCCGCTCTCCCAGGCGCATTGTGCCTTCGCTCTCCCGGTGGTGCACCATGATGCGTGTAAACCACACGTTCGTTGGGAGACCCCAAGAGTAAGGTTTGATGAGTGTAGCGGCAAGTCTTCCCTCAGTAAGAAACCAAGGTTTAATCGGACCAGTAGGAAGTCGGCGATGTTCTGAAGGTTGTTGGTGAAGGAGTGTAGTGCGGCGCAACACCAGGGATTCCGGTGCCAACGTGGAACCTGCACAACACAATCAAACTAATTTGCCTCAACGAAACAGTGGGGTTGTCAATCTCACCGGCTTGCTGAAAACAAAGGATTAGGCGTATAGTGTGGAAAATGATGTTTGCTTGCATAGAATGAAAAAGAACAATGATTGCAGTAGGTTGTATTTCAGATGTAAAAGAATGGATCGCGGTCCACAGTTCACTAGTGGTGTCTCTCCATAATAAAATACTAACATGCTGGGTAAACGAATTACAGCATAACAATGCATATACAAGTCATGATGATCACTATGAGATTTACTTTGGGCATTACGACAAAGTACACAGACCGCTATGCAGCATGCATCTATGTCTAAATAGTCCACCTTCAGATTAGCATCCGCACCCCTTTCAGTATTAAGTTGCAAGCAACAGACCATTGCATTAAGTATGGTGCATAATGTTAACAATACAAATATCCTTAGACAAGCATTGCTATTTTACCCCTAGTAGCAACAGCACATCCACAACCTTAGAACTTTCTGTCACTATCCCAGATTAAATGGAGGCATGAACCTACTATCTAGCATAAATACTCCCTCTTAGAGTTACAAGCATAAACTTGGCCAAAGCCTACACTAATAACGGAGAGCATGCAAGATCATAAACAACATATATATGATAGATCAATAATCAACTTGACATAGTATTCAATACTCATCGGATCCCAGCAAACACAACATGTAGCATTACAATAAGATGATCTTGATCATGATAAGCAGCTCACAAGATCTAAACATGATGGCACAAAAGGAGAAGACAACCATCTAGCTACTGCTATGGACCCATAGTCCAAAGATGAACTACTCACACATCACTCCGGAGGCAGGCATGGCGATGTAGAGCCCTCCGGTGATGATTCCCCTCTCCGACAGGGTGCCGGGAAGAGCTTCAGAAACCCCCCGAGATAGGGTTGACGGCGGCGGCGGTAATGGATGTTTTCTGGAAATATGGCTCGGTGTTTTAGGGTTTTCGCCTCGAGGAGAATAAATAGGCGAAGGGGCGATGTCGGTAGAGGCACGAGGCCTGCTCCCCACATGGTGGTGCGGCACACTAGTACAGAACGACACATCGGAAACGGGCCAAAAACCCCATCGGCAACGGAGAAAGGGTCCGTGTCCCCGCCTCTGTCACTGATGTGAAGCCTCACAATGGCAACGGAGGAGATAAACCATTTCTGATGTATTTAACATTAGACACGGAGTTTTGCTAATAACCGTTTCTAATAAGGGTTACAGGAAAACAAAAAAACATGGTGACGGGCTGTGCCGTCGATGGAGCCCCGCTCCATGCGACTAGACGGCCGCCCGGTCGTTACCGTATTCCTGTATGCCCTGCTTTACAAAAATTCATCAGTGCGCGTGGCTGGAGCTCTGCTCCTATGTCTTCACGGACGCCAGATGAACATCTACTGTCTTTCCTGCTGCGCAAAATGTACTGCTCCTGGTGACGGCACCGTGTATGGAGCCCCGCTCCTAGGTCTTCACGGCAGCAGCATCGTCACCAAGCATCCACCAAGCTCTTGAAACAACGAATATTCTTTGTTAAAAACAGCAAACAAATCTAATAAACAGAGCCAATAAGCAGTAAACAAAGCAAACCGAGCTAAATACATAGCTGAAGAGCTAACTAACAGAGCAAACCAAGCTAAATAAGTAGCTAACATAGCAAATACATAGCTGAACAAAGCTAACTAACAGAGCAACCCGAGCTAAATAAGTAGCTAAATAGCAAATACATAGCTGAACAGAGCAAATCAAGCTAAATAAGTAGCTAACATAGCAAATACATAGCTGAACAGAGCTAACTAACAGAGCAAACCGAGCTAAATAAGTAGCTAACATAGCAAATACATAGCTAAACAAAGCAAACCGAGCTAAATAAGTAGCTAACATAGCAAATACATAGCTGAACAGAGCTAACTAACAGAGCCAATTGAGTAGCTAACATAGCAAATACATAGCTAAACAAAGCAAACCGAACTAAATAAGTAGCTAACATAGCAAATACATAGCTAAACAAAGCAAACCGAGCTAAATAAGTAGCTAACATAGCAAATACATAGCTGAACAGAGCTAACTAACAGAGCAAACTGAGCTAAATAAGTAGCTAACATAGCAAATACATAGCTAAACAAAGCAAACCGAGCTAAATAAGTAGCTAACATAGCAAATACATAGCTAAACAGAGCTAACTAACAGAGCCAACTGAGTAGCTAACATAGCAAATACATAGCTAAACAAAGCAAACCGAGCTAAATAAGTAGCTAACATAGCAAATACATAGCTGAACAGAGCTAACTAACAGAGCAAACCGAGCTAAATAAGTAGCTAACATAGCAAATACATAGCTAAACAAAGCAAACAGAGCTAAATAAGTAGCTAACATAGCTGAACAGAGCTAACTAATAGAGAAAACTGAGCTAAATAAGTAGCTAACAGAGCAGTCATTTACCTTAGGCAAGGCGGGGTCGCTTTCCATCGCGGATTGCGTGCCAGGCGTCGGCGCCGGAGCCACTACCAGAGGAGACGTCAGAGGAGACCTCATCCTGCTCGAACACCGGAGCGTCCTCCGCCTCCTCATCCTCCTCCTCCGCCGCCGCCACCGCTGCCGCCGCCGCATCTGGCCCAGGGCCCTGGCCAGGGAGAAGAGAGCGGTCTATGGCCGCCCGGAGCCGCGTCTGGAACAACGCCTCCTCGGCGGCTTCTATCGCGTGCTCGGCGGCGGAGATGCGGATAGCTCTCTGCATCGCAGACGCCCGAATGACACCCTCGGCGCGCTCGCGCTCAAAGGAGGCACGAGAGAGGAGGAGACCGACCTCCAGATCTGTCGGAGACTGGTCCCAGGAACTAGGGGTGTCTCTCAAAAGCCAGGAATCTAGTAAGGGGCTGAACACAATGTCAAACAGATCCTCAACAACCTCGGCGACGGTGCTCGTCGAGCTCGGTGAGGAACATCACGACAGAGAGGGAACACGAGCCGCTACCCAGGTTTAGGCCCACCGCGAGGTGTAAAAGCCCTACGTCCTGCTAAGATGTATTGCACTGCTTGGAGAGGTTCACAGTACAAGGGTGCTTGCCGAGGGCACAGTTGTGGCTATGGTGGAATATGGGGGGATGAGCTCTGTCTTCTCCTTTGGATGTAGCTGCTTGGGTGTTGAATGAATTGGTGAATGCGGGATCCCCCCTATGTCGTACACCGGCTCCTTATATACCGGCGTTGGTCCTCTTCCCCAAAAAGCTCCGGCGGGAAGGGATACCACAATGCCGCAAAGATGGAGCACAGCGCACAGCGTCGGGGGCGTCCATGGACGCGGTCCATGGCAGAGAGCACATCGTCTTGGAAGAAAAAGCCACCGTCCAACTAGGACGGTGGGCTGGCGCTGCAGAGCTTTGGGGCGTGCCCCACGGTGACGTCGCAGTTGGAGCGTAGCGGTGGCCGGCCGCTTTATCACCAAATTGGCAAGTCTCGGAGTCCGCTTTGCTTCCTCCAGCTCCTTTGACCGCTTTATACATGAGAATGGCAACTGCGGCGTCTTCGTCATCGCGCGCAGGCGCGCGCGTCACTCTGCGGCGGGCGCAGAGCCCATGTGCACTCTGCAGCATGCGCAGGAGCTTGCTTCCACTTGAAGGAACCCCGCGAGGGCCTGGAGCCTCGCCGAGGCTTTGTAGCCGTTGACTCCTCGCGAGGGAAAACCTCCCGAGGGTAGCGCGGAGAAGTGCCAGGGCCTGATGATCTTCCAGGAGAGGCCTTTCCGAGGCAGAAGTTCCTCTCGAGGCCTCTTAGGCCAACGTCTGGTCCTTAGCAGAAATGCTCAGTCGAGCAAAGAAACCCTCGCGAGGGAAAAATCCCTCGCGAGGCTCGTCAGGCTGAAAGCCTGATCCTTAGTAGAATTTTCTGCGGAGCGTTTGAGGGCTGTAGCAGGCCGGCCCATGGTACCCCGGTTTCCACTGGGCCGACAGTAGCCCCCGGGCCGGCGATGGGCACGCTGGAGCTCCTCAGGCGGAGGCGAATTGTCGTGGGCCCAAAGAAGCCTGCTCAACCTGAGACACGTGGAGCGTCGCGGCTGGACACGATCCCATGATCTCCTCTGAAGTAACGGGCGTAGTGGTGGGTCCCGCCACATCCTGGTAACGGCTCGATGAGCCGATAAAAGGCGGAGAGCTCAGCGCAGGCGGCCATTACTCTACTCGTTCCCCTTTCGTCTCCTTGCTCCTAGCGTTCAATCCCCAAGCTGCTCCTTTGCAATCTTGCTGCGATGGTGCCCAAGAAGGCCGCCGTGTCCGCGAAGGGCAAGCGGTGATGCAGGGCGGTGAGCCTGCCGCGATGCAGCAGGGCGGCGATTTCGAGCCGGCTCTGGTTGGCATTCGCTTCGAGAAGGAGCTGCAGCTGGACAAGGTGCATCATATGGCGGCCTCGGCGACCAATGAGCACGGCGCCACGGTGCTCAAGCTGGCGAACAACTCCTTCGGCAGCTTCTACCCCATCTTCATGCACACCCTCTACGCCGGGCTCGTGCCTCCCTTCTCTGACTTCTTCCTGGTGGTTCTGGAGCGTTACAAGATCCAGGTTCTTCATCTCCACCCCAACTCCATCCTCGTCCTCGCCATCTTCGCCTATCTCTGCGAGGCATACATCAGCATTCCGCCCTCGGTGGACCTCTTCCGCAGCTTCTACGCGCTCCGGTTCACGGCGAACAAGGAGCGGTCGGGGTGCGTGTCCTTCCGCATCTTCGATGGCATGAAGGGCGTCTACATCCCCATCGCGCGGAACGGCGAGAACATTGTGACCAGCGTGACGAAGAGGGTGGAGGACTTCCGCAAGCGCTGGTTCCTCATGCTGTTCGGGAGCCAGAGCGCCTTCTTCGAACTACCTGAAGCGCCTCCGACGAAGAGGGCGACCTGGGCTTCTAAGGCACTCAAGGGTGCATCACTTGGCCACGTGGTGAGACGCTTGAGGGACCTCCGCGAGGCTGGCCTCACCGGGCAGATGGTGGCCAAGGACTTCGTGAGGCGTCGCATTGCTCCACTCCAGATGCATGCGGACGCGATGTGGCTGTACTCCAACTAGAGGGACAAGATGCGCCTGAGCGCTACCCTCTTCACGCAGGAGGAGGTGCACAGCATCATGGAGACCTTCTTCACGTCTTCAGACATCCCCGCGCCTACCGACAAGACCGTTCCGCTCCACAGGATCGATCTTGGGCGTCGCGTCTCACACGTGCAGACGATGCCGAAGTTCGACCAGTGGGGCCTGGTGCCTGAGGGGCGCATCGGGCCTCGCGAGGACCCGGAGTCAGCGGCGCAGGGGGCGCCAGCTGAGGGCGACGAGGAGACGATGGAGACGCCCGCGGAGTCTGACGCAGGCGCAACCGGCGCCTCGGGAGGACCCGCTTCTTCGGCAGAGAACTCGAGCGCCTCGAAGAGTGCGGCGCCTGAAGTTGAGATCCACGAGATCTCTTTAGGCAGCGGCGACCAGTTCGTGGTCGCTCCCTCGCAGCGTGTCGAGGGTAAGGAGGAGAGCGACGATGATGGCGCTTCGTCGGGCCACTGCGAGCCCCGCTCCAAGGCGATCCACGACAGGAACGCCGGGGCCCGGGAAGGGGCGGAGGCACGGACGAGCGCGGAGCCCAGCGTTCCACCTGCGTGGCGGACGAAGAGGAAGTGGGTCGACACCGCGGCGTAAGTTTTGCACTTCCTTTTTCTGTTTGGTGTTTTCCTTGTGTATACCTTTCGAGGGGTTTTTGAGCTTTTTCCTCTCCAGGCGCCCCGAGGAGCAAAAGCGGCGGAGGCTCCGGAGACTTGGGGAGATTTCTAGCGCTGCAGCGGCGTCCGCAGCCCCTACGGCGTAGGAGGCACCTCTCGAGGCCACCGCCTCTTCTCCCGAGGCCGCGGCGTCGCCTCCAGAGGCAGAGGAGCGCCACGAGGAGAAGGAGGAGGAGGCGGAGGTGACGATGCCGCCGCTTGCGCGGCCTGACGCCTCTCCTGTGCGGCAGGAGAGCGCGCCGGAAGAGGATGCGGCAAAGACCGCGTCGCCGGCGAAAGAGTGCGCGGCGGAGACCGCGGCGTCTGCAGGGGCGCATGCTGACGTCGAGATGGAGGAGATCATCGTGCCGTCGCCTCCACCAAACACGAGCCTCGGAGGGCCTGCGGTGGATACTGAGGCTGCCGCGGGGACAGCCTCAGCTGAGAAGGCCAACCCTGCTCCTGGGGGAGGGGAGAGTGCTCCCCAGGGGCAAAAAGATGGTGGGGTTGATGGTGAGGGCGCCTCGAGCCCCCAGAAAGCCCCCTGCGCGGAAGGAGGGGGGCTCCCATCAGAGCCCCCAGATGGCCCTTATCGTGGAGGAAGGGGGAGGCTCTCACCAGAGCCCCCAGGCGCGCCTCAAGGACCTTCCGAGCCCGGCGAGGGAGGTGCTCAATGGGCTTGAGGCCCAGCTCGCTGAGGAGGATCGCGCCAGGGCGGAGGAGGACGCTGAGCTTGCGCGGGGCTGGGCCTGCCTCCAAGAGACCGTGGAGCGCTGCCGCCAGAAGAACGAGGCAGCCCAAGCTCAACGCGAGGCAGCGCTGCGCGACGCTGAAGAGATCCGCATCAGCGTGGTCCGCGAGGTCGAGGAGACCCTTGCGGACCTAAGTGCTAGGCGCGAGGCTCTCGAGGCGGAGACCGAGGCCAAGCATCAGGAGCTGGCGGCGCGCGAGGCGGCGGTCTCCACCAGGCACCAAGATCTTCTGGACCGTGAGGCGGGGATCATCGCCGAATCGGAGAACGTGCGGAAGGGCTTGGAGAGTTCCGTGAGGACCTGCGCCTCCGCGAGGATTTGATCGTGCAGCGCGGGGTAGAACTTGACACCCGTGAGACTGAGCTGCGCAAGCGCGAGGAGCAGGTTGAGCAGATCAAGAAGGAGCAATCCGCGCAGCGGGAGCACTTGGAGTCTCGCGAGAGCAAGGTGACCCAAGACGAGGCATTCTACCATAAGAGCCTCGCACAGACCAACGAGAACCTCGCCAAGAAGGAGGCGAAGATGGCGGAGGAGTCCGCGACCAGGGAGAAGCTCTTCCATGATAACTGCAGGCAGGAGTTCGCGGTGAAGGCCAAGAAGCAGGAGGATCGCTTCACGAAGAGGCGCAACGAGCTCGACGCTCGCATCAGGGAGCTTGAGGCTCAGAAGAAGCGATTTGACTCCCGCCTTCAGGTTGCTGTGGAGGCTCGGAAGCACGTGGAGCAAGACCTTGCTTCCTTGACGCAAGACATGATCGAGATGCAACAGCAGGTGGGGCCTGTTGTAGAGCTTGTCGAGGAGGCTCGGCAGAGCGCTCTGGCCGCGCAGGTCCTGTCGCGCCAGCGGGAGCGCATGTTCGTCTCCTTGGTGAGGCGTGCGCGGACCGTCGCGGGCCGCCTGGGGGCCGAAGCCCCCATGCTTCCTGCCGAGGGGAACTCTGACATCGCCACCTACCTCGGCTTCTTCGAGCAGCTCCTCACCAGCCTTGAGGAGGTCGTGACGAATATCGACGACCTGGTCGACAACGAGAGCCGCGAGCTCCTTGGCGTCGCGGTCGGCCAAGTCTTCGCCAACCTTGCACACCTCCACCCCGGCTTCGACTTTGCAGCTGTGATGGAGCCGCTGGAGAATAAGCTAGCGTCGAAGCTGGACGCCTCGGTGTGGTACGACGTGGAGAAGTATATCCAACGCTTCAACAGGGTCGAGGTTGAGGCGAGCGATGACGAGGCAGGCGCTGTGGAAGGGGGCGATGAGGCTGCTGACGGTGACGACGACAATAATGACGGCCCTGCTGCTTAGGCTGCCCCTGCGGAGAGATGTGCCTGGAGCACCAGTTATCTTTAAGACTTGCTGCTTTACTTTGTAATGGTTTGTAAAGATACTTTTATTTTGTGCAAGTGTGGGTGCCCCTCGGGAGGCCTTTTATCTGTTCCCTCATGTCTTTTTTCCTCTACGTCGTTAGGACCCTGCTCTTAGCGCAAATAGCACCGCCGCTTCCTTATGTCAGAGTCAGGGCTCGACAAGGCTGGGGGTGCGTAAGGCTTAGAGAGGTAAGAGCTCTCGAGGTGCGATGCCCGGGAGCTCCCCTTTGATGTGCAAGCAGCCCATGAGGCGTAAGAGAGAAAAGAGTGGCTCGAGGGGCGACAAAACCAGCGAGAGGGAAAGAGCTTATGAGGCGTAGGTTCCGGACTTAACTTTAGCGAGACGCCTGTCTCGTAGAGGGTGTTGTGTTCCTAGTGAGGTGTTTTCCCTCTCGATGCTGCCTGAGGCTGGTTTGGAGCTTTTGGAGCCCTGCAAGGCATCTTGTTCCCTGCGTTGGAAAGAGAGGCGAATCCACAAGCGATGCATAGTTGTACAACTCATGCGCGCTCATAGGTTTCCTCATGGGTACCTCACGAGGAGAATAAGCACCAAGGTCCTTGGTGAGGTGACGTGCAGGGGAGCTAGCCCACGAGTCAGAGCTCTTTGGTTAGATAACGGTCGTGGGCGGAGAGCCACGAGTTAGAGCTCGGATCCTTTGGGTTTTTCGATGCTGCTGGGATGCCCCCGAGACACAGGCACCGTGCTCAGCCCCCGCTCGCGAGGTGCGCATGGGGAAAAATGTGAGCGTGAATGAATGCAAGGAAACAAAACTCACCAGGCAATATTACATAATGGCGCCGGAGCGCAAAAGGTTCATGATGACCTGAAATTGTTCATTACACTTGGCGAGGCCAAGACAAAGTCCGCCATGTCTGGGCATGGGGTTCCACATGGAGTGGCTGAGGCTTCCCGCGGCCCGTGGCGACGTGTTGTAGGAGCTCTCAGTGGAGATGACCCTCGTGAAGGGAAAGCTTGGTGAAGCTGGGAGGTGAAGACACATGCTTCCCTCATGAGACAAAAAATGCCTGCCGCGACGTGATCACGGGTAGAACTTGCGTAGGTGCTCGATGTTCCATGGGTTTTTGATTGGATCGCCGTCTTCTGTCTCGAGCTGCACCGCGCCAGGCTTGGCGATGTGCGCGACCCTGTAGGGGCCTTCCCACATGGGTGAGAGCTTGTGGAGGCCCTCTCTGGAGAGAATCCTCCTGAGGACAAGATCGCCTGTCTCGAGGGTGCGCGGACGTATGTGGCGGCTGTGGTAGCGGCGCAGGTCTTGCTGGTACTTCGCCGCACGGAGGGCGGCACGGCGACGTAGTCCATCGAGCAACAGCAAGTCATCGTTGTGGAGCTCCTCTTGGTTGTCCTCGTTGAAAGCAAGGATCCGTGGGGACCCATGCTTGATCTCGGTGGGGAGGACTGCTTTGGCGCCATAGACGAGGGCGAACGGCGTTTCTCCAGTGGGCTTCGTGGCGGTGGTGCGGATGGACCAGAGCACGGAGGGGAGCTCTTCGATCCAATTCTTGCCGTGGGCCTTGAGGCGGTTGAAGCTTCTTGTCTTGAGGCCTTTGAGCACTTCGGCGTTCGCTCGCTCAACCTGCCCGTTGCTTCGTGGGTGAGCCACCGAGGCGAAGCAGAGCCGGGTGCCAAGACTCTCGCAGTAGGCCCTGAAGATGCCGCTGGTGAACTGTGAGCCGTTGTCGGTGATGATGCGATTTGGCACGCCGAAGCGACAGGCTAGGCCTCTGATGAATTTCACCGCTGATCTCGCCGGGATACTGCGCACAGCTTCGACCTCCGCCCATTTGGCAACTGCGGCGTCTTCGTCATCGCGCGCAGGCGCGCGCGTCACTCTGCGGCGGGCGCAGAGCCCATGTGCGCTCTGCAGCATGCGCAGGAGCTTGCTTCCACTTGAAGGAACCCCGCGAGGGCCTGGAGCCTCGCCGAGGCTTTGTAGCCATTGACTCCTCGCGAGGGAAAACCTCCCGAGGGTAGCACGGAGACGCGCTAGGGCCTGATGATCTTCCAGGATAGGCCTTTCCGAGGCAGAAATTCCTCTCGAGGCCACTTAGGACGAACGTCCGGTCCTTAGCAGAAATGCTCAGTCGAGCAAAGAAACACTCGCGACGGAAAAATCCCTCGCGAGGCTCGTCAGGCTGAAAGCCTGATCCGTAGTAGAATTTCCTGCGGAGCGTTTGAGGGCTGTAGCAGGCTGGCCCATGGTACCCCGGTTTCCACTGGGCCGACAAGATCCTCGTCCTCATCATCCGAGGAGGATGATGAGGACGAGATCCGGGCGTCGGTGGGCGCCGCGCCATGGATCCGGATTGGATTTGACGGCTCAGAATGAACTCGTGACCGCAGTCGCCGGGGATCTTGCCCCATTTATAGGGGAGATCCGGGCCGCGCCTCAGAGGGTGGGAGGAGGAAGATGCTCCATCCTGACTTCCGTCGGCGCCGGAGGGGTTCACCATCGATGGGTGAAGTAGGAGAAGAGCGTGTGCGGCTACAGTTAGGAACTGGGGAGAGTGAGACTGAGAGTGAGAGTGAGATACAGTACTGGAGTGGGAGATATTAATACCGGCACCGCTTAATGTGCCTTCACATGGGAAACGGAGATAGACCGATCTCCATTTCTGATGTGGCAATATCAGCAACGGAGATATTCTTTCCTCCGTTGCCTATATATGAGCAACGGAGATCTTTTCAGCCTCCGTTACCATTGTGTCGGGCCCGTCGACCGACTAGCGCACGCGCGCACTCGCGGAAGCGTGCGGAGCTCATTTTTTCCGTCGCCTAACTCTTGCTGTTGCCATAGAGGGGTATCCGATGTGTCGTTCTGTACTAGTGGCAGGGGGCCCACCCGCGCCATGGGGTGGGGACGGCGCCTCGGTGCCCCCCTTCGTCTCTCCTTCGGACTTCGTGAACGTGTCAGAAAAAATAGGAATGTGGCAATTTGTTTCATCCAATTCCGAGGATATTTGCAGAACAACTTTTCTGAAACCAAAAACAGCAGAAAACAGGAACTGGCACTGTGGCATCTTGTTAATAGGTTAGTCCCAGAAAATGCATAAAAATGACATGAAGTGTGAATAAAATATATAGCAATTGGTATAATACAAGCATGGAACATAAAAATTATAGATACGTAGGAGACATATCAAGCATCCCCAAGCTTAGTTCTACTCGTCCTCGAGTAGGTAGAACGATAACAACAAATAATTTCTGAAGTGACATGCTACCCACATAATCTTGATCAAATAATATTGTAAAGCATGTGAGCTGAGATCAAATCATTCAAAACAAAAGTCTATAATTGATATTCAATAAGAGATAATAAAGCAAGATAGTTAAACAAGCTAAAAAAAATTCATGAACTATTGCTTTAAAGACATGAAACCGTACAAGGTTCATTAAAGATGTTTTAAGTATCCAGTGTAGGAGTTCTATCCTTCAATTCCTAGCATCAAGCAATTTTTCATAACATAGAAGGATTCAGTCAAGTAAATATAAACATGAACGTCATGAATCAACTGTTTCGAAGCCTACTCAACTGGTGAGCGTAAGCATTTGGTATTGGCACCAGGATGTTATGGCTAAAAGAACATTAATGGGGGTTTGGAAAGACAAAGGAAGAAAGTCTTACAAAGCTATAAGTGATCATTAGACAAGAGGAAGTCTTATAATCGAAGCTATGTAAGGAGTAGTGATTGCCATGCAACGGATGCACATAGAGCAATATGTGTATGAAAGCTCTCCACTGGAACTAGTGGGGTGCATCCAACTTGGTTGCTCATGAAGACCTAGAGCACTTTTTTTGAGGAAGCTCATCATTGGAATATACAACCCAATTTCTATAGTATAATTCCCCACATAGTTATACTAGTAAAACATGAAAACTCTCTCATGGTACAAGCTTAAAGACAACAATCCACTAATGATTTTAACTTAATGTAACATCCCAAAATTTCAAACCTAATTTAGTAGTGTTTTATAACACCGGAAAAAACTTTTTCTCTTTTCTAAAATATTTCTTCAAAACTTTTAAAGATGAATTGACTTGGATTTGCTTTCTCAAAATTTCCCATAAATCCACTCCATCACCCTGATAATTTTTGTGCTTAGGTTTTTCTCTCAAAAACCTTCGCCCTAATTATCGAAACCTTTTAATCCTTTTTCTCGTCGTATAAAAGGAAAGCCCATTTCCATAGCTCTAAAAATTCCACCAAAAATACCAGAGGACCCCATGTCCATATAAAGACCATCCATGTAAAAATATTGCATACTCCAATGCAATATTTCCAAGTTAGCCAATATTTTCAAAACTGCCATTTCTAGTCCTTAAATGTTTCAAGCAAGCTAGGCATCTCCAATAATTCTGATAAATTCAGGGTATGAATATTTTGGCATTTCCTGCATTTCATCTTTTGAATACAAACCCATTTGAGCAACATTTAGACCACTTCCTTTGTAAGCCCAAATTAATGCCATTTTGAGTTCTTCAAGCAAACCTACACCTAGAAAACTCCAATGACCTTGAGACTTGGTGATATTGACCACATGGTCCTTAGACACACCAAACCAGGAGACCACCCAAGGAGAAGCATGGAACCCCACTTTCCCTTGATCATCCCATTTAGGTCATTTTTGGCCATCTTTTGGAAACTCAATTTCCCATCACCCAAATAACCTCAAACTCCATGGACACTTTCCCTGACCAAAAAAACCCATGCCTAATTTTTGGGAATTTTTGTGAGATGTGTAAGTCCAAGATCATTTCATCGAACACCTTCTGTAGTTTTGGTTTTATAAAAATTCTACTATGCAAAGTTTTGCAACATTGATTGATTCTTGTTTGTGGGTGTTTGTCTTGATCTTGTGAACCCCGTAGTGTGTTTGGTTTTCTGTTTGGAACAATAGTTTGTCGGGAACGCGGCAATGCCGTTCGTGGCGTGCTCTGAATGCCAGAGCGTGCATGGCCGGCATCCCCTTGTCCACTGCCTCGCTGCCCCGCGGAGCTGCGCCGTGTCCAGGCCCCCCTCTTCCCCTCGCTGCTCCTGGCTCCGGCGAGTCAAGCCCAGACCAGGACCCCCGTGCGCTAGCAACAAGACGCACCGACGGAGCAGTACTCCTCGTGCTATCCCCTGTGCCTCCAGCGCGACGCCCCTATCCCCTCTCCTCCTTATCTCACTTCTGTGGCCGTGGAAGCTCCGACGCGCAGCAATGGCGTCCACACCACCGCTCCCCCTGCCTCTGCTCTCCCGAGCTAAAAAAGGCCCCCCGAGCCTCCTCTGGATGCACACCTCGCCCTCCTCCCTCTCTCCATGCCCCAGCATAACTAAAGCATGGGAAATCGAAGATTTCAGCCACAGCCGAAGCTCCGCAACCACGGCACCCCGCCATGGTAGCCCTTCCCTTGCCGCCCAACTCCTCCCCTAGGCACGGGGAGCCCACCGCCGCCGTTCCCCGGCCTCCCAAGCCCTCCCCACGGCCGCAGCGCCGGCGAGCCATGCGCCGTGCTCTCCCCTGTCGAGCTCCTGCGGGTCAATGCGGGAAGGAGAAGAAGAACCAGAGGAGAGAAAAGAAAAGAAAAGGATTTCTTTTCCTCACGTGGGCCCGCCCCACCTGTCAGATTAAGTGGAAGCACATTCGCGTATTTCCGCTTTCCCCACGCAAAGACGTATTCCTGGAAAAAGATGGGAATAGCCCATTCCAGCCAGATTCGGCCCGTCTATTCTTTTTTTCCTGGTGAGCGACAAATAGCTATCTTTCGCTCGTCAATATCTTTTGAACCGTAGCTCCGTTTGAGGCGATTCAAATTCCTAAATTCTTATCTCGACACAACCTTTCCAGTGGTATGGATCCCACCTTGTTCCAAGATAGTTCTTGAGGTGCCCCTTATGTGGGTGCATTCCGGAGTTCCCAGAGAGCAGCTTTCGACACTGACGCCGCAAAACCACCCCGACCCTTCCAAACCAAATGGATCCCCGCCTTCAGGCAAGCTAACCCCTTGCTATGAGCAGCCCAGCCGTGTTTGATTGTTTATTTACTTATTACCATGCCGGGTGTTTATGTTTTTGTCTGTCTACTGTTATAATTCTGCATGTCTGGTTGTTGTTCTTGTTTAGTATGAAACTTGTAATATTGCTCCTGCCATGTTGCATATTTATTTATCGTACTTGCTTGGTTATATCATGTATTGTTAATATTTATCAAACACACACCTTTCTTGAGACAATGGACTGGGGGAACCGCCGCCGTCTCACTAAAATATTAACGTTGATCTGTGATGGCGGCGGGATCGCCGCCGTAGTCACCCGGTCGACGCAAACCAACTGTGTTATATTTTGTGGTTGATCTGTGAAGGGGCTTGCCAGCGGATTCGCTGCCACAGTCTTCCGGTTGACGTTTCTTTTTCCCTGTCGAACAAGAAGGCGCTTGCCAGCGGAATCACTGACACAGTCTTCCAGTTGACGTTTCTTTTTCCTTGTCGAACGAGAAGGCACTTGCCAGCAGAATCGCTGCCACAGTCTTCCGGTTGATGTTTCTTTTTTCCTTGTCAAACAAGAAGGCGCTTGCCAGCGGAATCGCTACCATAGTCTTCCGGTTGACGTTTCTTTTTTTCCTTGTCGAACGAGAAGGCGCTGGTCGGCGGGTTCGCCGCCGTAGTCTTCCGGTTGACGTTCTTTTTATTTTGCTAAGTTTGGACATGGATACTACTATTCTTGAAATATTGTGTTGCTAATGTTTTGTCGTTTGTTGATATATCATTATATTGTTATGATTGTTGTGTTGGACTAATCTTCTGGTGTTTGGACTTGTTATGATGAAATTTTATTTAAATGAAACACCCCTCCAAACATCGATAGGGTCAGTCCATGGTGCCACTAATCTGAACATCGAAAGCACTACCACTGTCGCTCATATGGGCGGGCCTTGACCTACGTATCCTATTGGGCCTCCTTTGATGCTGCCATTTTGGCAAGACTAGTCGGTAACCTTTGTGGTCGGGGCTAGTCTTGCGAAGGTTCCGGAGCTAGGCGTTGCTCATGGGTTGGGGACGTGCCGGATTCACTTTGTCATAAGACATAGAGTTATGTCGGTAGCTATACAGGGAGTGTCTTGGTAGCGTGAACGGTCATGTACGTGTATCAGGTCGTCTTAAGGAAGAGTTCCTAAAGTACCGTCTATATGGTGCACCTAGATGGGTGGAAACTGCAACCTCTCGAGAGTGTCAAATCTGGATGTCTAGCCTCGTTCCAAGGTTATGGAACAACAGTTCAGTGTCGGTCACACTATTGTCTTTGTCGAGTCAGGAGGTTAAACATAAGTTCTGTTTGAAAGAAAGATGAACAACCTGATTTCACTAAATGAACAATAAGATGATGAAAGGAATGTTACTTGAGCTGTCGATGGTTACCGTGTTTAGGGATGACGGTGTGATCCTTGGAAGCCTAGAGTTAGGCCTGAGCCAACATCAACCGTGCATGCCCAGAGTGCAAAGATGAGGCCAGTGGGCCTAGCAGTGATCACAGGTGTTGTTGTGTATTATTTGGTACCAAATGGTACACTCGTTTACTCGTCATAGGTAAGCCCTTTGTATGATTGCCGGTGCACGATCCAACCCCACCTGGCTTGGACTCTGTACTGGTGATACCCCCGTTGCTTGCTTATGACATGTTTGGTTATCAATGCCATGCTACTTTTATGTCATGTATCTAGAGTACACTTGCCATGTTGTAGGAGTTTATTTCCAATATATATCTTGCTGCATGATTGTTGGATTGTTTGTAGTGAGTGGCGATTCTTGCTGAGTGTATACAAATGTACTCACGGGCCTTGTGTTTATGGCCATATATTGGCAAGGATTCATCTTCTACCCTAGCCAGATGGGGAGCAAGAGCGTGCTAGGATCAGTAGCCCAGCCAGATGCCTGTGGAGTGGAGCCGCTCCAAGCCGTTGCCTCATTTATGTCTTCCGCTGCCAGTTAAAACTCTGAGTTGGCCATGCTTGGCTTGACTTTCGGTCATGCCACGATGGCCTTGTAAACCCTTTTGTAGCACTTTGTGCCTGATTGTGTAATGATTTCCGCTATGTTGCATTGTCGTAACGTGCGGCCAGATATCTTGGGCTGGCGCACGGGGCGACCGCCTCTCTGGAAATATGTGCCAGAGCGGGGTGCCACAGAGCATGGTATCAGAGCACCAGGCTGGTTGTAGACTACCCTAGCATGGAAAGCTCAACCGTACTATTTGCCGACAATGAGCCCGATGGATTTGACCCATCTCCGCCTAACCGGCATGGCTATTATTGGTCAACAGTATGGTGCAGTAGGACTTGACCCAATCCCCGAGTGAGGCTCGCCAGTTTCTTCCATGAGAAGAAATTGACACTAACCCTTAGAAATGAGACCCAGTCCTAGCTTCCAGACATCCCCACCTTCGCCTTCTACCCTTGGCAACCCAACTCTATTGAAGCAGGATTCCGCTAAGGTATCCCGCGTTCTTACCTCACCCATATCCCTGAAGCTTGCACTAGTTTAGATGGCACCCACCTTCTATATGGATACCACTGCCGACCATTGCCCGGCTTCCCCCTTCTTCTTTGGGAGGTCGTCCGTGATACTCTTGGTGCATCGACCCGTCCTCAGTATGTGGTGTTCAGAAGCGAAGACTCACCTGCCGGGCATGAGTTTCAGGCTGTTGTGAGTATCAAACCGCATCCCGACCGCAAGAAGAAACCCTATGAGTTTAGTGGCAGGTTAATGCCTACACTTGAGCTAGCTTTCCAGGTAACCGCCTTTGAAAGCCTTGCCCGTCTCAGATGGATGGAACCGGCATTTGTGCGATGTAGAGCCTACTTCTTTTTCCCAGCTATGCCTCGGTCTGGTCCTCGGATACTCTGGGCCAACACCGAAAAAGAAGTCGATTCAGCTGTAGTGCACTTGGTCTCCTACCTCGCTGCAATGGAAAGCATGAACCACTCACTCATGGCCGAGCTCCGAGTCGCTAGGCAAAGTCTTGGCCCTGCACTCCTGCAGCATGCTTCCATGAGGAATCCAATCTCAGCCACATAGGACCAAGCGCAAATCCAGCAAGGAAAACCCCAGATTCCAGACCCTGGTCCATCCCACAAAGGCTCAGTGCCTGATCGACTTCAGTGGGTACTACAGGTACCTGAACAGATGGCACCCTATGTTGGGCTTTCTGTTCTTGAGGAAGCCATGGCCCGAGCTCAGCAACAACTTCTGGTCAATGGCCCAATCTTACCAGGAAACCCTGTGGCTCCAGCCCTGAGGAGGACGGAGGTGTTGACACCACTCTCCGACTCAGCCTCACCCTGCCTGATGCAAGTGACCGTCAAGCAGAGTAAATCCCTGGTTTAGCTTTAGCCCGAGTGGTGCTTGTATGTTGGTAGGTGAGAGTTTGTGAGGTTGGTTGTAACTTCTTGTGTTTTCTTGTGCTGCATGTTTGTTATGTCGTGGTTAAGTTGTTCTTAGGTTAGCCCCGTGGAAAACTTGATGCTCTGATTCCCTTGTTAACCACTTGGTTGACATGTGACGGAATACCATGTCCTTTTCTTCAGTTGAAAGGTTTTGAAGAAATGACAGATCACATAAAAGCAAAAGTGGTATATGTGAACCCAGACACATATGCACGCCTATAAAATTAATGCAAACTTTGAATGATATTATTTTCTAGTGTAAAAATTATTTTGTGTGTGTTGCACAAGTTTAACCATTAAGTGGAAGTATTTAATGAGACACTGTAACCACGGTGTCCCGCCCACTTAGTGTTGGCTCGTGCATAGGTTTGAAAAACTCGTACATGTATCGACGCAAGGTTCCTCACCCAATATGAACCTTGTGAAATCCGCATGTTAAAGAAAGGGCCCGAGCCCTCCACGAGATCCACCACCTCAAGCTTTAATTGCTTGTTGGGTGCTCCTCCTCGCTGGAACACCAAAGGATTTTTGTAGAGTGTTTCCTTTTCATGTTTGCTGGTGCTTGCCTATACGGTATGGTTGAAATGATTATGCCATACTGCTGCAGCCATTTTGTTTTGGGCCATAAAATGCAGAAATATTTCATAAAATGATGTTTTGCTACAAGTAGAAATTCTTCTACCCACGCTTGTATCCCTGCCATTTAATCTTGCTGCAAGACACGAACTGTACACGGATGGACAACTCCCGAAATTGATGATGCAAGTTCTACTCCAACTAGGACACTACGACTACCTCAACGCGAAGAGGTACCCCGAGACGTGTTATTTTCCTCGTATCCCGGAGTTCTATAGGGAAAATTTCTTTGCAAAAACAAACTTTGGGAATGGCTCTATCCCACAAAATCTTGGTGTTTGTGATCCCACTCTTGTGGCACGAACATCGTTGTTTGAAAACAAACCTTGTTTCTTTTTTCCAAACCTGTAGATACAGGAAAGGGACTCCGGCCATGTATTTATAGCTTTTGAAAATAAAACCTTTTGTTGTACGCACATGGAAGGTGCACCTATCATGTGTGTATAAATTTTCAAAAATAAAACCTTAAACCTTTGTTTTCCCAATTTTGGGGAAATTGTTTGTCCAAGTTAAATTCTTGGATGTTGTCTGATAGTTTGGTTGTAAATCTTGCTAGACCTTGCCATGTTTATGTCTGTTTGTGCAAGAACCTTAGTTTTAAATTCATAAACATGCTGGTAGATCCTATGTTGATTGTTTGAGTAAGCCCTTGCCATGCCATCTGTTAAATGCCGTGAGTACGATAGATGTAGCAAGCTTTGAAAAATGTATGTTTTAGGAAAAGTCTTGTTGACCCTTTGGTGAACCAAAATTCTATTATTTTAGAAAAAGTTTTAAATTGGGGTATAAATGGATCATTCAAGAATTATCTTGTATAACCTCCTCGAATCTCGAGACGAGATTCTTTTTAAGGGGGGAAGGTCTGTAACATCCCAAAATTTCAAACCTAATTTGTAGTGTTTTATAAGACCGGAAAAAACTTTTCTCTTTTCTAAAATATTTCTTCAAAACTTTTGAAGATGAATTGACTTGGATTTGCTTTCTCAAAATTTCCCATAAATCCACAATCCACTCCATCACCCTGATAATTTTTGTGCTTAGGTTTTTCTCTCAAAAACCTTTGCCCTAATTATCGAAACCTTTTAATCCTTTTTCTCCCCATATAAAAGGAAAGCCCATTTCCATAGCTCTAAAAATTCAACCAAAAATACTAGAGGACCCCATGTCCATATAAAGACCATCCATGCAAAAATATTGCATACTCCAACGCAATATTTCCAGGTTAGCCAATATTTTCAAAACTGCCATTTCTAGTCCTTAAATGTTTCAAGCAAGCTAGGCATCTCCAATAATTCTGATAAATTCAGGGTATGAATATTTTGGCATTTCCTGCATTTCATCTTTTGAAGACAAATCCGTTTGAGCAACATTTAGACCACTTCCTTTGTAAGCCCAAATTAATGCCATTTTGAGTTCTTCAAGCAAACCTACACCTAGAAAATTCCAATGACCTTGAGACTTGGTGATATTGACCACATGGTCCTTAGACACACCAAACCAGGAGACCACCCCAAGGAGAAGCATGGAACCCCACTTTCCCTTGATCATCCCATTTAGGTCATTTTTGGCCATCTTTTGGAAACTCAATTTCCCATCACCCAAATAACCTCAAACTCCATGGACACTCTCCCTGACCAAAAAAACCCATGCCTATTTTTTGGGAATTTTTGTGAGATGTGTAAGTCCAAGATCATTTCATCGAACACCTTCTGCAGTTTTGGTTTTCTAAAAATTCTACTCTGCAAAGTTTTGCAACATTGATTGATTCTTGTTTGTGGGTGTTTGTGATGATCTTGTGAACCCCGTAGTGTGTTTGGTTTTCTGTTTGGAACAATAGTTTGTCGGGAACGCGACAATGTCGTTCGTGGCGTGCTCTGAATGCCAGAGCGTGCATGGCCGGCATCCCCTTGTCCACTGCCTCGCTGCCCCGCGGAGGTGCGCCGTGTCCAGGCCCCCCTCTTCCCCTCGCTGCTCCTGGCTCCGGCGAGTCAAGCCCAGACCAGGACCCCCGTGCGCTAGCTCGACACCTCCCCCTCCACCGTGCGCCGCCAAGAACATACGGCCGCGCCGCACGAACAGTCCGCTGCCAAGAGCAACACGACGCACCAACGGAGCAGTACTCCTCGTGCTCTCCCCTGTGCCTCCAGCACGATGCCCCTATCCCCTCTCCTCCTTATCTCGCTTCTGTGGCTGTGGAAGCTCCGACGCGCAGCAATGGCGTCCACACCACCGCTCCCCCTGCCTCTGCTCTCCCGAGCTATAAAAGGCCCCCCCGAGCCTCCTCTGGATGCACACCTCGCCCTACAACCTCTCTCCACGCCCCAGCATCACCAAAGCACGGGAAATCGAAGATTTCAGCCACAGCCGAAGCTCCGCAAGCACGGCACACCGCCGTGGTAGCCCTTCCCCTGCCTCCCCCTGCCGCCCAACTCCTCCCCTGGGCGCGGTGAGCCCGCCGCCGCCTTTCCCCGGCCTCCCAAGCCCTCCCCACGGCCGCAGCGCCGGCGAGCCGTGCGCCGTGCTCTCCCTGTCGAGCTCCTGCGGGTCAACGCGGGAAGGAGAAGAAGAACCAGAGGAGAGAAAAGAAAAGAAGAAAAAGAAAAGAAAAGGATTTCTTTTCCTGACGTGGGCCCGGCCCCACCTGTCAGATTAAGTGGAAGCGCATTCGCGTCTTTTCGCTTTCCCCACGCGAAGCCGTATTCCTGGAAAAAGACGGGAACAACCCAGTCCAGCCAGATTCGGCCGTCTAATCTTTTTTTTCCTGGTGAGCGACAAATAGCTCTTTCGCTCGTCAATATCTTTTGAACCGTAGCTCCGTTTGAGGCGATTCAAATTCCTAAATTCTTATCTCGACACAACCTTTCCAGTGGTATGGATCCCACCTTGTTCCAAGATATTTCTTGAGGTGCCCCTTATGTGGGTGCATTCCGGAGTTCCCGGAGAGCGGCTTTCGACCCCGATGCCGCGAAACCACCCCGACCCTTCCAAGCCAAATGGATCCCCGCCTTCAGGCAAGCTAACCCTTGCTATGAGCAGCCCAACAGTGTTTGTTTGTTTATTTACTTATTACCATGCCGGGTGTTTATGTTTTTGTCTGTCTACTGTTATAATTCTGCATGTCTAGTTGTTGTTCTTGTTTAGTATGAAACTTGTAATATTGCTCCTGCCATGTTGCATATTATGTTGCATATTTATTTATCGTACTTGCTTGGTTATATTATGTATTGTTAATATTTATCAAACACACACCTTTCTTGAGACAATGGACTGGGGAACCACCGCCGTCTCACTAAAATATTAACTTCGATCTGTGATGGCGCTGGACGGCGGGATCGCCGCCGTAGTCACCCGGTCGACGCAAACCAGCTGTGTTATATTTTGTGGTTGATCGGTGAAGGCGCTTGCCAGCGGATTCGCTGCCACAGTCTTTCGGTTGACGTTTTTTTCCCCTGTCAAACGAGAAGGCGCTTGCCAGCGGAATCGCTGCCACAGTCTTCCGGTTGACGTTTCTTTTTCCTTATCGAACGAGAAGGCGCTTGCCAGCGGAATCGCTGCCACAGTCTTCCGATTGATGTTTCTTTTTTTCCTTTTTAAACGAGAAGGCGCTTGCCAGCGGAATCGCTGCCACAGTCTTCCGGTTGACGTTTATTTTTTTCCTTGTCGAACGAGAAGGCGCTGGTCGGCGGGTTCACCGCCATAGTCTTCTGGTTGACGTTCTTTTTATTTTGCTAAGTTTGGACATGGATACTACTATTCTTGAAATATTGTGTTGTTAATGTTTTGTCGTTTGTTGATATATCATTATATTGTTATGATTGTTGTGTTGGACTAATCTTCTGTTGTTTGGACTTGTTATGATGAAATTTGATTTAAATGAAACACCCCTCCAAATATCGATAGGGTCAGTCCATAGTGCCACTAATCTGAACATCGAAAGCACTACCATTGTCGCTCATATGGGCGGGCCTTAACCTACGTATCCTATTGGGCCTCCTTTGATGCTACCATTTTGGCAAGACTAGTCGGTTACCTTTGTGGTCGGGGCTAGTCTTGCGAAGGTTCCGGAGCTAGGCATTGCTCATGGGTTGGGGACGTGCCGGATTCACTTCGTCATAAGACATAGAGTTATGTCGGTAGCTATACAGGGAGTGTCTTGGTAGCGTGAACGGTCATGTACGTGTATCAGGTCGTCTTAAGAAAGAGTTCCTAAAGTACCGGCTATATGGTGCACCTAGATGGGTGGAAACTGCAACCTCTCGAGAGTGTCAAATCTGGATGTCTAGCCTCGTTCCAAGGTTATGGAACAACAGTTCAGTCTCGGTCACACTATTGTCTTTGTCGAGTCAGGAGGTTAAACATAAGTTCTGTTTGAAAGAAAGATGAACAACCTGATTTCACTAAATGAACAATAAGATGATACAGGGAATGTTACTTGAGCTGTCGATGGTTACCGTGTTTAGGGATGACGGTGTGATCATTGGAAGCCTAGAGTTAGGCCTGAGCCAACATCAACCGTGGATGCCCAGAGTGGAAAGATGAGACAGTGGGCCTAGCAGTGATCACAGGTACTGTTGTGTATTATTTGGTACCAAATGGTACACTCGTTTACTCGTCACTGGTAAGCCCTTTGTATGATTGCCGGTGCACGATCCAACCCCACCTGGTTTGGACTCTGTACTGGTGATAACCCCGTTGCTTGCTTATGACATGTTTGGTTATCAATGCCGTGCTACTTTTATGTCATGTATCTAGAGTACACTTGCCATGTTGTACGAGTTTATTTCCAATATATATCTTGCTGCATGATTGTTGGATTGTTTGTAGTGAGTGGCAATTCTTGCTGAGTGCATACAAATGTACTCATGGGCCTTGTGTTTGTGGCCAGATATTGGCAAGGATTCATCTTCTACCTTAGCCAAAAGGGGAGCAAGAGCGTGCTAGGATTAATAGCACAGCCTGATGCCTATGGAGTGGAGCCGCTCCAAGCCGTTGCCTCATTTATGTCTTCCGCTGCCAGTTAAAACTCTGAGTTGGGCCATGCTTGGCTTGACTTTCGGTCATGCCACGATGGCCTTGTAAACCCTTTTGTATCACTTTGTGCCTGATTGTGTAATGAGTTCCGCTATGTTGCATTGTCGTAACGTGCGGCCAGATATCTTGGGCTGGCGCACGGGGCGACCGCCTCTCTGGAAATATGTGCCAGAGCGGGGTGCCACACTTAACTAACCAGCAAGCTTTACCATCTAAATATCTCAAAACGTTTGCAAAGAATCAAGTTATCAAAGTTTAATGATCTACAAGATTATGCAAGTTATTCATTATACCACTACCACACGCAACATTTTCTGAACCAACACATCAACCAAGCAACTCTCCAAGTAATTCACAAATGAAACAAGAGAGTACTTTCCACAAGAATTAACAGCTCTAAAAGAGATGCATGAAAAACAGGAGCTAAAAGCATAGCAGTAGCTAGATAAGAATACTCAAAAGATATAAGTGAAGAATATGAGTATTCACATGAAAAAGCGGAGCGTGTCTCTCTCCCACAAAGAATGCTAGGATCCAACTTATTCAGAAAATAAAAACAACAAAGCAAAAATAAAAGCACACAGACGCTCCAAGTAAAATACATAAGATGTGGAAGAATAAAAATATAGTTTCACTAGAGATGACCTGATAAGTTGTTGATGAAGAAGGGGATGCCTTGGGCATCCCCAAGCTTAGACGCTTGAGTCTTCTTGAATATTGCTGGGGTGACCCACGGGGCATCCCCAAGCTTAGGCTTTTCACTCTTCTTGATCACATCATATCATCCTTCTCGCTTGCTCCTTGAAAACTTCCGCCACACCAAACTCAAAGTAATTCTCATTAGAGGGTTAGTGCATAATCAAAAATTCACATGTTCTACTGTGACACAATCATTACCAATGCTTCTGGACATTAACTACAGCCACTGATGTTTTATGGAGCAAAGAAATCCAATCAAACATAGTAAAAGAGGCAATGCAAAATAAAAGGCAGAATCTGTCAAAAACAGAACAGTCTGGAAAGACGAATTTTTTCGAGGCACTTAACTTGCTCAGATGCGAAAAATCAAAACTAATGAAAGTTGCGTACATATATAAGGATCATGCGTGATTGTTTCAGAATTTTTCAATTTTTCTGGAGTGAATACAGCTCAAAACGGTGGACAGCAAAAATCTGTCACTGCGCAGAAATCCAAATCTAGCATCAACTTTCAACTAGAGACTTTACTTGGCACAACAATGCAATAAAATAAAGATACAAAGGAGTTGTTACAGAAGTAAGCAACACCTTGACTCAAAATAAAATAAAATGACAGAAAATAAAAAGGTGGGTTGTCTCCCATAAGCGCTTTTCTTTAACGCCTTTCAGCTAGGCGCAGAAAGTGAAAATCAAGTGTTCTCAAGAGAAGAAGCATCAACATCATAATTTGTTCTAATAATAGAATCAAAAGGCATCTTCATTCTCTTTCTAGGGAAGTGTTCCATACCTTTCTTGAAGGGAATTGATACTTAATATTCCCCTCTTTCATATCAATAACAGCACCAACAGTTCGAAGAAAGGGTCTTCCCAAAACAATAGGACAAGATGCATTGCATTCAATATCCAAAACAACAAAATCAACGGGGACAAGGTTATTGTTAACCATAATATGAACATTGTCAATTCTCCCCAAAGGTTTCTTCATAGAGTTATCAGCAAGATGAACATCCAAATAACAGTGTTCCAAAAGTGGCAAGTCAAGCATATCATAAAGTTTCTTAGGCATAACAGAAATACTTGCACCAAGATCACATAAAGCATTACAATCAAAATCATTCACTTTCATTTTAATGATGGGCTCCCAACCATCTTCCAACTTCCTAGGGATAGAAGCTTCATGTTTTAATTTCTCTTCCCTAACTTTCATGAGAGCATTTGTAATATGTTTTGTAAAAGCCATGTTTATAGCACTAGCATTAGGACTTCTAGCTAGCTTTTGCAAGAACATAATAACTTCAGAAATGCTACAACCATCAAAATCAAAATCATTATGATCAAAAGTAATGGGACCATTGCCTCCAATACTTCGAAAAATTTCAGCACTTTTATCAGAAACAGTTTCAGCAGTTTTAGGCAATTTTGCACGCTTTATAGTAGAAATGGAAACATTGCCAACACCAATAACATTACCATTGATAGTAGGAGGTTTACTAACATGTGATGCTTCAGCATTACTAGTGGTGGTAATAGTACAAACTCGAGCTATACTATTCTTTCTATCAATTTCAGCTTCTCTTTCCCACCTAGCATGCAATTCAGCCAACATCCTAATATTGTTGTCAATTTTAACTTGGATAGCATTGCTGTAGCAAAAGGCTTACTATCTTTAACCTCATTAGGCATAACTTTCAGTTTCAAAAGATCAACATCAAGAGCAAGACTATCAACTTTGGAAGCAAGAACATCAATTTTACCAAACTTTTCCTCAACGATTTGTTAAAAGCAGTTTGTGTATTGATAAATTCTTTAAGCATGACTTCAAGATCAGAGGGTATACTACTACTATTGTTGTAAGAATTACCATAAGAATTACCATAACCACTACCACTATTAGAAGGATATGGCTTATAGTTGTTGTTACCAAAATTATTCCTATAAGCATTGTTGTTGAAATTGTTTTTTAATGAAGTTCACATCAACATGCTCTTCTTGAGCAACCAATGAAGCTAAAGGAACATTATTAGGATCAACATGAGATTTACCACTCAAGCATAGACATAATGACATCAATCTTTTCACTCAAGGAAGAAGTTTCTTCAACAGAATTTACCTTCTTACCTTGAGGAGCCCTTTCAGTGTGCCATTCGGAGTAGTTGATCATCATCATCAAGAAGCTTTGTTGCTGCACCCAAAGTGATGGACATAAAGGTCCCTCCAGCAGCCGAATCCAACAAATTCCTTGAAGAAAAATTTAATCCTGCATAAAAGGTTTGGATGATCATCCAAGCAGTCAGTCCATGGGTAGGACAATTCTTTACCAAAGATTTCATTCTCTCCATGCTTGGGCAACATGTTCATTATCAAATTGCTTGAAGTTCATAATGCTACTTCTCAAAGATATAATCTTAGCAGGAGGATAATATTTTCCAATGAAAGCATCTTTGCATTTTGTCCATGAATCAATACTATTTCTAGGCAAAGATAGCAACCATTCTTTAGCTCTTCCTCTCAAAGAGAAAGGAAATAATTTCAGTTTTACATATCCCCATCTATATCCTTATACTTTTGCATCTCACAAAGTTCAACAAAATTATTAAGATGGGCAGCAGCATCATCAGTACTAACACCAGAAAATTGCTCTTTCATAACAAGATTTAATAGAGCAGGTTTAATTTCATAAAAGTCTGCTTTAGAAGCAGGTGGAGCAATAGGAGTGCATATGAAATCATTATTATTTGTGCTAGTGAAGTCACACAACTTGGTGTTCTCAGGAGTACTCATTTTAGCAAAACAAACTAGGCCGAAATACAAAAAGTAAAACAAGTAACTAATTTTTTTGTGTTTTTGATATAAAGAAAGCAAACAAGACAAAATAAAAATAAAATAAGCAAGACAAAAAAAAGTAAAGAGATTGGAAGTGAGAGACTCCCCTTGCAGAAGCAAATCGACTCCCCGGCAACGGCGCCAGAAAACTGCTAGCGTCGAAGGGGAGGTAGAGCTCTTCTGACTCAGAAATGTCTTGACTTCCCCGGCAACGGCGCCAGAAAACTTGCTTGATGCGTGTAAACCACACGTTCATTGGGAGACCCCAAGAGTAAGGTTTGATGAGTGTAGCGGCAAGTCTTCCCTCAGTAAGAAACCAAGGTTTAATCGGACCAGTAGGAAGTCGGCGATGTTCTGAAGGTTCTTGGTGAAGGAGTGTAGTGCGGCGCAACACCGGGATTCCGGTGCCAACGTGGAACCTGCACAACACAATCAAACTACTTTTCCCAACGAAACAGTGAGGTTGTCAATCTCATCGGCTTGCTGAAAACAAAGGATTAGGCGTTAGTGTGGAAAATGATGTTTGCTTGTAGAGAATGAAAAAGAACAATGATTGCAGTAGGTTGTATTTCAGATGTAAAGAATGGACCGGGGTCCACAGTTCACTAGTGGTGTCTCTCCATAATAAAATACTAACATGCTGAGTAAACGAATTACAGCTGGGCAATTGACAAAATAGAGAGGTGCATAACAATGCAAATAATGTCATGATGATCACTATGAGATTTACTTTGGGCATTACGACAAAGTACACAGACCGCTATCCAGCATGCATCTGTGCCTAAATAGTCCACCTTCTGGTTAGCATCCGCACCCCTTCCAGTATTAAGTTGCAAGCAACAGACAATTGCATTGAGTATGGTGCATAATGTAAACAATAAATATCCTTAGACAAAGCATTGCTGTTTTACCCTAGTAGCAACAGCACATCCACAACCTTAGAACTTTCAGTCACTGTCCTAGATTAAATGGAGGCATGAACCTACTATCTAGCATAAATACTCCCTCTTGGAGTTACAAGCATAAACTTGGCCAAAGGCTACACTAATAATGGAGAGCATGCAAGATCATAAACAACATATATATGATAGATCAATAATCAACTTGACATAGTATTCAATACTCATCGGATCCCAGCAAACACAACATGTAGCATTACAATAAGATGATCTTGATCATGATAAGCAGCTCACAAGATCTAAACATGATGGCACAAAAGGGAAGACAACCATCTAGCTACTGCTATGGACCCATAGTCCAAAGATGAACTACTCACACATCACTCCGGAGGCAGGCATGACGATGTAGTAAGCCCTCCGGTGATGATTCCCCTCTCCGGCAGGGTGGCGGGAAGAGCTTCAGAAACCCCCCGAGATAGGGTTGATGGCAGCGGCGGCAGCGGATGTTTTCTGGAAATATGGCTCGTTGTTTTAGGGTTTTCCCCTCGGGGAGAATAAATAGGCAAAGGGCGATGTCGGTGGAGGCACGAGGCCCGCTCCCCACATGGCGGCGCGGCAGGGCGCCCATCCGCTCCATTGGGTGGGGACGGCGCTCGGTGCCCCCCTTCATCTCTCCTTCGGATTTCGTGAACGTGTCGGGAAAAATAGGAACGTGGCAATTTATTTTGTCCAAT
Organism: Poa pratensis; assembly: GCA_947311845.1. Taxonomy (NCBI): domain Eukaryota; kingdom Viridiplantae; phylum Streptophyta; class Magnoliopsida; order Poales; family Poaceae; genus Poa; species Poa pratensis. The sequence goes on from CAMZMU010000052.1 coordinate 109,090,610, forward strand.
TCCGAGGATATTTGCAGAACAGCTTTTCTGAAACCAAAAACAGCAGAAAACAGGAACTGGCACTGTAGCATCTGGTTAATAGGTTAGTCCAGAAAATCCATAAAATGCCATGAAGTGTGAATAAAACATGTAGCAATTGGTATAATACAAGCATGGAACATAAGAAATTATAGATATTGGAGACGTATCACGCCACCGGCGCGCCCCGTTGTGATTCAGCGGAAGTGAAGCCAGAGCCACCGTCGACACCACCACAGACCCATCTGTACATCGACCTCACCGGTGATGAATAGTAGGGCTTCGTACAACACGCTGTCGGCGGTGGAGCCAGCTAGCTGTTATTTAGTTAATGATGTTCCCGCTTCGGCTTGTTGGGGAGTTGGCCGACCCCGGTATCTAAACTGCTTTCATTTCGGCTAAGCTGTATGCCTCAGCTTGTGTAATACCGTGTAGGAAACCTCGCTTGCTTTATTAATTTAAAGCAGGGCTTTTAGCCTTTTATATCTATAAAAACAAAGTAGGGATTCGTCCAGCACACGGCCGGCCGTGTGTAGCCATCTATCTAGTGTTTTAGATCTAGGGTTCATTTATGTTCAAATTATTGTAAGGGCCTTTTGGCCGTGAAACTTGTTAATCATTGTGGTGCATTCGATCCATGCTGCTAGTCTTTTGGTCAAAAAAAAGTCCACTGAACTAGCCCCTAGCTATCGACGCTCATAGAAGTGGTAGATGAGAGGGCGGACTTTTGGTCAAGTACTACTTAGGGTTTCGACAATAGCGGGGCTCTAGCGTCGGAATCACACCAAAACATGGGTATGGAACATATGTATGAGTGTGAATGTTGGTTCATTGGAAGAGCCAACATCAAACTCCTAATTAGTGTGAGCCGCTTCATACACCACACACTTATCGAGCACAAAGCTTTTGTGATCTTCTATAAGGGTGAACTCTCACACTTCGGTGGACCGGATGGAATCTCATGTGATAATATGGGCCTGGAGTTGGTTTTTAATGTTCATATGAGCAACCTAACTTAACCAATGAGAAAATCCAACTAATCTACAACCCTTTCGATGCCCCGTGGAAGCGATAGATGAGAGGGTTGACTTTTGTCCAACTATCTAGGGTTTCTACTAAAGTGCGGGCTCCGGAGCGTTGGAATACACACCAAAGCCTGGGTGATACATGTCTTTACATATGTACAAGAGTGTGAATGGTGGTACATTGCAAGAGCAGACATTAAAACTTCTAGGTGTGACTCGCTTGACATACCACACTTATCCCACACGAAGGCTATAAGAATGAACTCCCACTTCGGGTGCACCATATGGGATCTTGTGATAACATGGGCCTAGGATTTGTTCTAAGTATTCATATGAGCTACCCTAGCACAACCAAGCGGAGAAGTCTATTGAGCTACCCCCTTTCGACGCTCGAGGAAGCGGTACACGCCATGTTGTCTCTTCCAATATTGGTACACATTGGAAGAGACAACATCAAACTCCTGGTGACCCGCACATTTATATACTGCATGAAATGATTTGCGGTCTTATAGGGCTGAAGTATCGCTAAGCTAACACACCCAAGGAAAAAAGTCCACTGAGCTATAGCCCCTAGCTATCGACGCTCATATAAGCGGTAGATGAGAGGCGCGACTTTTGGTCAAGTACTACTTAGGGTTTCGACAATAGCGGGGCTCTGGCGTCGGAATCACACCAAAACATGGGTATGGGACACATATGTATGAGTGTGAATGTTGGTTGATTGGAAGAGCCAACATCAAACTCCCAATTAGGGCTTGTTTGATTCAAAGGAAATGCATAGGATTTTTGTAGGATTCAATCCTATAGGAAATTTTCCTTTCTTTCTTGTTTGATTTGTAGGATTGAATCCTATAAGATTTTTTCCTAAGGAATCTTTTGTACTACTTCCTATAGGAATTCTAACATCCACTCCAATCTCTTTTTATAATTCCTTTGATGGAATCAAACAAACTTTGATACAAACAAAATCCTATAGGATTGGAGAGTGTATGGCATGGCAATCCTATAGGCTTCCTATTCCTACATTTTTTCCTATCCTTTGAATCAAACAAGCCAAGTGTGCCCCGCTTCATACACCACACACTTATCGAGCACAAAGTTTTTGTGATCTTCTATAAGGGTGAACTCTCACACTTTGGGTGGACCGGATATGGAATCATGTGATAACATGGGCCTGGAGTTGGTTTTTAAATGTTCATATGAGCAACCTAACATAACCAATGAGAAAATCCAACTAATCTACAGCCCTTTCAATGTCCGTGGAAGCGACAGTTGACTTTTGTCCTATTGTCTAGGGTTTCGACTAAAGTGCGGGCTCCGGAGCGTTGGAATCACACCAAAGCCTGGGTAATACATGTCTTTACATATGTACAAGAGTGTGAATGGTGGTACATTGCAAGAGCAGACGTCAAACTTCTAGGTGTGACCCGCTTGACATACCACACTTATCCCACACACGAAGGCTATAAGAATGAATCCCACTTCGGGTGCTCCATATGGGATCTTGTGATAACATGGGCCGAGGGTTGGTTCTAACTATTCATATGAGCTACCCTAACACAACCAAGCAGAGAACTCCATTGAGCTACCCCCTTTCGACGCTCGAGGAAGCGGTACACGGCATGGTTGAATTTTAGGTCAATTATTTAGGGTTTCTACCATAACGCGGGGGCTCTGGAGAATCGGAATCGAAAAAACATAGGTTGTCCTAATATATATAGATAAGACTGTGTTGGTACATTGGAAGAGACACATCAAACTCCTGGTGTGACACGCTTCGCAAAACACATTTACCCCGCACGAAATGATTTGCGGTCTCTAGGGCTAAAGTATCGCTTCGGGGTGCACCAGATGGAACCACGTGATAAAACGGGCACATAGCTGGTTTTAAATACTCGTATGAGCTACCAACACAACTTAGCAGAAAAGTTCATTGACCCACCATTTCGCCACCCCTGGAAGCGATAGAGGTTTTTCAATCAACTTTTTAGAGTTTCGACCATAGTGGGGGCTCCGGATCGTCAAAATCACAAAAAATTTAGGTATATTGTCCTAACATGTGTATAAGAGTGTGTTGGTGCATTGGAAGAGCTAACTCAAACTCCTATAGGTGTGCCCTGCTTCACAAACCATGATTATCCCGCACGATAGCTAGGGTCTCCGATCTTCTAGAGCTGAACTCTCACTTCGGGGGCATCGGATGGAATCATGTGATAACACCAAAACCTAGGTACTGTGTCCTAGCTAAATATGTATATACAGTGTGTTGGTACTTTGGAAGAGCTAACATCAAACTACCACGTGTGACCCGCTTCACATACCGGAATTATCTCGCATGAAAGGTTATGCGATCTTCTAGAGCTAAACTCCCACTTCGGATGCATCAGATGGAATTCATGTGACAACATGAGCCCAAACTTTGTTTTGAATGTTCATATGAGATAATTAACACAAACAAGGAGAAAAGTTCATTAAGTTCAAAACCGTTCGACGACTATGAAAGGTCAACTCATTAGGGTTTCGGCTCATGTTGTCATAGGATTCCATCCGATGCATCCGAAGTGGAAGTTCACCCGAATTTTGTACGTAAATATTTTATAGACATATTTCTTCACAAGGTCTCTTTGTTTTAAATGATCAAATTGTTAAAGCCACCCATCACATGCATCCGACGGCCACCGACGTTTCCCGGCCACCGACCAAAATTATGAAAATTTCGCGCCTGGACTGCCCACCCAAAATTTCAAAACCCTTCTTATCCCCTCGCCCCACTCTCGCACATGGCGAAATTTCGCCGGCGTTGAAAATTTCGCGCCTAGACTTCCCACCCAAAATTTCAAAAAACCCCCTTATCCCCTCGCCCCTCTCGGACCTCACGGAAAGAAGCTTCATTTCTGAAATATTCCCTTTCCCTCCTCCTCGCCGTCCTCCCAAACCCTAGCCCATCCCCCATTCCACCTCGCCATCCAGCTCGCCACCCGGTCTTACGCCTCGCCGTATAGCTCGGCTTCCAGATCTCCCGCGTTGTCGTTCGAGGATCGCGTCCAGGACAGCCACCTCGCCGTCCAGCTCGCCATCATCCGGATCTGCCACCTCGACACCGTGTCGCCGCTCAGGTCTGCCAACTCGCCGGCCTGCCACCCCGTCTACAACCTCGCCGGCCTGCCACCTCGTCTCCAACCTCGCCGCAACATCGACGCCCAGATCTACCACCTCATCTCCAACCTCGCCGTAACTTCACCGTCCAAATCTGCCACATCTCGTGCTTGCTTGCCGTCCAGCTCGCCGGTCTGCCACATCCTCACCAACCTCGCCATACGTCCAGATCTGCCACATCGTCTCCAACCTCGCCGCAACTACGCCGTCAAGATCTGCTACATCGTTGCCCAGTTCGCCGTCTAGGCCTGCCACCTCGCCGTCCAGCCCGCCGGTCTGCCACCTCGTCACCAACCTCGCCGATACTGCGAGTTAAGGTTGAAGGAGAGGAGAAACGCAGTATGACTGAGGGACTAAATCCGCAGGCAATTTCGCTCTATATAGTTTCCTGTTTAATTGTATGCTTGATGCTTCTTTATTATCCAACTTATGTTCGATGCAATGAAACTGTCTAACTTGTTAAATTTTCGAGCTTTTGTGTTCATATGGTCAAACTTTGCTCATTTCCATATTGTATACTACTCCGTGCTAGGTTTAAGATCACTTTACTTGTGATCCTATCAGTCTGTTAAATCGTTTGATAGATGCTTACTTATTATTCTAATCATGTTTGATGCGATTAATCAGTCTTTATTGTTTGCCTTCTTAATCGTTTTATGACGGTTCCTAATTATCCGCTATTGTTTCATGCAATCAGTCTGTCCATATTGTTTGTGTGATGTTTGCTTATTATCGTGCTTTGTGTTCACATCTCAAACTTGTCTCATTTCCATTTTGTATACTATTAGGTGTAAGATCACTTTGCTTGTGATCCTATCAGTTTTAGATCTGAATTTACATAGCTCATAGTGGACTGTTGTTACATGATGAGCATCATACTTTTTGATGTTTGTATTCTCTTCTTAGTATGTGTTTTATTTGTAGCTTACTTTGAGTTCTTTATTCATGTTAGGACCACCACTGGTACACATTGAAGAAGAGCGGCTCAAAACTATCATGAGAAACAATGAACGGATGCATGAACTGAGTTTTAAGTCTTTAGCGACTATTGCTGCGTCTCCGACTGTATTCACCCCCGAAAAGACCAAGAAGGAAGACTCTGCATCTGAGTATGATCCCGAGGGGGAATCAGATGGCATTGAAGAAGACGTGTCAGACCAATCACTAGCCAGTGAGGACAATGTGCTGCAGGTTATTCCCTTATCTGGTAGCTGAACATCCTTTCATGCTGGAGTTTGCAGCTTACTTATCTTTGTGTTGAACTGCTTGAGTACTGTTTTGCCATATATTTTGTGCTACTCTTCTGTTCTATACTATTATACATTTTAGCAAGTAAATTATGACTGTCAAAACCTCTTAGGGTATCTCTCCAACAATTTGTAGTTAGTTTATTTTGGAAAAAGATTCCCATGTCATAAACCAACGCTATATCAGACAGCTACGCCAATGTTTTTATATCTACAGTACGAAAAAATCTGAAGAAATAAATACCATTACACCTTATACCCAATCGCTTTTCGTATTGCTCTTGGGAACTCTTGGGAAAGACCAAAACCCAACATTAACTACTCTTTAGCTAATGCCAATTGTTGCTTATTCTTGGAAAAATCTGATACTGCTATTGCATCTATAAACCAAGATTGAGGTAGTACAACTTTGCTCTCTCCTTACTTATTGCATGCCACATCATCAAGTTGTTGAAGTGTATATGTGAATTGTACTAGCCCTTCCTATCGGTTCGAACTGTTAGGATAGTTGGCTAGTGCATGACACATGACATGTGGTATCAGTGCCCAGGGTCTTGAGTTCGAGTCCTGGCTTGCGAATTTATCCTAAAATTGGTACCACCTGTATATGTGAATTGTACTAGCCCTTTCTATCAGTTCGTGCTTTTAGTTTGGCTGGAATAATTAATATTCATTGTTAGTTGGGCTGGAGTAATACTGATCAAGCATTGAACAGGGAGAACATCATTATGTTTTATCTTGATTATTGTTTGTCGCATTATATAGAATCAAACGAGTGAACATACATATGGAACGTGTCTAGATGAAACATAGCCTCGATTATTGTTTGTCGCATTATATAGAATCAAACGAGTGAACATACACATGGAACGTGAACATACGGTTGCCTCGATAGTTGCCTTGTATTCAAAGACAAAAGGAGTATATCAAGTACACACGCTTCGCATTTGCTATTTTGTATATGCTTGTCATCTGCTTATTCATTACACTCATGCTTAATAAATTGTCATCTGCTATGTTTCATCTATGTTCTTGGGATGGTTGACAGGCAAGCAAGAAAAGGATGTCTCCATGCCCTTCAACTGATACTGGAGGTGTCATACTGAAGAAAACCTGTGTGGAACCAAGTCTTTCAAAGTATCAACTTGAAGCAGAACTTGATTTTGAGAAACACGGAATGACAACCTGCGCAACACAATTTCTGAACTGAAGTTGGCCAAAGTAGAATCTGAGCAAGTGAGACTCAAATTTTTAGTTGATATGCAAGAAATGCGTCAGCAACAACAACAGCTAAAGGAGTCCCAAGAAAAGGGAGTTGCCCTACTTGTGCAGTTGGTTGCACAATATTGCGATAAGTGAAACTGTGAGGCTGTGGCCAGTGCGCCATAGAAGGTGAACTTTCTGTGGCGCACCAGCGGCGGTGCGCCACAGAATTTCTGTGGCACATGGACAGGCATGCGCCACAGAAAACCTACTTTCTGTGGCGCATCGACACCAGATGCGCCACAGAAAGGTAAATATTTCTGTGGCGCACCTCCTCCCATGCGCCACAGAAATATTTCTGTGGCGCACCAATTAAGGGTGCGCCACAAAGTGTCCACCCACCTATATAGGGTTTCCCTACTAGTGGTGGTGGTGTGCCCGTGGTGGTGTTGCTGAATACTTAATTTATGCATATTTTCTGGACAATTTAATTTGGTGGTGTATCAAAGGGCCTGTTATAAGGTGCGTTGTTGCTGTGAAAACGTATTGGGCACTAATTAATAGCAGCTTGATAGGCAAAGTACGTCACATATATAGTGTGGCAAATATCGTCATATAACTGGACCACGTGTCGCTATATGTATGGGAAATATAGCCACGAAAAATAAACGTAGCGGTCTTGCGGCGCCATAACCAATTTCCGCGACGAATTATAACGTCGCAGGGCAATGCCACGTGTCGCAATATGGATGGTCCATGTATCAACGTCGGATCCGGGCGTGTACATGATGTCACCACCTTGACATCGACAAACTCAATTTGTCACGGATAAGCGCGACGTGGCACTACTCAACGACAGCACGTGTCGCTATCTCATTGTATTCATCGACGACGGAAAAACAATCGCGTGGTACAGATTTTGAACCGTCGTAACGAGCACAACATGGAGGCTTGTGGTTAGTCCATTTGTTAAAATGTGATTGCTCAGTCGTACGACGAAAAAAAACGTCGAAATGCAAAAAACTAAACCGTCGCGGATAGAAACACACGTGTGTTCTTCTAATTGGTCCACGTGTTAGCACACGATTGCGTGGTCTTACAACGAAAAAATACGTCGAAATAAAATGCTGACGTCAAAAACGGATTAGTGATGTCACAACAGCGAAAAGTAACAGTGCATCTACGACGTAAAAAAAGTCGAGGCTTGCGATGACGTACGCGGTAATAAGAGTGACATCAGCAGAGACTGTGTGAACCTGGTCTGCCACGTGGAAAACCAGTACGACGAAAAGGCTTAATGTCGCCGCTTGTTGGGCCTGGGCCGACAAGTCCAACTACGCGGAGACGAATCAACAAACGTCGTGGATTGCTCTCGACGTTTCTCGTTTCACGGAACCGTCGTAGAATTGTCGATGACACGCGGTCCCTGACTTTTAAGAAACGTCGAGGATCTCGCATTACGACGTTTTAGACCACAATCACCACGTTATGCAATCGTCCCGGATCGTCGGAATTTTGGTAGTGTAGGTGGTATCATAGCCTCTTGGTTGTACCTAGCAATTTTTTCTTTCAAGACATGATTAGCAATATAAGAAACAAAACTAGCTTGGTTAGTGTTGATGGAAGGATCACTTGCAAACTTTTGTAAGATAGATATTAATTCATGCAAGCTACAATTTTCTAAGTCAAGCAATGGATCCTTGACTTCACTAAGCATTTTAACTTCCTCAACTTTTTTTCCTTTTTAACCCAAACTTGTTGCCTAACAGGAACCTCTTTCACATGTTTAGATGATGACTCTTTTCTTAATGAATCACTCACTCGAACCAACTTTTCCTCAATATTGTTCAAATAAACATCTTTTCAAGAAATTATTTCTCACATTGTCTCAGTTTATGCATAACATTAACCAATTCATTGTTTATCTTTGGAAAAATCTTTTCAGAATAAGATACTAGTTGTTCAAAATCTTCCTTACTTGGTAGCTTCTCTAACTTAGTTTCAAATTTATCTTTTGATAAAGCAAGTGCTACTGTGGTGTCTTCCAACTTGTTCTTTCTACCCACAAAGCTACCAAAAATTCTTCTAAGTGTCATGGCTGCACAAGGTGGTGTTGACAACACAAAACTTCCACTTGTAGCCCCATCTAAAGCATTTTGATACCAAGGGTCTATTCCATAGTAAAAGTAAAGATTAAGCTTTTCATCTTCACAAGGTGTAGGATCCTCATAGTGCATCCTATTAATTCTCAGCCAAGCATCTTTTAATGTTTCTCCATGATGTTGTTTAAAGTTAGAGACATAATTCAATGGAGAACTTACTCCCTGTTTTCCCAGAACCATGATTGCAAGTTTTTATGCATTTTTTTAAAAAAAATTATGCAAAACTGAAAATAAAATGACACTAACAAATGCAAACCAAAATAACAAATGCAACACACAATGCAAAACTGAAAATAAAATATGCAAACCGAAATAAAATATGCAAGACAGTGACAAAACAAATAAATTGCTTTGAAGGTAAAGATGAATAAGATGATGCTCACGTAGGTGCAACCTCCCCAAGCTTAGGTGTTAGCACAAGTTGGTGATGTTGACTTTGTTGTGATATCCTTGGATAAATCTCTTCAGCAATGATTCCCCGGCAACGGCGCCAGAAAACAGTCTTGATACACGTAGAAGTGATAGCCTCCAGTAGCTACCTGCAATGATAAGTAAACGGGGTTAGGTTGAGCCTCCAAGTGCAGAGTATGTAGTAAGTGGAATACATGTTTTCCCCACGAGGGTGACTCGAGGGTTTAATATCGAACTCTCGGGGAATCAGTAGTGAAAGGTTTATCTTTCTATCCTTCTTTTGGTTACCTACAAAACAAAGGTAAATGTTTTGGTCCTCAACCTCACCTGTAGTTGTCAAGCAGAAGGTGTAAGAATGATATCAAGATAGTATGTGATGCAAACAAGAAATAAATATGCAATGATGATGGTAAATAAATATGCAATGATGATGATAACAATGATAAATGATATTTTTGGGTTTTTACTTTTTAATGATGAATGCAAGATGTAAAAGTGTTTTTGTATTTTCGGATTTAATAATTGCAGAAAATGGAAAAGTGGTAAAAGTTGTTGGAAAGGTGTTTCTTATGATTAAAAATGGACCGGCGTTCATGGTTTCACATATGCACTCTCTCTTTAATAAAGTGGTAGACAATGGAACACTAGAGTTGACATATGAGATTGCAACACAAAGTTTAATGACAAGTTACTAATTATATGGGCATCACGTCCTAACATAGAGACATTTTGGTTATTATTAGTCTCACTTATACTCCACCAAGATGCGAACTAAATCATAACACTTTAGTAATTAAGATAACTCAGAGTATAGCTTTAAGTATCATGACATGAAGTTAAAATAAGAACATGCTAGATCTAGTCATGGAGTAGTGACGATGGTCACACCCACATCTCCGGTAGCATGGTATTTTTGTTTATCCCTAGTGAGGCAACAAAGTAAGGTAAAATACCCAAGTGGATCGCAGAACTATCTCTCACGTTCACTGCACTAGCCACACCCCCCCCCCCCCCCCCCGTTACTCCAACTAATGCACACATCACCCCACACACGCTCTCATAAACATGCTTGATCATAACAAGTGAATAAGAACGGGGTACATAATATGCATCTGTATTCATAACTGAAACAAAATATTTGCAATCTCAAACATATATTAACTCATAAAAAGATCCACCACATAGGAATTACATAGATGACCGTAATCATGTTCGGCAGCTCATACGGTACTAATTAGTGAAACTCAAAGAGAGAAGAGATACATAAGTTACTTCCACAAACCCATAGTCTAGAGGTGGGCTGAAGGGTCGCGTGTAGGCTACACTAGCGCAAATCAAAATTTTCTACCACGGCAACCAAGGAACTGCTGTAGTTATAGATCACGGGATTACCACTAGACGCGTTGTGCCGTGCCGAAGTCGGTGCAGCGAGTCAGGACAGGGTAGACGTACAATCCTCTCCAATCCAGTCACTCCCACAAACAGCTCATCCCGGCAGTTCGTCCAAGTGCTCGAATGCAGCACCTCTATCGGTATCCACACGTACGGCGTGGAGGCACCGCTCGCCGGACTGCTAGGTCCACGCGGCGGCAGGGCGTGGTGAGGCGGTGGCTGGGTGGATGTGGTGCGGAAATGGGCAACCCTAAAACGTCCAGCCTCCCTCCTTATATAGACCTCCTCATATTGGGCTGCCTCAACTGAAGCCCATTATGGAGTCTATTCCAGCCCAACTCGGATCCAATCCGAATTATGCCTCACAACCTTAAGTGTGTGACCCTATAGGTTCACGCACGTTTGGACATGACTCGAGTACACCTACTCGATCAATAGTTGGTAGCGGCTTCTAGCAAAACGTGCCAACTCCCAAACGCGCATAAAGATCTCATCGGACGAACCATTACAATGTTTACGCCATTCCCTTTGCCTCACGATATTTGGTCAAGCTCCAGCTGACTCTCTTTCTCGATCCTGTGATTCGGAATCCCGTACTAGGTTAACCATTAACCTTATGTAGCATGGCCATGCATTTCTGGATCCTATCACTCGAGGGGCCCAGAGAAATATCTCTCTCAAAAGAGAGGGGCAAATTCCATCTTGACTGACCAAGCCGCAGCATGTTTCACGACAAACCCTAAGCTACCTTTATAGCTACCCTTTCACGGCGTAGTGTTTGATAGCCCCAAAGTAGGTCGATTCACATCTCGGGTACATGACAATCTCAGGTCTAGGGACAAAGCACACATCGTGTAGAGAGAGAGCTATGAACGTTTGCTTCATTGTCTCAAGGTGGGTCAGCCCAACTCTATGTTCATAACATAAGTCCACATTATTAGTTTGACATCTCCATGTCTATGACTTGTGAAACATAGTCATCAACTAATACATGTGCTAGTCTAATATTCAAGTGTGTCCTCACATGAACTCCGACTAGGGACATATTTAGAATAACCATACAAGTAATGAGTTTCACAAACAAGTCACATACTTGCCAATCAATACAAGATTATTCAAGGCACATTATATAAATCATGGATACATCGAAATATCATCATCTCTATGATTGCCTCTTGGGCATATTTCCTACAGTCTCCCACTTGCACTAGAGTCAATCTAGAAGATATCTAATACCCATAGCTCTTGTGTGCTTATCATGATTCTTCTGTGAGAGAGGCTTTGTCAACGGATCAGCCACATTCAGATCCGTATGTATTTTGCACAAGTTTATTTCACCTCGTTCGATGAACTGCCGAATGAGATGAAACCGCCGCATAAAGTGTTTGGTCTTCTGGTGATTCCTTGGCTCCTTGCTATCGCAATGGTTCCACTGTTGTCATCCAATGGATTGGACGCACTAGGGACAACACCAAGATCAGTAAGGAAATTCTTCATCCAAACACTTTCCATGCGGCTTCTGCCGCAGCATAATACTCGGCCTCCATTGTAGAATGAGCAACTGTGTCCTGCTTGGAACTCTTCCAGCTAACCGCCCCACCGTTCAACGTGAACACATAGCCCGATTGCGACTTGGAATCATCCACATCGTTTGGAAACTAGCATCGGTGTAACCATTTACAACGAGCTCCTCCTCACCTCCGTAAACTAGGAACATATCCTTAGTCCTTTTCAAGTACTTAAGGATATTCTTTACCGCTGTCCAGTGACTTCACCATCAGCTGGTACCTGCTCGTAACACTTAGAGCATAAGAAACATCTGGGCGAGTACAAATCATTGCATACATGATATCCAATTGCCGAAGCGTATGATCTTTTTCATGCGCTCTCGCTCATCAGTAGTCGAAGGACACTGAGTCTTGCTAAGATTATGCCATGAGACATAGGCAAGAACCCTTTCTTTGCTCTTCCATGCCGAATCTTTTAGCACTTTGTCAATGTATGTACTCTGGCTTAATCCTATTAGCCTCTTGATCTATCTCTATAGATCTTAATTCCCAGAATGTATGCGCTTCCCTAAGTCCTTCATCGAAAAACTATTCTTCAATGAGTCTTACGGATTCAAGCATAGGAATGTCATTTCCAATCAGAGTATGTCATCCACATACAAGATTAGAAATACGAGCGAGCTCCCACTACTTTCTTGTAAACACAAGATCTGATTCGATTTTGGTGAAGCCAAATCCTTGGACACTTCATCAAAACGAATGTTCCAACTCCGAGATGCTTGCTTCAGTCCATAAATGGACTTCGAAGTTTGCAAACCTTTCCAGCATTTTTAGGATCGACAAAACCCTCGGGCTGCATCATATACACGTCCTCGGCAAGGTTTCCATTAGGAAAGCCGTCTTGACATCCATTTGCCATATCTCATAGTCGAAATATGCAGCAATAGCTAAATTATCCGAATAGATTTAAGCATCACTACGGGCGAGAAAGTCTCCTCGTAGTCAATTCCTTGAACTTGTCGAAAACCTTTTGCGACAAGTCGAGCTTTATAGATGTGAACATTTCCATCCATATCAATCTTCTTCTTATAGATCCATTTGCACTCGATGGTTTTATGGCCATCAGGCAGGTCAACCAAGTTCCAAACTTGATTGTCATCCATGGATCTATTTCGGATCTCATGGCACTTTGCCATTTCTCAGAGTCTGGGTCCTTCATTGCTTCCGCATAGGTCGAAGGTTCATCATTGTCCAACAATAATATTTCACGCGTCTCATTGTCAACAATAATATTTCTCGCGTTTTTGAGCCTTTCGACCTTCGTAGTGCTGGTGTATCTCTTGCCACGGGTTCCTCAACTCGTTCTGCCATGATGGCATCATCGTTGAGTCCTCCCCGAGGCTCAACTTGAACTTCATCAAGCTGCACCGTTCTTCCACTTACCTCTTTCTTGAGAAACTCTTTCTCGAGAAAACACTTCGAGCGACAAACACTTTGCCCTCTTCTCGGTTGTAGAAGTAATATCCTAAGGTTTCTTTGGATATCCTACGAATATGCATTTATCCGACTTGGGTGTGAGCTTGTCCGACTGAAGTCGCTTGACAAACGCATCACAGCCCCAAATCTTTAGAAAAGACAACTTGGGACTCTTCCCATTCCACATCTCATATGGTGTCTTCACTACGGATTTAGATGGTACCCTATTTAGTGTGTGAGCTGCTGTTTCTAGAGCGAAACCCCAAAACGATAATGGTAGATCTGACTGGCTCATCATTGATCGAACCATGTCCAACAAAGTCGATTACGTCGTTCGGAAACCCCGTTTCTTTGAGGCGTTCCGGGCGGCGTAAGTTGTGAAACAATTCCACAACTCTTCAGATGATTGCTAAATTCGTGACTCAAATATTCTCCTCCACGATCTGATCGTAGAGCCTTAATTTTCTTGCCACGTTGATTTTCAACTTCATTCTGGAACTCCTTGAACTTTTCAAAAGTTTCAGACTTATGCTTCATTAGGTAGACATATCCATATCTACTAAAATCATCAGTGAAAGTTATGAAGTAGTGAAAACCACCTCTGCGGTCGTGCTCATTGGTCCACATACATCAGTATGTATTAGTTCCAAAAGTCTGTCGCCCTTTGGAGAACCATTGAAAGGCGACTTGGTCATCTTCCAAGCAAACAAGCTTCGCATGTCTCGTATGATTCAAAATCAAACGAAGTTAGAAGTCCATCAGAATGGAGTTTCTTCATGCGCTTTTCACTTATATGACCCAAACGACAATGCCAAATATAGGTGGGATTCAAATCATTAGGCCGAAGCCTTTTAGCACTTATGTTATAACATGCTCATCATCATGAACATCATCAGGATTCAAAATAAACAACCCATTCACAATGGAAGCAAAAGCCACAAACATATCATTCTTAGAGATAGAACAACCATTGTTTTACTCGCAAATGAATAACCATCTCGCATCAAACATGAAGGAGAAATAATGTTTCGACTTAAAGCTGGAACATAATAACAATTATTCAATTCCATAAAATCCTGAAGGGAGGTGCAGTTGCATGACGCCAACGGACAACGCAGCAACCTTTGCATTATTTCCGACGCGAAGATCAACTTCTCCTTGTCTCACGCTTCTACTCCTTACTAGCCCCTGCATCGATTTGCAAATGTGAGCAACCGATCCGGTATCAAATACCCAAGAGTTAATAATGGAGTGAGCTATAACATTAACCACAAGCGTACCTGAGCTAGAAGTCTTACTCCCACTCTTCTTCAAGAAAGGTACTTGCTGCAGTTTCTTTCCAGTGTCCAGACTCATGGCAGTAAACATTCTGTGTCAGGTTTAGGTCCATCCTTAGGCTTAGGTTTTGGCTTGGAGATCGTATCTTTAGCTTTCCTTTCCCTTGGCCTTACCATGCTTCTTGAAGCTGGCTTGTTCTGCACAGCCAACACTTGGCCATGCCCTGCACACTTCTTAATGTCACATTCTGCCGTCTTGAGCATCCACAAGTTCATTAAGGTCCTTCTCCACCCCATGCATATGGTAGTTCGAAATGAAATGCCCATAGCTGGCTGGAAGCGACGCTAAAATGAAATCAGTGGCCAACTCTCGGCCCAATGGAAAACCAAGTTTGTCCAAAGTCTGCGCGTAACCAAGCATCTTGATCACGTGCGGGCCTACTGCTGCTCCTTCAGCTAGCTTGCATTCACCAAAGCCTTAGCGACATTGAACCTTTCAGTCCTGGCCTGGGTCTGGAACATGTCCTTAAGCGCAACGATCATATCGTACGCTTCCTGACCATCAAACTGCTTTTGAAGGTCGGGTTCCATGCAAGCAAGCATAAGGCAGCTGACCTCAAGAGACTCATCACATGCTCTCTTGTAGGCAGCCCTAATGGCAGCAGTGTCGGTGTCAAGAGGTTCATCTGGGATTGGGGTATCCAGAACACTTTCCTTCTTATCAGCCCTGAGAACAATTCTCAGATTCCGGATCCAATCCGAATAGTTTGTTCCAGTTAACTTTTCTTTCTCAAGGATGGAACGCAAAGCAAAAGGGGTGGGTTGGTTACGTGCCATTGATCTACAACAGAAAACATGCAAAATACTAAGACAAAAATCCATGATAGAGTAAAACATTAAACAATTTAATGGTCTACTCCCACTAAAACCAACATCCCTCTGTTGATACTTAGTGATTCAAGATCCACAACGAACAAGTCTCCTAGTGAGCCGGACGCTTCACCGCTAGAAAACAAGGTAGTTCGGTAAGCAACACTTTGCTAATCATATCACATATGACTCTTGTTGTTGGGTGACATCTCTATGTCAAAACGCCAACCTTTATGCCCCAAGGCGCTTAACCGTTAAGATTACCTTGTTGAGCTAACCAACTCTTATGCGTGTAAGTATCCGATACAAACCATCTAGTCAACGAAAACCGATGGCACCCTACTGTCATAGGCCCACCATCGATCGTAGAAGACATGGGATGGTGCAAGGTTTAGTTGGGGGGCATGTTAACTTAACATTTGTGAGGGATCGTTCTACTTCCACGAATCTAACATGCATAGGAGTAAAACAACAGGAATAGCAATCACATAGTTGTGACACAGTATGGCCCGTTTCTCATGGTGATCTCCATCTCCATAGAACCTGTACACCATGATGATCTCCATCTCCATGGTACATGTGCGCCATCCCTCCGAGTGATGAGTCCTCCAAGAACTACTACAAGCTATTACACCTAGTAATGTAAATTACATGGTAGATGGTCATCACAAGTCGGCACGCAGGCCGCGAATTACAATAAGTGACAACACACTTGGCTCCTGCCGTGTTGACATACTCACGACACGCAGGTCATGAAAATATTACACACATGCATCACATACACATGGGCCATACCGGTCACAAAACACAAATCTGCAAAAACGAGTTAGACGTTCTAACGCCGAAACTTGCAACCCCAAAACTTTCTTTAGGAATCGAATTTGCCAAATCTAAATTTGACCCTCTTCAATTGATCCGAGGTCATATGCAAAAGTTATGGCCGAATTGCCAAGACTGTTCAAATTTGCAGATTACCCTTTACCGGTGTTAGATCCGATCTATCACCCCGCGCATCACATGCACATAAATATGATCTATATTCTGATTCGACCAATCTTATTGATCTCCGCATGCTGCCATTGGATTTACGTGTCACTGTCTACCCCGATGGCGGAAACCGACCGGTAGGGGTAAGTCGTTCGACGACCTCTTGCAACATGATCACGGAAATCAGATCACAGATCAAAACTTTTATGATGAACTGCCGATCACATCAGCCTTACCCTATCTACATATCACATATGCAAATGATCCGAACCTACAACGATGCAGCATCGGCTCTGATACCACTGAAGGGTCGCGTGTAGGCTACACTAGCGCAAATCAAAAATTTCTACCGCGACAACCAAGGAACTGCTACAGTTATAGATCACGGGATTACCACTAGACACGATGTGCCATGCCGAAGTCGGTGCAGCGAGTCGGGGCAGGGTAGATGTACAATCCTCTCCGATCCAGTCGCTCCCACGAACAGCTCCTCCCAGCAGTTCGTCCAAGTGCTCGAATGCAGCACCTCTATCGGTATCCACACGTACGGCGTGGAGGCACCGCTCGCCGGACTGCTAGGTCCGCGCGGGCGGCAGGAGCGTGGTGAGGCGGTGGCTGGGTGAATGTGGTGCGGAAATGGGCAACCCTAAAACGTCCAGCCTCCCCTCCTTATATAGACCTCCTCATATTGGGCTGCCTCAACTGAAGCCCATTATGGAGTCTATTCCAGCCCAACTCGGATCCAATCTGAATTATGCCTCCACAACCTTAAGTGTGTGACCCTATAGGTTCACGCACGTTTGGACATGACTCGAGTACACCTACTCGATCAATAGTTGGTAGCGGCTTCTAGCAAAACGTGCCAACTCCCAAACGCGCATAAAGATCTCATCGGATGAACCATTACAATGTTTACGCCATTCCCTTTGCCTCACGATATTTGGTCAAGCTCCAGCTGACCACTCTTTCTCGATCCTGTGATTCAGAATCTTGTACTAGGTTAACCATTAACCTTATGTAGCATGGCCATGCATTTCAGGATCCTATCACTCGAGGGGCCCAGAGAAATATCTCTCTCAAGAAGAGAGGGGCAAATTCCATCTTGACTGACCAAGCCCCGCACATGTTTCACGACAAACCCAAAAACTACCTTTATAGCTACCCTTTCACGGCGTAGTGTTTGATAGCCCCAAAGTAGGTCGATTCACATCTCGGGTACATGCGACAATCTCAGGTCTAGGGACAAAGCATACACATCGTGTAGAGAGAGAGCCATGAACGTTTGCTTCATTGTCTCAAGGTGGGTCAGCCCAACTCTATGTTCATAACATAAGTCCACATTATTAGTTTGACATCTCCATGTCTATGACTTGTGAAACATAGTCATCAACTAATACAAGTGCTAGTCTAATATTCAAGTGTGTCCTCACATGAACTCCGACTAGGGACATATTTAGAATAACCATACAAGTAATGAGTTTCACAAACAAGTCACATACTTGCCAATCAATACAATAGTTATTATTCAAGGCACATTATTATAAATCATGGATACATCGAAATATCATCATCTCTATGATTGCCTCTTGGGCATATTTCCTACATGGACTACTCTCTCTTCATCATGGAGACGGTGGAGAAGTCGATGGAGAAGATGGAGACCACGCCGGCAGTGCCCCGTCAGAGTTTTCCCCCTCCAATCTGCAGCTCCAGATCTCTCTTTCGGTGTTTATGTATTTCGTCGGCGCTCCCTCCAGAGAACGACGGGGGCTATTTTTATAGTCAGTTTCAGGTCAAACCCGCGTCGGTGGAGAAGATCGACGGCAACGGAGCGTCGAGGCCAAAGTTGGTGGGCCTCACGCGGCCAGGTACAGAGGCCGCGTGGGCCGCAGAAGCAACCTTGGACTTCTCCTCTAACCGCTACAATAGAGGGCGATTTTTTCTCCCCCCGCAGATCCACCTCGTCGCCGTCGAATCGACGGTTCCCCCTCCCTCCGCCGGTCGCTCCGGCGGTGGGAGGGTGGGGGAACCCCGTTTCCCAACTGTATATAGTGTAGGAGATGTACGGTGCCCTGCCGGAGGCGTCGTGGAGTTGGAGGCGTGCCGGCATCGGGTTTTGCAGGTGATGTTCATCCTCTTCGGCGATGGAGCTCGACGCAGTTCCATGGTGGAGCATCACCTTCCTCGTGCTCGTGGCCCCCGGTGGCCGCCGTGTGCGAGGTACCCCGCTCTGGAGTTCGTTGCGGTGGATCTAGATTTGAAATCAACTGATGCAGCTGGCGTTGCAGCAAGGGAGCACGACGACCGGCAGCGCAGGATGGAGACTCTCCGGAGTTCGAGGACCGGCAACTTCCCGTCCGCCAGGGGTCATCTTCGTTTCCAAGGCGTTGAAGATGCGGCGGCGGCGCGTCGCCGGAGCATGCTGCTCTGTGCTGGTGGCTTTGTTCTACAGAGGGACTTGGGTGTAATTTTGTTCTTCGTGGAGGTCCTTTCTGTAAAATCCTTGTTGTAATTTCAGCGGTTTTCGGCAAAAAAAGGTACAGAGGCCGCGTGGGCCCCCCTCTTTTGGGCCTCGGGCTCCGCTTGTACGCTTCTTTCGCCCCCAAGTCTTGTTCCTTCCAAAAAATGATGCTCGTAAATTTGCAGGTGATTTCGACGACGTTTGGGTCCCTGAAACTTAAAAGAAAAAATAGCGTTTTCTGCCTGCGCAGGGTTAATTTCATAAAATAGGAAATAAATATAATATTCCCAAAAATCATTATATAACAGTGATATAACCCTTATATGATGCAAACATGATTGGAATATAAGTAATATAGTGCAAAGTTCATGTATGCATTTTACATGCATCACGGTGGCGTTGATGGAGATGGCTCCGGGGGCAATTCCCTGTCCCGCCAGGGTGCCGAAACAGAGATTTCTGTCCCCCGAATTAGGATTGACGACGGTGGCGGCGACGAAACTTTATGTGGAATATCAATGCCTGCTTTAGGGTTTTCGCGTCGGGGGGAATAAATAGGCGAAAGGGCGGCGGCTAGGGGCACCCGTGGGGCCCACACCACGTCACCGCGCGGTCAGAAGGTAGGCCGCGCCACCACATGGTGTGGCTTGCTCAATGCCCGTCTTCGTCTCTCCTTCGGACTCCGTGTACGTGACAGAAAAATAGGAAGCTGAGCTTTTGTTTCGTCCAATTCCGAAAATATTTCCAGAACAACTTTTCTGAAATACAAAAACAGCAGAAAACAAGAACTGGCACTGTGGCATCTTGTTAATAGGTTAGTCCCAGAAAATGCATACAAATGCTATGAAGTGTATATAAAAATATGTAGCAATTGGTATAATATCAACATGGAACAACAGAAATTATAGATACATTTTGGACATATCACCCACCCGTCCGGAAGGGTGGCAACGTCGGCCACCGGCACCGTGTGGCGGCTGCAAGAGCACGTACGGAGGCGCGTTGCCGGCCTCCTCTCGCCACATGCCTCGCTGGAACGCCTTGGCCATCTCTGCCTCTTTGTTGCGACGCCGGAGTTCCTCTATCTGCTCGTGGCGTTGCTCACCGCAACGCCATCAAGGTTGACCGCCATGGTGGCCTATGTTCT
Source organism: Poa pratensis (assembly GCA_947311845.1). Lineage (NCBI taxonomy): Eukaryota > Viridiplantae > Streptophyta > Magnoliopsida > Poales > Poaceae > Poa > Poa pratensis. The sequence continues at coordinate 109,110,950 of CAMZMU010000052.1, forward strand.
TGAGGTAGAGGGAGGGAGAGGGAGAAGCGATGGTGTGAGGAGAGGAGGGCTGCGCTACGGGTTTTAAAGGCGACCGGAGGAGCGGGGTTGGGTGGCCTATATTAGCGCGACCACCGCTTCGCCTGGCCACGCATTAACGCCGACAAAGCGTCTGCAGGGCACCGCCGCGGCCAGCCGCAGCGACTTCAGCACGCGTCGCTTCTGTCTGCGCCATGGGAAGCGGTGCGGCGTTATTGCGACGTGCCGCTTCGTTCTGCGCCCGCCTGGGTAGGGGTGTAAACGGATCGGATCGGATCGGATTTTGCCTTTACCATATTTTTTCATCAGATTCGGATCAGATCGGATTGTGAGCGGTTACGGATTCTGGGGCGGATAGATATAATCACGGATTTGGAACGGAAATGGAGCGGATTCGGGCGGAAAAAAATTAGTCGAATCGGTATGCGCAATGTATATCATCAAGCCACATAACCAAAAATAATAGCTCAACAACGTAATAATCTAACAAACTTATAGTTCATAGTATGTATTATGACTATGCAAGGGAGTCGTTGTTCAACAAATAAGATTCACAACTCACTAACTACATATTCTACTCTATTAGTTTAGACATTTCGGTAGAAAATCGGATTATTCGATTATAACCATCGGATAATCCTAACTAATATTCGGATAATTCGTATTCGGACGCTATTTTTCATACCATATCCTATACCGTATCCGGTTGTTCAGTTCGGGATCGGATATCCTTATCCGGCAAATTCTTCGGAACCGGATATGGATTCTTTAAAACGGTTTCGACGACAGATTCGGTGCGGAAATTATCCTATCCGTTTACACCCAAGCAAAAAAATAGCGCGATATATCGGCGCTATTAGCGCGCTATAGCATATTTGAAGAGGCTACGCTATATTCAACCTAAAATGCACGCTACGACACTATATGCGCTATATATGCGCTAAACCGCGATAAATCGTGATAAACCGCGCTAAATGATATAGCTTGTAGCGGCGCTAATTTTTTTTTTTAGAAATGCACGGGACCATTGGGCAAAAGCCCCAAACAAAAATCCAGCTACTAGCCTCCCACACGTGCTGCTCTGCTCGTTCAGTCCCAAACCTAACGAAATCCTTCTATGCTCTTAGTGAGTGAAGATGAGGCCAATGATTCTGATTAAAAGTTTAAAACTGTTTGTCTTTAGAGTTTGTTAGTTCATGGATTTATGTCTCGTATTTTCTATATGTGCCATGGATTTATGTATCGTATTTTACATCTGTTCCAGTTTGTTATTCTGGACACTTATTTGCTTCTGGAAATACATTTGTATTTGTGTTGAAGAAATCCTTAATATTTAGGCTATATCTTGCATTTTTTTACCGAACGCTATTTCAAAAATAGCTATAGCGTTTGTAGCATTTGGAGAATGGTCACGCTATATTTCGTAGCGCGCTATTTTTTCCCTTGTTTACACCCCTACGCCTGGGGGCGTGCCGCCGTCTCGTCGCCTCGACATTAAACGCGACGGAACGGCCTCCTGCACAACAATTTAACAGGGGCGCGGCGCATTGTCTGTATGAAGGGCGGGCCACCGCTGTCAGGGCCATGTCCGCGGCAATGTCCGGCACCCCAGGAGGGCCTCCAAACTTGGAGACCGATTAGGGGTGCCGGACACAAAATCGCTCGGGGCGATTTTTTGTTGTCCGGAGCCCCAATGGGCCTTTGAGGGGTCGTTTGGAGGCCCCCGGTGGAGATGCTCTAATATCCCAATGGTTAGCCGTGAGGCTAGGCCTTAGCACTTACCCCGATTGGACTACTCACACATCGCGGTCATATCAGTAACAGAAAGCACTGTAGAAACCAATATATGAATGATTGAAATAGTTCTTGTAATATTGTCATTCGCGATGGGATCTAAATCGCATGTAGTATATGGCTACGGATGATGAGTATGGAGGAGGGCATGGCTATGGAGTGGAGGTGAAAGCAGCGCTTTGTGGAGGTGGTCAAGAATAGTGTCTCTCTCTTGAGGGGTCTTCTCTCCTTCTTATAGCAGTCTGGTATGGTTTTGAGGCGGCTCCGTTGCGAAATCATATTTGGCGCTTCACGAAAGTTGCCCGGTTTGACTATGCCGGTCGACTGAGATCGGTACAGCCCTGGCGGGTGCGACCGTACCGCCGCTCGTTATTTTGGTTTCGCCAGATTCTGAATCTTCTGGATTATTGGCAACTCCCAATCCGGATTATTTCTCCATAAAATGCTTTATTTGCACTCGAATAGCCTCCTTAACCGCAAAACAAAATCACCAAGAGATTTGCAAAGTAATCACATTAACTGTCTATGGCAGGTAAAGATTGAGATATTTCATTTTCATGACAAAATATACGGTTTGAACATGGGTACAGATGAGCATATTTTGAAAGCATCGCACTGTTAATGGGCGATTCCTATTGGCGCCCATTGCGTCCGCTACTGCGCGCATTAGCGCTACGAAATGGGACCACCAATTTTTCTTCAACTATTTTTGTTGAACTTTTTAGAAGATTAGAGGCGGTCTTCTCAGTTTACTCGTTTTGTTTTGTCTAGTTTTTATTTTAAAATTGATGAACAGTGGTTTCATATCCACGATTTTTTTTTTGAAATTCATGAGTTTTTTAAATGTGTATAATTTTCAAATTCATGAATATTTTTTAAAATTCATGAAGTTTTAAATTTGGGAGCATTTTAATTTCATGAAAAGTTATTAAATTTATGAACATTTATATTTTGACCAATTTTTATATCTGAGAACATAAATTTCACCATTTGTTTCCAGAATTACCAGAAAAAATCGGATGTTTTTTCTCCTGAATCGACAGCAAAAGGCGAAACACAAAAAAAACCGAACGAATTTTGCTTGCTTGACTTAGGTGGGCTGGCCCACTAAAGCTTCACGCGAGCGTCGGTGCTGTAGCGGACGCTACAAGGGCCAAATAAGAGCTCCCCGATTAATGCTGCGCCAAATAGGCCACTTGGGTCCCGGCTCGTGCTCAATACCCCTTTGAACGGGCTGCTCTAGTTGGGCCACCTCGACGCCCGGTAGCCGTACTCGTTCACCTCGGTGGCTAGAAGCCTAGAATGCTCTGTCACGGAAGGTGTTCGAATTAATGCTGAGAGCTGAGTCTGGTTTACTTGCCGACGCTGCACCATTGATAAGGCCATAGTTCAAGTCCTTGTGAAAAAAACGATGGTTCCGAAGTGGCGTATGAGGTGGTTAGTCTTGTAAATAGCCAGATTCTTGTAAAGCACTGTCTATGTTCTGTAACTTGCGGAAGAGAGGGCTATCTTTTTTTTTTGGTATGTGCAAGATTGATGACGCTAGGATGGCTTCCGAAGAAGATTGCAATCTCGATGACCAGCATATGCAATGGGCTACTCTGTGAGCTCTGCTGTGCTGGTAGATTGGGAAGCTCGTGAGATAATTAATGCGATGGAGGAGGCGGTGTGTTTACGGGGTAGCTGACAGCTCCACAATTTCTTCTCTGCATGCATGCTGGTTTCTTGCAATAGAGACGTGTAGACCTGTCAGAATTTTCTACCGATGGTATCTACATACCATTAGCAAAATTATTCGTGTTTTCATTTCAGGAAGGCTTTAGCTTTGCTTAGTAGCATGTTGGAGACATGGTGTTTAAAAATGAAATGAAATCACTGGGCACTACCATCCAGCATTTTTTATATAGTAGAAACGCACTCGCGTGAGAATTCCCGAAACTGCCCCGATGGGGATCAAACTCGGGTTTCTGGGTTTGCCCCTGCGCCCCAGACCATATTGGGCCACGCCCCGTTCTCAGAAATGGTGTTTACCTCAACAACAATATATAACACTATCGTGTAAGGGTTTTGGACGGAGCTGAATCTTCAGACGGCATTGCAGGTATTAGATCAGTTTAGACCATCTCCACCGGGGCCTCCAAATCGGTGTCCGGCACCCCCCCCCCCCCCCCCCCCCCCCCCAGTGGAGGCCCCATTGAGAGGTGCCGGACATGTGTCCGCTCAACATTTGGAGACCCTTCACAGCGGCGCACCCCAAAGGCCCACCCCCAAACGGCCCAAACTTTGAGCAAACAGTCGAACACCTTGCGGGCATGTCATGGACGCCGCCGATCAACAGCACGAAGAGTACGCGGCGGAACAGGACGGCGGTGCATGCATTAATAAAAAAGTCTCAAATGATTCCGGCAATCAAATAGTTTAGCCGCGCCGAGAACAAGTCATAGACTTGGCATAGTTTCGACCGCGCGGGAGAACAATCTCAAACGCCGGCCATCAAAAAAGGATCCACTGCGTCGGAGAACAAGTCTCCAAGGCCGGCCATCAAAAGGGAGCCTCACAGACGCAATGGTTCATGCCGATCACGCGTCGGCCTCCTCCTCGTCTTCTTCATCGTCCTCGCCTTCCTCTCTAGATTCCTCGAGCCCCTCCGCTTCGGCCTCCGCCTTCTCAGCCTGAATGCGCCTCCGTTCGGCCACGGAGTAGGCCTTCTGGTTGGGGCTCATGTTGGTTGTGTTCGTGGCCATGAACAGACGCTCCTCCTTCTCTTGATTCCTAATCTTGGTCCGCTGCATCTTGAAGTAGAGCTTCCACTTCTTCTCGGCCTTGGCTTGTATCTTCTTCTTCTCGATAGTCATCGCGGCCACTCGACAACGTATAGCTTCACTGACTCTTGGATGCTGCCTGAGGCGCCCGAGGCCCCCGGTTTCTTGCCAGCCCTGGTAGCCGCCTTGCACGCCTTCACTCCCATCTCGGGACGATCGGCGCTGGCGGCGGCAGCCTTCTTTCATCTCCCTCGGCGGTGGATTGGTCTTTGATATGGCTCTTCCACTTCGGGAAATTTTTAACCATCTCCCAAACATGCATGAACTTGTATGGCTTCTTGAAATCCATCGCAAAGTCAGTGTACATGTACTTGGCATCGGCCAGCTACACAAACAAAGGCCAAGTCAAGTATGCATGTAAATATGATGGGTTACAAGTTAGCCGCAAGTTAAGATGACCGCCAAACCTTGTCGGCCTCGTTCTTGCCACTCTCGTCTCTCATCAAGATTTGCTCATTAAAACATGAAACTTCGTAGTGAGAGCCGAGATGAACCCCAACGACTCTCAACCGATTTGGCATTGCGGTTAGGCAAATCGTCATGAGGAGGACACGACCTTCTTTCGGTGTAGTCCTTGTGTATGCGTATCCAATAGGCCGACTTCCTTTGGTTGGCGCCCTTCAAGCCGCACATGCTCACCTTCATCCACGCCTCAGCCAACAACTTGTCCTCCTCCTCGGTCAAAGTCGGGCCTCTGTGTCCCGGCTTCCGGACGTCATCCTCTTCGTCGACCTCCCCTTCCTGGCCCTGGCCGTCAACCCTTTCGTCGCCCTGGGCAAACTGATATGTGCCGGTGTCGGCGTAGGCACCAGCGGTGTAGGTTGTACCGTCGTCGATCATTGCAGTCATGACCTCGGCGGCAACATCCTACGCGAGCAAAAACCACAATTTGCATCCGACAATAAATGCACAATAAAAACAATTTGCATCCGGCCGCTCGCAATAACTGCGCCCAACAAACAATCGGCCAGGAACACAATCGGCCAGGGAACACAATAAATGAGGGGAGATCAAGATTATAAATAGCACTCACTTGGCTGAGTTGGTCGCCGAAGAGAAGGCCACGGGAAGCAGTCGCGTCACCGCTTGTGGCAGGTGTCCGCCGCAACGCCGGTGATTCGTTGAACAGTGGCTTCGCATTCAAGTCAAGGGTCGGCTCTTCGGGGGAAAGCCGCGACTGTTGCTTCTGGTAGCCGGAGGTGCCGTCGAAGAAGGCCGGGGCATACGGCGACCCGCGAAAGCCACCGACGGATGCTGGGCTAGAACTGCTTTGGCTCATGGCGATCAACATCTCGGCGACGTTGTCGTTCGGCGACAGCTCAAGCACAGACTTGTCCTTCGCCTTGACTCGTCGTTGTTGCCGAAGCTGGGAACCGGTTGCGCGGAGCTGGGCCTGGCTCAGCGTAGGATTGGCCGCTGGCAACGAAAGCTCCTGCGGCTCCCGCTTCATCTGCTTCTTCTTCGGCTGCGACGACGCCGGCGGCTTGCGCCCCTTGGGTTTCGAGAGGCCGACGGGCTTTGGCAGCATGGTGGCGGAAGGTGAGGAGGTCGCGGCGGCGGCGCGAAGGTTTGGGAAATGGAGGGAGATGGAGAATTTTGGCGCCGCGGTCGGCAATGTAGAGGAGGGGAATTGGGCGCGGCAGTCTGTGTCTATGACGGGCGGGCCACCACTGTCAGGGCCATGTCCGGCACCTACAAAAGGGCCTCCAAATTTGGAGGCCTTCTTGGGGTGCCGGACATAAAATCGCTCGGGACGAGACTTTGGGGGATGCCGCTAGTGGCGGTTTTCGGTGTCCGGACACCCAATGGGCCTTTGAGGTGTCGTTTGGAGGCGCCGGTGGAGATGCTCTTACAACCGCTAATGTTGCTATGGTTGGAACACGGTGTCAGTGTGTTGGCACTTCAGCATACTCAGGTGGCGCTGTGGTAGAGACTTGTCAGCATTCTTAATCATCCTTTCTCCACGGTACTAACTCTTAAGTGTGAATTTAGGACCTTACCATCTACATCATGCTTGGTTGTCTAACTCATATCTGATTATCTTCCATCCATTCCTTAATAGTAAATGCTTAAAGAACACGCAATTCTGTTCGGCAGATCAGAATGCTGACATTTGGTTTTGAGCTGTGAGTTGTGGCATCCTTCCAAAATCTTGTATTCACTCTAAATATTTAGAGGTACGTGCTATTGAAAGAACAAGCATTTCTGTTCGGCAGACCACAATGCTGACATTTGGTTTTGAGCAGTGAGTTGTGGCATCTTCCAATCTTGGAGCCGCGATGTTGAAGGTCAAATTCTGAAAAACCGTGACAATGCTGTGAGATCACATGAAAGTATAAATCCACAACTTTGGTGGCGTCGGTTCGCAATAAACACACATTTGACGTTAAACGTGAATTGACACAAAATTTGATGTGCAGGACCCACCCAACAACTGACGTGGCATGGAGAGCCTCACATATCAGGACTAATTTGCATATTTGACTGGGTCCCACTTGTGAGCCCCATGGAAGCCATATAAAAATAAAAATATCTAAAAAAAGGGTTGCTGCAGACGACACACATTGCTGTGTGTAGCTTACTAGACATAGTCATGTACGACACATATATCACCGTGTAGGTATAGAGTAGTACTCTACCCTATCATGTGGTCACACCAAACTATGATTCATTGCGTGTTTTTGGTTGTGCTTGCTGGCCAAACTTGCGTCCTACAACAAACACAAACTTTCGTTTCGCTCCAAACAATGTGTTTTCCTTGGTTATAGCCATCTCCACACAGGTGTAAAATGTCTAGATATATGCACGGGTCGTGTCTACATTTCCCGTGATGTTGTCTTCGATGAAAACATCTTTCCCTTTGCCAAGCTTCATCCCAATGTCGGACGTCGTCTCCGTGAAGAAATTCTTCTTCTTCGGATTCCTCACCATCCTCGGAACCACATGATGGGAGTGTGCATACTAATGATAATGTGTTGCAAATTGTTCCTGTTGTTGCTCCTCCACAGGACCGTGTTGTGACTCCTGCAACTTCCGCTGAAAATTCTGATGAAACGCTGAAGAAAACGCTGAAAACAGCACATCAAATGATGATTCCGAGGAGACACAACAAGACAGAACAGATCCTGCTGATCCCGAGACAGATTCTTCTGAAATCAGTGCAGAATCTGCCTCGAATCCGTCGTCCGCAGACCCTGCAATGCATCCTTCCGCGCCATCACGCTCTGGCCCGTCCCGACGTGACACGTCGCCCGACAGGTCCTCTCCGCGGACCCTCCTGATGCTGGCTCTGGCGCGGGCCCGTCTGCACGTGCGGTTGCGGAGGATGGCGCCCTCCACTCCTCGCGCGCCACGACTCCTGGCCGGTCCCGTGGTCCTTCCTCCATGCATGATCATGACGACGCAGCCCAATCCATGCCCGACACGTCACCCGACAGGCCCAGCTCCCCTGCGGGCTCCGATGTTGCTGCAGATTCGCCTGCAGGCTCTGGATCCTCTGTGCCCGCTTCAGCTGCACCTCCTCCTGTTGCTGAACCCCGCACACGCCTCCAGAAAGGTATTACACAACATCGTCGTTTAACAGATGGTACTATACGATGGTGTCTCTTAACTGCTACAGGGGAACCAACAAATTTAAAAGAAGCCTTCATGATCCCAATTGGGAGTAAAATGCTCTTCTTCAAAATATACGTGGCACCTTGTTCCTCCCAATTCTACAAAGAATGTCATTGACTGCAAATGGGTGTATCGTGTCAAGAAAAATACCAATGGCTCTATTGAAAGGTATAAAGCACGTCTTGTTGCTAAAGGATTCAAGCAAAGGTATGGTATAGACTATGAGGACACCTTCAGTCCTGTTGTCAAGACTGCTACTATCAGACTTGTTCTTGCTATGTCAGTATCTCACGGCTGGAGTTTGAGGCAGCTAGATGTCAAGAACGCATTCCTCCGTGATGTTCATATTACCCTAACGACAACATAACTTACCTTTGTTCATATTACAGGTTTGCTTCGAGGCGATGGATCGGAGGATCGCTAACGTGCAGTACAGCCGGTACTACGCGGAGAACCTACTGCCGTACGGCTCCAGCCGCCGCCGGCGACTTCGTCGCTGCATGAATCGGTGCCGTCGAGCCAGAGGCAGCAACCGCCGACGCCGCAGTTCAACAACTGGATGCGACCCAGCAACGAGCGGACCGTTGGGAGTGGTCGGGTGATGGCCCTTGAAGAGGTTGATCTACGGCGCTCGAAAACACTTTGATGCGCTAAGTTGACAAGGGAATATCTTGCGGTGTTGCTTCTATCTCCCCGTCAACGGCGCCAGAAAGCAGTCTTGATCTCCGGTGCGTAGTTACCTGCGTCAAAAGTAAATGGGTTAGGTTGAGACTCCAAGTGCAGAGTGTGTAGTAGTGGAAGACGTGTTTTCCCCACGAGGGTGACTCGAGGGTTTAATATCGAACTCTCGGGGAATCAGTAGTGAAGATATATCTTCTTATCCTTCTTTTGGTTACCTACAAAACAAAGTTAAATGTTTTGGTCCTCAACCTCACCTGTGGTTGTCAAGCACAAGGTGTAAGAATGATATCAAGATAGTTATGCAATGCAAACAGGAAATAAATATGCAATGGTGGTGGATGCAATGGTAAATGATATTTTTGGGTTTTTTAATGATGTATGCAAGATGAAAAGTATTTTTGTATTTTCGGATTTAATGATGGCTGAAAATGGAAAAGTGGTATATGGTGTTGGAAAGGTGTTTCTTATGATTAAAAATGGACCGGGGTTCATGGTTTCACAAATGCACTCTCTCTTTATAAAGTGGCAGACAATGGAACACACACAGAGTTAACATATGAGATTGCAACACAGTTTGATAACAAGTTACTTAGATATATGGGCATCACGTCCTAACATAGAGACCTTTTGGTTATTAGTCTCTCTTATACTCCACCAAGATGCGAACTAAATCATAACACCTCAGTAATTAAGATGACTCAGAGTATAGCAATAAGTTTCATGACATGAAGTGAAAATAAGAACATGCTGGATCTAGTCACAGGAAGAAGCTTGGTCACCCTCAACCCTTGCAGCATGGTATTTTTGTTTATCCCTAGTGAGGTAACAAAGTAAGGTAAACACCCAAGTGGATCGCGATATTAAGTTGTCAGCTTACCGCACTCACCACTCCCCGTTACTCCAACTAATGCACACGTTCCCCACACACGCTCTCATAAACATGCTTGATCATAACAAGTAGACAAGAACGGGGTACATAATATGCATCTATACTCATAACTGAAACAAACATTGCAATCTCAAACATATATTAACTCATAAAAGATCCACCACATAGGTATTACAACGGTGACCGTAATCATGTTCAGCAGCTCATACGGTACTAATTAGTGAAGCTCAAGAGAGGAGAGATACATAAGTTACTTCCACAAACCCATAGTCCAGAGGTGGACTACTCCCTCTTCATCATGGAGACGGTGGAGAAGTCGATGGAGAAGATGGAGACCACACCGGCAGCGCCCCGCCGGAGTTTTCCCCCTCCAATCTGCAGCTCCTGATCTCCGTTTCGGTGTTTCTGTGTTTGTGCGGCGCTCCTTCCAGAGAACGTCGGGGACCTTTTTTATAGGCGTTTTTAGGTCAAGACGAGTCGGTGGACGAAAGATCGACGGCAACGGAGCCACGAGGCCAAATGAGTGGGCCCCACGCGGCCACAGTACCTGGCCGCGTGGGCCACCCCCTTTTGGCCTTCGGCTCCGTTTGCTTGCTTCCTTCGCTCCTACGTCTTCTTCCTTCCAAAATAACGCCTGTATTTTTCCAATTTTTGACGACGTTTGGGTCCCTGAAACATAAAAGGAAAGAAATAGGGTTTTCTGCCTGCGCAGGGTTAATTCCATAAAAATAGGAAACAATTATTTATTTCCTAAAATCATTAAATAACAGTAATATAACCCTTATATGATGCAAATATGATTGGAATATAAGTGATATAGTGCAAAGTTCATGTATGCATTTTACATGCATCAACATCCCCAAGCTTAACCATGCTCGTCCTCGAGTATGAAGGTGATAAAACTAACATGGACTTTGCAATATAGCACTAACAATGGATATCAAAGATGATTGCTACTGCTACATAGAGTCAAATGATTCATTCTTCAAAGGAGTAGCAATATGCAAAATAGTTTATGAAGTGATATCAAGTATTCAATGCAAGGATGTTCATGATAGTTCACAAAGTGTAACATAGATAGTAATATGGACATTCTTACTTTTGCATACATGTGGTCCATAGAGTGATGATGAAAATCTGAATATGTTTGGTGGACACTTTGGAAAGATGAATAAGTGAGTAGAGGTAAAGCATGCATAAGTTTCATCTAACTCCAAACTCTCTACTTAAGTTAATGATTGCAATGTGGTAATACTTGGTGTCAAGCTCTCATTCCCCTATCATAGCATCTTGAATGATTATAGTTTAATGTGAGAGCAAATATGAGTAGTGTGCTTGACAAAGTAAAGGTTGGATGTCTCATGCCCCTTGAATACAAGTACCTACACCATGAGTTACTCAACTTGGGAAAAGCAAGTTCAAGTTATCTATCATTGTAAGTAATAATAGTATCATCAAGAGCGTCAACTGGGGTACCTCTTGTCCCAGGATATGGAACAAGCCCATATCAAAATGACAAGACAAACAAACAAGATGAAAACCTCAACACCCTTTTTATTTACCATTGGAATAGCTTTTTATTGTAAGGTGTGTCATAGATAATTCACCATAGCATGTAAGTAAATTTCCACCATGAATAATGCATGGCTTAGATTAGCGGCCCAGGCGTCTCTCTAACCATTTATACAAACTCATTCAAACTAAATCATTTCCCCTTATTTCACCATGATAGGCATCCATAGACAAAAGCACATGATATCAACTAAATGGAGCATGTTGAAAGCTTTGCATGTGACAGCACATATGGGCTAACTCCCAACCTCGACATTTATCAAGCCACTAGCATCATAATCTTAATCACAATGGGTCATGTTTTATTTATGCAATAAAAGTAAATGTGCATCAAGTTCGTGAGAGCTATATAACCAACTTTTCCATGCAATCAATAACATAATCATTTTCATTCAGAGGTATAGATAACACAAATATCATGATGAACATACTCGGAATAGCATAAAGCTAGTAGGTAGATATGGTGGACTCACTGGAATAACTTTGGTTGAAGGTGTTGGAAACAAGTTTTGCTTGTTGGAGTTTGGGCTAGCAAAAGGGAGAAAGTTGACCATCTAGATGCATGCATGAGTGTCCATAGAACTAACTAATCCATGTTAAACCAAGTAAAATAACAATCAGCACCAAAACATGAATAAGTGATAGCTCTTCAAAAAGATTTGCAAACTATTACTCATAAACAAGCTCATGAATCATGCAACTATATGTATCATTAAAAATCAACTCAAACATCCCTTTTCCCAATCTTATAAAAGCATCCAACATATTTCAACCCATATTTCCAGTAGCTCTCCATATATAAATGATAGTGTGGTGGTCTCTCAAAATCAAACAAAACAAACAAAAACGCTCCAAGTTTATGCGATAAAGTGTTTCGATCGAAAAACAGAAGTTGGACGTGTGCAAACCGAGAGTGTGTAGGTCCAGTGGGGTTGTCTTCACATCCCCAAGCTTATGGTCTTCACCATCCTTGGATAGCTCTTGGTGCATCTCCTCCAATCCCTGTGAAAAAACTTCAAAACACCGTTTCTCCCATTTCTTTTCTGTGGGGTGCATTAATAGTGATAAACAAATAGGTTTCTTGCTGCATATAATCCTTGAACAAAAATTCATATGAGATGTCCAGAAAGTGTATAATGTTGTATGCCTACTCATAAACTCAATTGGATCAAAAAGATTCAACTTAAAAGCTCAAAGCATGCATCAAACAAAATGGGACAGAATCTGTCCAGAAAAACAGCAGCAGCAAAACGTATTTTTCTACCCTACCAAACTTTCTCGAAAAATTCCGAAAAATTCATGCATACAGAGGATGAAAAGTTGCAACTACAGTTCAAATATGAGCTCATTCGGAGTTACAGAATAAGAATTAAAAATCATACCGTGCACTGATTCGTGCAGGAATAAAATCTCCGAACGCTATAAGCAACTTTTTCAAACCAAAAAGGGTAAAACTTGGCACTTTATTGAAAATTCCAGAACCTAAACTAAACAAAGTCTCTTGTTACAGCAAGAGGACACAAAGAAAATCACACAAAAATAACCGGGTTGCCTCCCGCAAAGCGCTTTCTTTATAGCCATATAGCTAGGCTTCTTACTTGTTGTTTATTGTGGACGAAGCTCATGAGGGAGCTTGAACTTTGGTGGTTCCCTCTTCCTTGGAAGTGTTCCATGCACTTCTTGTGTGGAAACTGAAACTTTACATTCCCTTCCTTTGAATCAATGATAGCACCTGTGGTACGAAGAAAAGGTCTTCCAAGAATAATAGGACTAGAGGTTTTATTCCCCATATCCATGATTAGAAAATCCACAGGCACAAAAGTCATATGTAACTCTACCATAACATCACTTACTTTTCCTAAAGCATGTTTAATAGAGTCATCAGCAAGTGCAAGTTCAATAGAGCATTTTTCAAGATTTTTCAATTCAAGCACTTCATATAGTTCTTTAGATAAAACAGAGACACTAGATCCTAGATCAAGTATGGCATGGTGTGTCTCTTTTCCAATAGTTACTAGTACCTTAGGAATCCACATATCCCCAAGCTTAGGTGGTATCATAGCCTCTTGGTTGTACCTAGCAATCTTTTCTTTCAAGACATGATTAGCAATATAAGAACCAAAACCAGCTTGGTTAGTGTTGATGGAAGGATCACTTGCAAATTTTTGTAAGATAGATATTAATTCATGCAAGCTACAATTTTCTAAGTCAAGCAAAGGATCCTTGACTTCACTAAGCATTTTAACTTCCTCAACTTCTACCTCTTTCATTACCCCAATAGATTCTTTAGCAACTCTCTCTTGCTCATGAATGTGTTCCCAAGACTTATTGATAACCTCTTGGCAATATTTATTGTTTCCTCATGTTTTTGGGCTGTAATGATGCTCTTTAATGATGAGACTTCCTTAGTAAGCTGATCTACCCTTTCAAACAAAGCATCTTGTTTTTCAAACTTAGAGATAAATTCCTTATTAAGCTCTTTTGGTAGATATAAAAGATCTAATGGTGTTTTCCAAGTCACTAGAAACATTACCACTAGAAGCATATTTATTTGGCACATATGGGGGTTTATTATAAGAGTTATAATTGTTGTTACCATACCCATTATTACCATAGTTCCTAATGAAGTTGACATCAATATTTTCAGAATTGTTACCAACTAGTTCTTGCAAAGGAACATTTTCAACACTAGGTTTATTAAGCAAAGCAAGAATAGTATCCATTTTAGATGACAAATCATTAGTTTCTCAATAGAATTCACTTTCTTAGAAGGATTAGGTGCCCTATCAGTATGCCATTGACTATAGTTTTGCAAAATGCTTTCCAATATTTTTTAGCTTCTACTATAGTCTTACTCATAAAAGCACCTCCAGCAGCAGAATCAAGTATGTTTCTAGACATGTAGTTTAAACCATTGTAGAAAGAGTGTAATATGGTCCATTCATTAACTCCATGTGAGGGACAAGTTCTAAGCATAAGTTTTATCCTATCCCAAGCCATAGCAACATGTTCATTTTCATTTTGCCTAAAAGAAAGATGTTGTTTCTATTTTGCAAAATTTTAACAGGGGGATAATATTTCTTAATGAAAGCTTCTTTTAGATCATCCCAAGAATTAATACTACCAGATGGCAAGGAATGCAACCACTCTTTAGCTTTTCCTCTAAGTGAAAAAGGAAATAACTTTCCACATTTTTAAACTTTTGCATGTCACATATTTCAACAAAGTCATGAAGATGCATAGAGGCATCCTCCATAGCACTACCACCAAATTGTTCCCTAGTTATCAAGTTCAACAAACTAGGACTTACTTCATAACTCTCAGCATTTATCTTAGGTGTGGCAATAGCTCTTGTGATAAATTGATCATTAGGAGTGTTTGTGTAGTCACACAACTTAGTTCTTTCTCCCATTTTAGCAAGTTTTTTTGTATTTTTTATTTTTTATGCAAAACTGAAATAAATATGATATGATATGCAATGACACTAACAAAACAAATAAATTGCTTTGTAAGTAAAGATGGATAAGATGGTGCTCACGTAGGTGCAACCTCCCCAAGCTTAGGTGTTAGCACAAGTTGGTGAAGTTGACTTCGTTGTGAGATGAATGCGATGATGCACACCCTTGGATAAATCTCTCAGCTATGATTCCCCGGCAACGGCGCCAGAAAACAGTCTTGATGGCCCTTGAAGAGGTTGATCTACGGCGCCAGAAAACACTTTGATGCGCGCTAAGTTGACGCGGGAATATCTTGCGGTGTTGCTTCTATCTCCCCGTCAACGGCGTCAGAAAGCAGTCTTGATCTCCGGTGCGTAGTTACCTGCGTCAAAAGTAAATGGGTTAGGTTGAGACTCCAAGTGCAGAGTGTGTAGTAGTGGAAGACGTGTTTTCCCCACGAGGGTGACTGGAGGGTTTAATATCGAACTCTCGGGGAATCAATAGTGAAGATATATCTTCTTATCCTTCTTTTGGTTACCTACAAAACAAAGTTAAATGTTTTGGTCCTCAACCTCACCTGTGGTTGTCAAGCACAAGGTGTAAGAATGATATCAAGATAGTTATGCAATGCAAACAGGAAATAAATATGCAATGGTGGTGGATGCAATGGTAAATGATATTTTTGGGTTTTTTAATGATGTATGCAAGATGAAAAGTATTTTTGTATTTTCGGATTTAATGATGGCTGAAAATGGAAAAGTGGTATATGGTGTTGGAAAGGTGTTTCTTATGATTAAAAATGGACCGGGGTTCATGGTTTCACAAATGCACTCTCTCTTTATAAAGTGGCAGACAATGGAACACACATAGAGTTAACATATGAGATTGCAACACAGGGTTTGATAACAAGTTACTTAGATATATGGGCATCACGTCCTAACATAGAGACCTTTTGCTTATTAGTCTCTCTTATACTCCACCAAGATGCGAACTAAATCATAACACCTCGGTAATTAAGACGACTCAGAGTATAGCAATAAGGTTCACGACATGAAGTGAAAATAAGAACATGCTGGATCTAGTCACAGGAAGAAGATTGGTCACCCTCAACCCTTGCAGCATGGTATTTTTTTTATCCCTAGTGAGGTAATAAAGTAAGGTAAACACCCAAGTGGATCGCGAGATTAAGTTGTCAGCTTACCGCACTCACCACTCCCCGTTACTCCAACTAATGCACACGTTCCCCCACACACGCTCTCATAAACATGCTTGATCATAACAAGTAGACAAGAACGGGGTACATAATATGCATCTATACTCATAACTGAAACAAACATTGCAATCTCAAACATATATTAACTCATAGAAAGATCCACCACATAGGTATTACAACGGTGACCGTAATCATGTTCAGCAGCTCATACGGTACTAATTAGTGAAGCTCAAGAGAGGAGAGATACATAAGTTACTTTCACAAACCCATAGTCCAGAGGTGGACGACTCCCTCTTCATCATGGAGACGGCAGAGAAGTCGATGGAGAAGATGGAAACCACACCGGCAGCGCCCCGCCGGAGTTTCCCCCCTCCAATCTGCAGCTCCTGATCTCTGTTTCGGTGTTTCTTTGTTTGTGCGGTGCTCCTTCCAGAGAACGTCGGGGGACCTTTTTTATAGGCGTTTTTAGGTCAAGACGGAGTCGGTGGACGAAAGATCGATGGCAACGGAGCCACGAGGCCCAAATGAGTGGGCCCCACACGGCCACAGTACCTGGCCGCGTGGGCCACCCCCTTTTCGCCTTGTGGGCTCCGTTTGCTTGATTCCTTCGCTCCTACGTCTTCTTCCTTCCAAAATAACGGCCTCTGTATTTTTCCAGGATTTTATGATGACGTTTGGGTCCCTGAAAAATAAAAGGAAAGAAATAGGGTTTTCTGCCTGCGCAGAGTTAATTTCATAAAAATAGGAAACAATTATTTTATTTCCTAAAATCATTAAATAATAGTAATATAACCCTTATATGATGTATATATGATTGGAATATAAGTGATATAGTGCAAAGTTCATGTATGCATTTTACATGCATCATCGGGCAAGGACGGGGACCAGGCGCGGACGAGCTCGCCGAGCCGTGCTCCACGCCAGTGACGACGATGCGGGCGAGCTCAATCGCCGCGCCCGCCTAATCTTCAGCAAGGGCGACGAAACGTCCATGCCGATCGCGTCCTCCAACTTCTCGGCCTTCTCGCCCATCTCCAACGACGGCATCAGCGGCGGCGGAGGCGGGCCCGGCCCCCCGACGAACCGCATGCTCCGGGACCTGCGTCCCCGATGGCACCAGCTCTCCATTGCTGCCGCGGCCCCCGACGCCATGGACACCGATGTCGGTCACCCTGCCCCGGCCTTCCTCAGCGATTTCAGCGGCGCCCAGTTGCCCGAGGCGCGTACTCCAACATCAAGGACGACGCCGACGGCGGCGGCGGCGCTTCAAAGGGCCACGTCGCGCGCCCGTCGCTCTTCGGCTCGTGCGCCCGTCGCCGCTGCTCTCCGGCTCACGCGCCCGCCGCCGCCCTCCCGCTCGGCTGCGAGCTGGTAGGCTCTCATCCGTGAGCAAGTTCTTTTTCTTCTTTTTTTAGACATTTTTATTTTTTAAATTGGCTTCCATGGGCTGACAAGTGGGACCCAGTAAAGAATGCAAATTGGTCCTGACAAGTGGTCACGTCAGCTGTTGGGTGGGTCCCGCATGTCAGATTCGGTGTCAATTCATGTTTAACGCCGAATGTGTGGTTATTGCAAACAAACACCACCAAAGTCGCGGTTTTATATGATATCACATTATTGTCGCAGTTTTTTGGAATTTGACCTTCAATATCGCGGTTTTATGCTAACAACTCTCCAATCTTGTAAGCAATATGAATATTTAGAATTACATGTTATTTACCTATCTGAGATCATGCCGAAAGAGTGCACATTAAATTAGGTACCGAATTTAGCAGAGTCTGAAAGATATATGTTCTTAATTATTTGGTCTGGAAAACAGATTGAGGTTCTAAAAAAATACATACAAATAGGACAGTGAACTGTCATGTTTTTTAGAAAAGGGGTATCCCGGCCTCTGCATCGAGTGATGCACACAACCATTTATTACAAGTTTCAAATCCACAATTATTTAAAGTTTACATCTCACGAATCACCTAGAAACTGAGACGCAGCTCAACCAAACGCAGCCACAAAACAGCAACTACAAAAGTCTACTAATATGTTGCCACGTATGCCGGGAGAAAAAATCTTGTGCCACCATTAGGAGTCTTGAGCATCTAGCAACAATAAGCTCCTGCTGGTCCGAAGGAAGCAGGAAAGCCCATAACTGGATCCAGTGCGTCGCCATATGAATAACCTGTAAAACATGAAATTTTTCCTTTCGGTTAAAAACCAAGTTGTTCCTACAATTCCAAAGGGACCAACAGATAGCCGAAACGCCTATACGAATCCTAGCTTTGGTCTTCTTATCAACCCCATTCAACCAATTGCCGAACATATTGGTAACATTAGAAGGGGAGGAATATTGTAGGTACAAAAAACCACAAGCCAAACTAGCTTTGCAAAAGGGCAATTAATAAATAAATGCTCAACTGTTTCAGAGTCACCACAGAGTGGGCACCTAGTATCACCCTGCCAATTCCTCTTTGCAAGGTTATCCTTTGTGAGCAAGACTTTTCGACTTAGGAACCACATAAAGATTTTAATTTTCAGCGGTATTTTTAATTTCCATAGGTAAGTTCGCAAGTATCTAGTATGTCCATTCATCAAATCCTCATACATGGATTTTACGGTAAACAATCCATTCTGCGTAAGTTTCCAACTAAAAGAATCAGGGTGATCTGTAAGATTAACATCCATAAGTCGGGTACATAAATGAGACCACATGTCCCATCTATTACCAACAAGCGCCCTAAGAATCAGGGTGATCTGTAAGATTAACATCCGTAACTCATATTAAGAGGTGGCGCATTAAGAAAAACATCAGACACGGATACATCCCAATGTTGTATGATGTTATAAAGTAATGGATACTGATCTTTTAATGGAGAGTCTCCTAACCAAGTTTCCTCCCAAAACCTGGTGTTCCTCCCATTTCCTACTTTGAAAACGCCTCTGTTAAAGAACTCCTCTTTAATCCTCATGAGCCCTTTCCAAAAAGGAGAATCGGTGGGTTGTGCCTCAACCTGAGCTAAAGTTTTGGAATGGAGGTATTTATTCTGCAACAATTCTTGCCATACCCCCTCCTCATTTAACAATTTAAATAGCCATTTGCTAAGTAGGAATTTATTTTTTTAATTCTAGCACTTCCACGCCTAGACCCCCTGATCCTTTGGTCTACATATAATGTTCCATTTAGTTAAACGATACTTTCTCTTATTCTCATCTCATCGCTCTGCGAAAAGAAACGAGATCTGTAGAAGTCAAGCCTTTTTCTTACCCCTTTAGGTATTTCAAGGAATGACAACATAAACATTGGTAGGCTTGTTAACACCGCATTAACAAGTACCAGACGATCCCCGTATGACAACATCTTTCCTTTCCAGCAACCAAGTTTACCATCAAAATGGCTTTCAACTAGGTGCCATTCGGCGTTCCGCAATTTCCTATAATGAATTGGAACTCCTAAATATTTAAATGTAAGAGAACCAGATTCACATCCGAAGATCTGTTTGTATTGATCTTCCACCTCCTTGGCCTTCCCAAAACAAAAAATCTCACTCTTGTGGAAATTTATTTTGAGGCCCGACAGTTGTTCAAAAATACAGAGGATGAGTTTCATATTAACCGCTTTTGCAAGGTCGTGTTCCATAAATAAAATCGTGTCATCTGCATATTGCAAAATTGAAAGGCCCCCTTCCACTAAGTGAGGTATTAGCCCCCCAATCGGGTCATCTTCCTTTGCCCTCGCAATAAGAATGGCCAACATGTCCGCAACAATATTAAACAACATTGGGGTCAAAGGGTCTCCCTGTCTGAGGCCCTTTTTCGTTTGAAAATAATGACCGATGTCATCATTGACTCGAATACCGACACTTCCTCCCTGAACAAATTGCATAATCCATTTACACCACTGTTGTGTAAATCCTTTCATACGCAAGGCTTGTTGGAGAAAAGGCCATTTCACTTTATCATACGCCTTCTCAAAATCAATTTTAAAGATGACCCCATCCATTTTCTTCCGATGAAGTTCATGGATGGTTTCATGAAGGACAACCACCCCCTCTAGGATGTGCCTTCCGGGCATAAACGCCAACTGCGTCAGTCTAATCACTTTTTGAGCAATTTCGGTAATACGATTAGTACTTAATTTTGTGAAAAATTTAAAACTAACATTGAGAAGACAAATTGGTCTATATTCTTGTATCTGAACCGCATTCTCTTTTTTAGGTAACAAAGTGATGACACTGAAATTCAGCTTATACAAGGGCAGATTGCCTTGTTGTAGCTGACCGAACATGGCCATCAAATCGTCCCGAATAACCTCCCAAAAGGTTTGATAGAATTCAGCAGGAAACCCATCCGGTCCCGGTGTTTTATTTAACTCCATTTGAGATATAGCCTCATGCACTTCTTTCACTATGAAATCAGCTGTAAGAATGCTATTCTCCTCATTAGTTAATAGGGGTATGTCATGAACAAGTCCCTCATCAAGAGAAATGTAATTAGGGGCCGAATCCCCAAATAATTTTTTGTAGTATTCCGTGATGTAGTTTCTTAAATTTTCTTCACCTATAATGGTTCCTTCATCTTGCTCTAATTGGAAATTTTTCGTTTTCCTATGTTTACCATTAGCAATGAGGTCGAAAAATTTCGTATTATTCCCCCCTCTTGTATATATTTAACCTTTGCCCTTTGTGCCCATTTTGTCTCCTCATCCCGTCTTAGAAAACAAATGCGATCATTTCCTTCTCTCAAGGCGGCACGCTCAGCGTCCGTTAGCGGAGTAGTTTCTGCTTTGATATCTAGAACATCAATAATTTGCAACCATTTTTCTTTTTCTTTCTTATATTTTCCACTTTGATTTTTAGCCCACCCTCGCGAATAGTGACATAGATGTCTTATTTTATTCTGCCATACCTCTATAGGTGTGGCCCCTTTAGTAAAAGCAGCCCACTCAGCCGCTATCATCTCATAAAAACCTTCCATTCTAAGCCATGAAAGTTCAAATGAGAATCGTGATTTGTTTCCGAGATGGGCATGTACACCTGAATCCAACAATAAAGGTGTATGATCTGATCCAGTACGAGTCAAAGCTTGTACCGTAACCAATGGAAATTTCTGTTCCCACGAGACTGAAGCCAGTATCCTATCTAGCTTCTCATAGGTGGGATTTTCTCTTCTACTAGCCCAAGTATAATGTCTTTCCGAGAGCTCTATTTCTTTCAGCTCTAGACTTCGGATGATGGTATTAAACATGATCGGCCAACGTGGGTAATAATTGTTATTGTTTTTCTCCTCAGGTTTCCGAATTATGTTAAAATCCCCGCCCACTAACATCGGTAGCGGTTCTTTTTCGCATAATCGAACTAACTCTGACAAGAACTGAGGTTTATGATCATCTTGTGCCGCCCCATACACGCTCACTAAGACCCATTCAAAGGCATCACTTTTTGTCTTAACATAGAGTTTCACACAGAAATCTCCTACATCAACACTTTTAACATAAATAGAAGCCGTATTAACCCCAATTAACATGCCTCCAGAGCGCCCTCTCGGTGGAAGACAGTACCAACTAAAATCGAAACCAGCCGCGAGATGGCTTAAAAAAGGGGTAGAGAAATTAGACCTGCCTGTTTCCGATAAGGCAATAAAATCTAATCGTCGTTCCCTTATTGTTTCTTGAACAAACAAGTGTTTACCCAGGTCACGAAAATCCTCGCTATTCCAGAACAAGCCTCTTAAATCATGCATCTTTATTTTGGACTTGAATTTTAATTCTTGCACTCCTACGCCTAGTGGAGTTAGAATAATCACGTTTCTTTATAGTCTTTTTGACCTTCTCAAAATGGATCGGTACATCAACCAAACCATCCTCCCCCCGATCAAAATCATCATCTTCTAGATCCTCTGTTAAGCTAGAGGCTTTATTTAAGACTAAACTATATGGTTGATCCACGTATTTGTCATCTAAATTTTTCTGTAGCATGTTGCATGTTCTCTCCAATTCCGAACTCTTAATAAGCTTAGCCGAATCAATTTCTTGTTTTTTAGAGTCACCCAAAGATACCCCTAATCTAGACGCTCTATCCGCTATTTCTTTATCCGAAAAAGACAATATTGAAAAAGAGTGGTTTAAATTGGTACCTTGCATGTTGTTGCGACTCTCTGCACGTGCCACCGCACGCTCCAGCTGAGTGGCGTCGGCGTTGGGCTGCGAACGAATCCGCCCACTCGACCGCAGCCCCATCGCCGCGTAGTCCGGAACTCCACCGAAGTCCACCACCTCCTGCGCCGATGCCATCTTCCCCACCACGCCCGTATGGCTGGTCGGAAACGATGGTGACGAAGGCGTGCATACCGGCGCCAAGCGACGCCACCCGGGGCGCACAGAGAGCAAGGAGCAGCCGCAATGGAGCTCGATCCAGTCCCACCTCCCGTGGTACCAGGAGAGCTCCCATCGGCCATAGCAGACGGGCTGGACGACGACGAAGCGTCCAACTGAGGGCCGTGAAGCCCCGATCCATGCTCAATAGCATCCCGGCGCAACATGTCCACCGCAGCACCCGTAGAAACAGCCACCGTGTCGTCGTCATTGGGGATAGCACCAACGGCTGTCCCCTCAACACCAAGAACATCAGCAACCGGAGATGGGCGGTCGCCGAGTGCCTCCTCTACTGTCGGCGCCGGAATCCCCTCTCCAAACTCCTGTACCTCTGTCGTCTCCAGTCCCCTGGACCACATCGACTGAATTTCCTCTCGCGCAAGATCAAACTGACGTCGAACCTCTGGAGAGAACACCACACCTCGCTGAACCGAGGCCGTTGGGGGTTTAGACGCATTACCCCCTGATCATTACCATTAGCAGATGTCAGTTCTGAAGTGTTAGTCGCCGTAGGGTTAGCATACCCATATTTTGCAACGGCGTCCTGAAAGTCGTCTCCCAAGCCCTCCTCATCATCAATTCATCATCCTTCTCCTCTGAATCACTCATGACCATATCGTCAGGGTTAGCCGGCTGCTCCCCATCCTCTACCACAATAGAGAGGTTGTAGAAACCGTCCTTTATAAACAAAGGAAAATGCCTCGGAATTTTTTTATGATTCAGACATCCAATCAACATCCTCAGAACTCCATGCTCTCTAGTATAAGCCATATCTAGTTTCCTTGTCATCCCAAACATGTCCCCCACGGCGCACATAGCCAAGAAATCACCAAGATGAGGCCCTAGGATGCCGGAAACCCTCACCCGCGCCTCAGGTAACAACGACGTAGGTGTAGGATTATGAGACCAATTATCAAAAGTCATCTGGCAAGGACTATTCGGCACATGACATCTCCCAAATACTTTCAGCCTCTCTAAATCATTCCTTGTAGGAAATTGGACTTGATAGATATTTTGCCCCATCTGACGTACCTCTCACTGAAACTGATCATGCGGGACAAGTCGTTGTAGCTGACGAACAATTGCAGGAATTGATAGTTCACCCTCCGTGACCACTAAGGAAGCGAGCCTCACATTTTCCATTCTGGGGCGATATGTCTCGGTCAGTGGAGTAACAAACATGATGAGCTCCTCATGAGCATAGCCATACACCAAGATTCGCGGTTTTGGAGCGTTCAACAAATGACAAACTCCATCTCCATGCGCTGGTCCTTCACACACAACACATATTTCAACTGTGCAGTCTGTAGATAGATGTCCAGAAACACCACAACGATAGCACTTCTTAGGTTTCTTTTGGGCAGCAGCCAATGCCGTTGATAGTTGATTAGCGGAATTATCTGATTTTTTTGGAATCAAATTATCTGATTTGTTTTGATCATGCGAAGCTGTTGTTCCGGTTCAACTGGCACTAATACATGCATAATTGACAATCCCCCAATTATTTTGGATCTTTCTGTGTGCTGATGCAATTGTTTCCTTCTTACACACCCAGCACAGCAGCATCCCTAAGTATAGACATCAACGGTGACCACGCACTCCACCAATTAGCAAAGTAGCGCGAACAATGATGTGACAACCAGTGACATTTTTTGTTTCCTGGCATGCAAAAGTAATCACAGTAAATCACGAATGACAGTGAAATTGTCTACATTTCTTCATGAGAAGATGACTTCCATTCTGGGGAGAAAAAGTGTTGCTATCGTTGTAATTTTTTCAAATACGCGTGAGAATCACGTGTCTTTCCACTAAGATAGAGAAGGAGTTTTACAACAATTTGGTTACGCTCGAGTTCTCCATCAAGTTCCTACTCTAGGGAAGGGAAGTGTGATATCACAGTATCACACTCTCCGACCTAATAGGGTCCATCGCTTCACACTCTTGGCCACCGTAGCTCTCAATGATTGGTGGCTTGCGATCATCAGAGTGGTTCCTTTGGCTACAGAAAAGAGATGAATGCGCTAATCCTACTCACGGGTCACGGCGTGATCGATATGGCTAGAAAGGACTAGCCGAGTGTTTGATATGATCAATACGTTCGTTACCGGCTTAAATTTATCGTCCTATCAAGGATGAATTCGAGCAATGGCGCATTGCGAAGGTTGGTAGACAAAAACGACAGATATGTTCGCATGTTATCCTTGTAATTTCTATTGCTCGTTCCGGATGTTTGAAATAACATGACTTCATTGTACCCAACATATGGATCTTGTTAAATATAGAGCCTAGTCTTTCCCATCAGTTCAGACTTTTGGGATAATTGGCTAGTGCATCTGTCTAATATGGTATCAGAGCCAAGAGGTCTTAAGTTCAAGACCCAGCCAACGCACTACTTATTTAAAAATAGCTGCATCTGTCATCGATCCTACGTCTGAGGGTCTTCTTGTACGTCACAGGCTGGACGTGAGGGGGAATGTTAAATATAGAGCCTAGTCTTTTCCATCAGTTCGGACTTTTGAGATAATTGGCTAGTGCATCTGTCTAATAGATCTGAAACCGGCAACATCATTTTCTATTTTCATTGGCTCAGCTAAACCTGTAAAAATCGGCATGAAGCGCCTTCTGACATGGTGATGTGTGATATCCATGTTTTTCACTTACCCTACTTACCATCGTGGTGCATCCATTTTACCATGATTAGATTTGGCTGTCTTGTCCGGTCACAAAAAGGCGATTAGCAGAAGACTTTACTTTTCACTCGATCTGGTAAGTGACCTGAAAATGGAATATTTGTTGATTGAACGACAATAGTACACTATTTATTTAATTTTAGCTATTAATCTGGGTATTTAGTATGTCATTTTCCACGGCTGACCAAATAGGGAAAAAATGTTCAAAAGTTAAGTCTTTATTTGGTTTATGTGTCTTTCCACTCTTTCATGACGACATATAAGTATAATACTATTGCAAGTACATTCTGACCAGATTGGATCTAGAAGGAGAACTGGTGAAACGAGATGTGAAAGCTGTGACAAATATGTGTACACAGCTAAGCGGAGAGTTAGATGTTGGAGTCGAACACTAATAACCAGTGCCTAATATATAAAGATACATTGGTCCCACGTTTTGCTATTTTATACCCATGTTCTTCTTTCTCAACAATATGGCGATGGAGAGTTCTCTCTTATACTCCACCAAGATGCGAACTAAATCATAACACCTCGGTAATTAAGACGACTCAGAGTATAGCAATAAGGTTCACGACATGAAGTGAAAATAAGAACATGCTGGATCTAGTCACAGGAAGAAGATTGGTCACCCTCAACCCTTGCAGCATGGTATTTTTTTTATCCCTAGTGAGGTAATAAAGTAAGGTAAACACCCAAGTGGATCGCGAGATTAAGTTGTCAGCTTACCGCACTCACCACTCCCCGTTACTCCAACTAATGCACACGTTCCCCCACACACGCTCTCATAAACATGCTTGATCATAACAAGTAGACAAGAACGGGGTACATAATATGCATCTATACTCATAACTGAAACAAACATTGCAATCTCAAACATATATTAACTCATAGAAAGATCCACCACATAGGTATTACAACGGTGACCGTAATCATGTTCAGCAGCTCATACGGTACTAATTAGTGAAGCTCAAGAGAGGAGAGATACATAAGTTACTTTCACAAACCCATAGTCCAGAGGTGGACGACTCCCTCTTCATCATGGAGACGGCAGAGAAGTCGATGGAGAAGATGGAAACCACACCGGCAGCGCCCCGACGGAGTTTCCCCCCTCCAATCTGCAGCTCCTGATCTCTGTTTCGGTGTTTCTTTGTTTGTGCGGTGCTCCTTCCAGAGAACGTCGGGGGACCTTTTTTATAGGCGTTTTTAGGTCAAGACGGAGTCGGTGGACGAAAGATCGATGGCAACGGAGCCACGAGGCCCAAATGAGTGGGCCCCACACGGCCACAGTACCTGGCCGCGTGGGCCACCCCCTTTTCGCCTTGTGGGCTCCGTTTGCTTGATTCCTTCGCTCCTACGTCTTCTTCCTTCCAAAATAACGGCCTCTGTATTTTTCCAGGATTTTATGATGACGTTTGGGTCCCTGAAAAATAAAAGGAAAGAAATAGGGTTTTCTGCCTGCGCAGAGTTAATTTCATAAAAATAGGAAACAATTATTTTATTTCCTAAAATCATTAAATAATAGTAATATAACCCTTATATGATGTATATATGATTGGAATATAAGTGATATAGTGCAAAGTTCATGTATGCATTTTACATGCATCATCGGGCAAGGACGGGGACCAGGCGCGGACGAGCTCGCCGAGCCGTGCTCCACGCCAGTGACGACGATGCGGGCGAGCTCAATCGCCGCGCCCGCCTAATCTTCAGCAAGGGCGACGAAACGTCCATGCCGATCGCGTCCTCCAACTTCTCGGCCTTCTCGCCCATCTCCAACGACGGCATCAGCGGCGGCGGAGGCGGGCCCGGCCCCCCGACGAACCGCATGCTCCGGGACCTGCGTCCCCGATGGCACCAGCTCTCCATTGCTGCCGCGGCCCCCGACGCCATGGACACCGATGTCGGTCACCCTGCCCCGACCTTCCTCAGCGATTTCAGCGGCGCCCAGTTGCCCGAGGCGCGTACTCCAACGTCAAGGACGACGTCGACGGCGGCGGCGGCGCTTCAAAGGGCCACGTCGCGCGCCCGTCGCTCTTCGGCTCGTGCGCCCGTCGCCGCTGCTCTCCGGCTCACGCGCCCGCCGCCGCCCTCCCGCTCGGCTGCGAGCTGGTAGGCTCTCATCCGTGAGCAAGTTCTTTTTCTTCTTTTTTTAGACATTTTTATTTTTTAAATTGGCTTCCATGGGCTGACAAGTGGGACCCAGTAAAGAATGCAAATTGGTCCTGACAAGTGGTCACGTCAGCTGTTGGGTGGGTCCCGCATGTCAGATTCGGTGTCAATTCATGTTTAACGCCGAATGTGTGGTTATTGCAAACAAACACCACCAAAGTCGCGGTTTTATATGATATCACATTATTGTCGCAGTTTTTTGGAATTTGACCTTCAATATCGCGGTTTTATGCTAACAACTCTCCAATCTTGTAAGCAATATGAATATTTAGAATTACATGTTATTTACCTATCTGAGATCATGCCGAAAGAGTGCACATTAAATTAGGTACCGAGTTTAGCAGAGTCTGAAAGATATATGTTCTTAATTATTTGGTCTGGAAAACAGATTGAGGTTCTAAAAAAATACATACAAATAGGACAGTGAACTGTCATGTTTTTTAGAAAAGGGGTATCCCGGCCTCTGCATCGAGTGATGCACACAACCATTTATTACAAGTTTCAAATCCACAATTATTTAAAGTTTACATCTCACGAATCACCTAGAAACTGAGACGCAGCTCAACCAAACGCAGCCACAAAACAGCAACTACAAAAGTCTACTAATATGTTGCCACGTATGCCGGGAGAAAAAATCTTGTGCCACCATTAGGAGTCTTGAGCATCTAGCAACAATAAGCTCCTGCTGGTCCGAAGGAAGCAGGAAAGCCCATAACTGGATCCAGTGCGTCGCCATATGAATAACCTGTAAAACATGAAATTTTTCCTTTCGGTTAAAAACCAAGTTGTTCCTACAATTCCAAAGGGACCAACAGATAGCCGAAACGCCTATACGAATCCTAGCTTTGGTCTTCTTATCAACCCCATTCAACCAATTGCCGAACATATTGGTAACATTAGAAGGGGAGGAATATTGTAGGTACAAAAAACCACAAGCCAAACTAGCTTTGCAAAAGGGCAATTAATAAATAAATGCTCAACTGTTTCAGAGTCACCACAGAGTGGGCACCTAGTATCACCCTGCCAATTCCTCTTTGCAAGGTTATCCTTTGTGAGCAAGACTTTTCGACTTAGGAACCACATAAAGATTTTAATTTTCAGCGGTATTTTTAATTTCCATAGGTAAGTTCGCAAGTATCTAGTATGTCCATTCATCAAATCCTCATACATGGATTTTACGGTAAACAATCCATTCTGCGTAAGTTTCCAACTAAAAGAATCAGGGTGATCTGTAAGATTAACATCCATAAGTCGGGTACATAAATGAGACCACATGTCCCATCTATTACCAACAAGCGCCCTAAGAATCAGGGTGATCTGTAAGATTAACATCCGTAACTCATATTAAGAGGTGGCGCATTAAGAAAAACATCAGACACGGATACATCCCAATGTTGTATGATGTTATAAAGTAATGGATACTGATCTTTTAATGGAGAGTCTCCTAACCAAGTTTCCTCCCAAAACCTGGTGTTCCTCCCATTTCCTACTTTGAAAACGCCTCTGTTAAAGAACTCCTCTTTAATCCTCATGAGCCCTTTCCAAAAAGGAGAATCGGTGGGTTGTGCCTCAACCTGAGCTAAAGTTTTGGAATGGAGGTATTTATTCTGCAACAATTCTTGCCATACCCCCTCCTCATTTAACAATTTAAATAGCCATTTGCTAAGTAGGAATTTATTTTTTAATTCTAGCACTTCCACGCCTAGACCCCCTGATCCTTTGGTCTACATATAATGTTCCATTTAGTTAAACGATACTTTCTCTTATTCTCATCTCATCGCTCTGCGAAAAGAAACGAGATCTGTAGAAGTCAAGCCTTTTTCTTACCCCTTTAGGTATTTCAAGGAATGACAACATAAACATTGGTAGGCTTGTTAACACCGCATTAACAAGTACCAGACGATCCCCGTATGACAACATCTTTCCTTTCCAGCAACCAAGTTTACCATCAAAACGGCTTTCAACTAGGTGCCATTCGGCGTTCCGCAATTTCCTATAATGAATTGGAACTCCTAAATATTTAAATGTAAGAGAACCAGATTCACATCCGAAGATCTGTTTGTATTGTTCTTCCACCTCCTTGGCCTTCCCAAAACAAAAAATCTCACTCTTGTGGAAATTTATTTTGAGGCCCGACAGTTGTTCAAAAATACAGAGGATGAGTTTCATATTAACCGCTTTTGCAAGGTCGTGTTCCATAAATAAAATCGTGTCATCTGCATATTGCAAAATTGAAAGGCCCCCTTCCACTAAGTGAGGTATTAGCCCCCCAATCGGGTCATCTTCCTTTGCCCTCGCAATAAGAATGGCCAACATGTCCGCAACAATATTAAACAACATTGGGGTCAAAGGGTCTCCCTGTCTGAGGCCCTTTTTCGTTTGAAAATAATGACCGATGTCATCATTGACTCGAATACCGACACTTCCTCCCTGAACAAATTGCATAATCCATTTACACCACTGTTGTGTAAATCCTTTCATACGCAAGCTTGTTGGAGAAAAGGCCATTTCACTTTATCATACGCCTTCTCAAAATCAATTTTAAAGATGACCCCATCCATTTTCTTCCGATGAAGTTCATGGATGGTTTCATGAAGGACAACCACCCCCTCTAGGATGTGCCTTCCGGCATAAACGCCAACTGCGTCAGTCTAATCACTTTTTGAGCAATTTCGGTAATACGATTAGTACTTAATTTTGTGAAAAATTTAAAACTAACATTGAGAAGACAAATTGGTCTATATTGTTGTATCTGAACCGCATTCTCTTTTTTAGGTAACAAAGTGATGACACTGAAATTCAGCTTATACAAGGGCAGATTGCCTTGTTGTAGCTGACCGAACATGGCCATCAAATCGTCCCGAATAACCTCCCAAAAGGTTTGATAGAATTCAGCAGGAAACCCATCCGGTCCCGGTGTTTTATTTAACTCCATTTGAGATATAGCCTCATGCACTTCTTTCACTATGAAATCAGCTGTAAGAATGCTATTCTCCTCATTAGTTAATAGGGGTATGTCATGAACAAGTCCCTCATCAAGAGAAATGTAATTAGGGGCCGAATCCCCAAATAATTTTTTGTAGTATTCCGTGATGTAGTTTCTTAAATTTTCTTCACCTATAATGGTTCCTTCATCTTGCTCTAATTGAAATTTTTCTTTTCCTATGTTTACCATTAGCAATGAGGTCGAAAAATTTCGTATTATTCCCCCCTCTTGTATATATTTAACCTTTGCCCTTTGTGCCCATTTTGTCTCCTCATCCCGTCTTAGAAAACAAATGCGATCATTTCCTTCTCTCAAGGCGGCACGCTCAGCGTCCGTTAGCGGAGTAGTTTCTGCTTTGATATCTAGAACATCAATAATTTGCAACCATTTTTCTTTTTCTTTCTTATATTTTCCACTTTGATTTTTAGCCCACCCTCGCGAATAGTGACATAGATGTCTTATTTTATTCTGCCATACCTCTATAGGTGTGGCCCCTTTAGTAAAAGCAGCCCACTCAGCCGCTATCATCTCATAAAAACCTTCCATTCTAAGCCATGAAAGTTCAAATGAGAATCGTGATTTGTTTCCGAGATGGGCATGTACACCTGAATCCAACAATAAAGGTGTATGATCTGATCCAGTACGAGTCAAAGCTTGTACTGTAACCAATGGAAATTTCTGTTCCCACGAGACTGAAGCCAGTATCCTATCTAGCTTCTCATAGGTGGGATTTTCTCTTCTACTAGCCCAAGTATAATGTCTTTCCGAGAGCTCTATTTCTTTCAGCTCTAGACTTCGGATGATGGTATTAAACATGATCGGCCAACGTGGGTAATAATTGTTATTGTTTTTCTCCTCAGGTTTCCGAATTATGTTAAAATCCCCGCCCACTAACATCGGTAGCGGTTCTTTTTCGCATAATCGAACTAACTCTGACAAGAACTGAGGTTTATGATCATCTTGTGCCGCCCCATACACGCTCACTAAGACCCATTCAAAGGCATCACTTTTTGTCTTAACATAGAGTTTCACACAGAAATCTCCTACATCAACACTTTTAACATAAATAGAAGCCGTATTAACCCCAATTAACATGCCTCCAGAGCGCCCTCTCGGTGGAAGACAGTACCAACTAAAATCGAAACCAGCCGCGAGATGGCTTAAAAAAGGGGTAGAGAAATTAGACCTGCCTGTTTCCGATAAGGCAATAAAATCTAATCGTCGTTCCCTTATTGTTTCTTGAACAAACAAGTGTTTACCCGGGTCACGAAAATCCTCGCTATTCCAGAACAAGCCTCTTAAATCATGCATCTTTATTTTGGACTTGAATTTTAATTCTTGCACTCCTACGCCTAGTGGAGTTAGAATAATCACGTTTCTTTATAGTCTTTTTGACCTTCTCAAAATGGATCGGTACATCAACCAAACCATCCTCCCCCCGATCAAAATCATCATCTTCTAGATCCTCTGTTAAGCTAGAGGCTTTATTTAAGACTAAACTATATGGTTGATCCACGTATTGTCATCTAAATTTTTCTGTAGCATGTTGCATGTTCTCTCCAATTCCGAACTCTTAATAAGCTTAGCCGAATCAATTTCTTGTTTTTTAGAGTCACCCAAAGATACCCCTAATCTAGACGCTCTATCCGCTATTTCTTTATCCGAAAAAGACAATATTGAAAAAGAGTGGTTTAAATTGGTACCTTGCATGTTGTTGCGACTCTCTGCACGTGCCACCGCACGCTCCAGCTGAGTGGCGTCGGCGTTGGGCTGCGAACGAATCCGCCCACTCGACCGCAGCCCCATCGCCGCGTAGTCCGGAACTCCACCGAAGTCCACCACCTCCTGCGCCGATGCCATCTTCCCCACCACGCCCGTATGGCTGGTCGGAAACGATGGTGACGAAGGCGTGCATACCGGCGCCAAGCGACGCCACCCGGGGCGCACAGAGAGCAAGGAGCAGCCGCAATGGAGCTCGATCCAGTCCCACCTCCCGTGGTACCAGGAGAGCTCCCATCGGCCATAGCAGACGGGCTGGACGACGACGAAGCGTCCAACTGAGGGCCGTGAAGCCCCGATCCATGCTCAATAGCATCCCGGCGCAACATGTCCACCGCAGCACCCGTAGAAACAGCCACCGTGTCGTCGTCATTGGGGATAGCACCAACGGCTGTCCCCTCAACACCAAGAACATCAGCAACCGGAGATGGGCGGTCGCCGAGTGCCTCCTCTACTGTCGGCGCCGGAATCCCCTCTCCAAACTCCTGTACCTCTGTCGTCTCCATCCCCTGGACCACATCGACTGAATTTCCTCTCGCGCAAGATCAAACTGACGTCGAACCTCTGGAGAGAACACCACACCTCGCTGAACCGAGGCCGTTGGGGGTTTAGACGCATTACCCCCTGATCATTACCATTAGCAGATGTCAGTTCTGAAGTGTTAGTCGCCGTAGGGTTAGCATACCCATATTTTGCAACGGCGTCCTGAAAGTCGTCTCCCAAGCCCTCCTCATCATCAATTCATCATCCTTCTCCTCTGAATCACTCATGACCATATCGTCAGGGTTAGTCGGCTGCTCCCCATCCTCTACCACAATAGAGAGGTTGTAGAAACCGTCCTTTATAAACAAAGGAAAATGCCTCGGAATTTTTTTATGATTCAGACATCCAATCAACATCCTCAGAACTCCATGCTCTCTAGTATAAGCCATATCTAGTTTCCTTGTCATCCCAAACATGTCCCCCACGGCGCACATAGCCAAGAAATCACCAAGATGAGGCCCTAGGATGCCGGAAACCCTCACCCGCGCCTCAGGTAACAACGACGTAGGTGTAGGATTATGAGACCAATTATCAAAAGTCATCTGGCAAGGACTATTCGGCACATGACATCTCCCAAATACTTTCAGCCTCTCTAAATCATTCCTTGTAGGAAATTGGACTTGATAGATATTTTGCCCCATCTGACGTACCTCTCACTGAAACTGATCATGCGGGACAAGTCGTTGTAGCTGACGAACAATTGCAGGAATTGATAGTTCACCCTCCGTGACCACTAAGGAAGCGAGCCTCACATTTTCCATTCTGGGGCGATATGTCTCGGTCAGTGGAGTAACAAACATGATGAGCTCCTCATGAGCATAGCCATACACCAAGATTCGCGGTTTTGGAGCGTTCAACAAATGACAAACTCCATCTCCATGCGCTGGTCCTTCACACACAACACATATTTCAACTGTGCAGTCTGTAGATAGATGTCCAGAAACACCACAACGATAGCACTTCTTAGGTTTCTTTTGGGCAGCAGCCAATGCCGTTGATAGTTGATTAGCGGAATTATCTGATTTTTTTGGAATCAAATTATCTGATTTGTTTTGATCATGCGAAGCTGTTGTTCCGGTTCAACTGGCACTAATACATGCATAATTGACAATCCCCCAATTATTTTGGATCTTTCTGTGTGCTGATGCAATTGTTTCCTTCTTACACACCCAGCACAGCAGCATCCCTAAGTATAGACATCAACGGTGACCACGCACTCCACCAATTAGCAAAGTAGCGCGAACAATGATGTGACAACCAGTGACATTTTTTGTTTCCTGGCATGCAAAAGTAATCACAGTAAATCACGAATGACAGTGAAATTGTCTACATTTCTTCATGAGAAGATGACTTCCATTCTGGGGAGAAAAAGTGTTGCTATCGTTGTAATTTTTTCAAATACGCGTGAGAATCACGTGTCTTTCCACTAAGATAGAGAAGGAGTTTTACAACAATTTGGTTACGCTCGAGTTCTCCATCAAGTTCCTACTCTAGGGAAGGGAAGTGTGATATCACAGTATCACACTCTCCGACCTAATAGGGTCCATCGCTTCACACTCTTGGCCACCGTAGCTCTCAATGATTGGTGGCTTGAGATCATCAGAGTGGTTCCTTTGGCTACAGAAAAGAGATGAATGCGCTAATCCTACTCACGGGTCACGGCGTGATCGATATGGCTAGAAAGGACTAGCCGAGTGTTTGATATGATCAATACGTTCGTTACCGGCTTAAATTTATCGTCCTATCAAGGATGAATTCGAGCAATGGCGCATTGCGAAGGTTGGTAGACAAAAACGACAGATATGTTCGCATGTTATCCTTGTAATTTCTATTGCTCGTTCCGGATGTTTGAAATAACATGACTTCATTGTACCCAACATATGGATCTTGTTAAATATAGAGCCTAGTCTTTCCCATCAGTTCAGACTTTTGGGATAATTGGCTAGTGCATCTGTCTAATATGGTATCAGAGCCAAGAGGTCTTAAGTTCAAGACCCAGCCAACGCACTACTTATTTAAAAATAGCTGCATCTGTCATCGATCCTACGTCTGAGGGTCTTCTTGTACGTCACAGGCTGGACGTGAGGGGGAATGTTAAATATAGAGCCTAGTCTTTTCCATCAGTTCGGACTTTTGAGATAATTGGCTAGTGCATCTGTCTAATAGATCTGAAACCGGCAACATCATTTTCTATTTTCATTGGCTCAGCTAAACCTGTAAAAATCGGCATGAAGCGCCTTCTGACATGGTGATGTGTGATATCCATGTTTTTCACTTACCCTACTTACCATCGTGGTGCATCCATTTTACCATGATTAGATTTGGCTGTCTTGTCCGGTCACAAAAAGGCGATTAGCAAAAGACTTTACTTTTCACTCGATCTGGTAAGTGACCTGAAAATGGAATATTTGTTGATTGAACGACAATAGTACACTATTTATTTAATTTTAGCTATTAATCTGGGTATTTAGTATGTCATTTTCCACGGCTGACCAAATAGGGAAAAAATGTTCAAAAGTTAAGTCTTTATTTGGTTTATGTGTCTTTCCACTCTTTCATGACGACATATAAGTATAATACTATTGCAAGTACATTCTGACCAGATTGGATCTAGAAGGAGAACTGGTGAAACGAGATGTGAAAGCTGTGACAAATATGTGTACACAGCTAAGCGGAGAGTTAGATGTTGGAGTCGAACACTAATAACCAGTGCCTAATATATAAAGATACATTGGTCCCACGTTTTGCTATTTTATACCCATGTTCTTCTTTCTCAACAATATGGCGATGGAGTACATTAAGTGTCTTAGACTCACATTCGTTGGAGGGGGTGGCCCATGGGGCTCTTTTGACACATTTGAGGTTACCTTTGCTTGTGCGGGCTTGGTTTTGTGCGTAGTTTTCGTCAGAAGTATGAAGAGAAGTTGAGATGTAAAGCTCTAGTTCGAAACCAAGACTTACAATAACTACGATGAGACCTTTTGTATCATTAGAGCTCTTCATTTCTTTTTCTGCAATTTTATTTGATCCCATGTCTTTAATCCGTTTATAGATAAAACCAGATCGTTTAAGTTCCGTTTTAGGATCATAGATAGAGTGCTCAATTTGCAAGCAATCCGACAGGTTGCGTATGCTTGACGGTTGTGTTTTACGGCACCCACTAGTATAGTCTTTGGTTTAGTTAAGCTAGATTCTCGCCTTGTTAATTAGTTGCAGGGCTTCTGATAAACTGTGGTTTGTCTGACAGCAGTCGAGTTTTGGTAGCACCCATAACCATGTCCCTGAATCGTTGGAACTTGGGAGCACGATATGCTTTAATATCGTTGCTCCAATTCAATTGCAGTCTCTTTACTTGTCTTGGCGGTATTTCGTCTAGCTACGATTGATACCATGGAGGAGTTACTTTGTAATTTGTTGGATAATAGACCCAAAATAGTGTACACTTAATTGTTCGGAGTATAGAATAAGGTTACAACTGTTTCTAAAAAAACATGGCTGGCAAGTAATCGTTTCTCTCTTTTTAGTCGTCCTTGGCCTCCTGTGTCCCTCTAGTGTTAGAGAGGGAGAGAACTGGACAAGGGAGAGATAAATTATTGGTAACCCAACCCTGTGGCTGGTCTTGATCCAATGGACGACGGGGATCCTAAGGTTGCAACTAGTATATATCGGACAATTTAAACCACCCCCAATTGGATATGGATGGAGTGGTCTGTTCGTGATATAACCTATCACTTGCAGCATTAAGTTAGAACCGTGTGTAAGGCAGTGCATCGTGTTGGAAGTCCATACAATCACATACGGTTTGTCTTCGGATTCCGGTAACTCCTCCCCACCCATGCGTCGTGGTTGTGTTGAGCACGAGTTCCCGGAGGGAGCAGGATGCGAGCACCAATTTTTTTTTGGAGGTGGATGAGGTGCATTACTCGCCATGTCTCGACTCGTTAGAGGAGGCTAAGAGCGAGGCCAAGGAGCATGTGCAAAAATTTCTCTTGCATAATGGTTCACAAACATGTGCATTTTTACTTATCGCACATGGTTTGTATCCTTCGCCTATTTTTCTCGCAGGTTTTCTAACATATGTGTCAAGCCCCACAACACGGAAGCCACAAAAGATCAGGCATGGGTACCTTCGTGGACCTCACACTGTCGGAGGATAAAGAGAAGTTTTCCCTAGCGCATGGAGCTGGCGTAGCTTCATTGACCTCACGGTAGAGGTGCTCACCCACATGCCCCTGAAAAACTTATTCGACAACGTCAGTGGAGCCATAGTAAAACATAGAGTAATTGCAGGAGGATCTGGTGGAGGTGTCCATCACGTCAGCGCACGCCTGAGGAAGCAATGGTGTATCGTGTGGTCAAGAACTCTTTCGAGTATCTTCGCAAGAGCCGGGTGCATGCGCTACTCCATGTTAGGAAGGATGCAAAGAAGCAGAAGCGACTTTGGACATCCGTCGTGGTCAAAGAATTGGCCTAATGGGAAGTTGTTCGCTCCGTCAACTAGCTCGCGATGATGCTAATACCTCAAGCTCCGGCAAGTTCACCGCCTCCGACGAGGACGCGACGAGTAGGACGTTA
The DNA here is from genome assembly GCA_947311845.1 of Poa pratensis. Lineage (NCBI taxonomy): Eukaryota > Viridiplantae > Streptophyta > Magnoliopsida > Poales > Poaceae > Poa > Poa pratensis. The sequence goes on from CAMZMU010000052.1 coordinate 109,148,097, forward strand.
GACATAGGTAATAGATGTTTTTATGTGTTATATATGACATGTGAAATTGGGTGACCTCATTGGTAGCACGAAGGGCAACCATGTAAGAATAGAGCCCTTATTGTACCAAATATTATTAATGGTTTTACAAATCTGCGAGCTATTAATGGTATCTTAGAATCATTTTTTGCCAAAATTTATGACCAAACTATCACGTTATTGTTGTTCAAATTTTAATTACTTTCAGAAAATCAGCCAAAACTCAAAAGAAACTAACATATCTACAAAAGCAAGAACATTCATCACATTTGGAATTGGCCATACCACGAGGTCTAATTTGTGCAATGGTTGACGTGGAGCAACTTTGGTCCATGTTTTGGTATGCTTTACAAATAACCTTTTTGGCACTCATAATATAGAAAAATATAATTTTACGCAACAAAGTTGGAATATTCTGTTAAGACTTTTATTTGCAATGAGAAGACACACATGTGTGCCGAACATGCATGGGGTTTTAACAAAGTGTGGAATGTATATGAGTATATGACCATTACTTGATAATTTGGTTTGCAATATGAATATTCATAGATGATAGCCATTTTTATCGACAATTTGTAAAAAAAAATCAAATTAAAGTTTATCATTTTCAGGTCCCCTAGTACTCTTAAGAGCAATCTTTACGGAGGAGGCGATATGGCTCATGGGTGCAGCTGCACCTATTACGTAAATGTTTTTTAGTTTTTTTTCCAAATGTCAAAAAATTACAGAAAAAAATTCGGATGTGTATTAGAACATTATGTGTTAGCACAAAAAATGGCGTGATGAATAAACATTTTTTGTGACCTGTGCAAAAAAGACAAAAAAAATGACTCATATAAAAACATTTTGGTGCGTCCGGATTTATCTTTTTTGCACAGGTAACAAAAAATATTTTTTCTTCGCGTAACTTTGTGTGCTAACATGAAATGTCTTGACATATATGTGAAATTTTTATTTTGAATTTTTTGACAATTAGAAAATTGTTTTTTGGGTAGTGGGTGCATCTGCACCTGCTACCCAAAGTGGATTTCCGAATCTTTACGTAAATTTTCCATTTTTAAGATTTGTTTTCACATTTTCTCATATTTGTTTCAAAATAGGGTCAAAATTGGTCGCTTGTCCATCGGTAACATGGGGTCAAATGTTTGAATTATCTTCATGTTGGTTACCTTATAATGTTTTTAACCAAAACTTATGACCAAACTACCACCAACTTTTTGCTTAAATTTCAATTTAAGTACGAAAAACGGCTAAAAATCGAAAACACATATATATCTACAAAGCAAAAAAAATCTTCACAATTGATAGTTGCCATCCCACGAGGTTTACTTTGTGTGAAAAATTAACATGGAGCTATTTTGACCAATATTTTTGGTAGTGTCTTCACAAATGGGAAATCTTTGTGTACGCCATAGTTGGAAAATACTATAGTGGCTTTTGTTTGCAATGACAAAAAGCGTACATGTGTCTAATATGGGCAAATTATAAAAATTATGTAACGGATATGGCCACCCCCTTACTCATTTTGGTTGAAACCCCCGAACTTCCATACATGATACTCATTTTTAGAGGACTCTTTCTGCATGATTTGGTTCTCATTTTTTGATTGTTTTTAAAATGGAGAAAAAATTACACGGTTTATCATTCATAGTAAGGGGTGGGATATTTTAACTTTCTACATGTACTCTACAAGCGAATGCGTGCAACGGACAAATACATAAATATATGCAACTACGAAAGAAATTCGATTGGTATGACAACACTTGGTTGCTATTAATCATGTGTTACACACATGTATAAATATTAATCATATTGCTCTTAATCAATGTATATTAAAAATAGAAACCATGCAAATATGACCATTTAATATAACAAAAGCAGAAGAATTAGAAGCCAAGTATTATTCTACTCAGAGTAATTTAGATTAAAAAAACAGGGTTACCATATTCCCCGCCCAGTCAACCATCTCCAAATTGATTCAAGACAAGCAATCTTAGCCCAGAGGGTTTTGAGGGACAGGCTTCCAAAAATAAGATGTACCTTGTTAGTTTGAGTATTCTATCAATGATATTAAGTCCAAGACCAAAATTTTAGATTGATTACATCGCTTTGTCAGCCAGTAGAGCTTGATGCCTTTGTTTTCCTATTAACCATTTAACTCTTTTCTTATCTCAAGAGAGTTTTTCTTGTATGAAATACTTGTTAGCTCAATTGGGTCCGGCAAAGAGACCAGAGTGTTAGTGATTTGATGACATTGATTGCGGATGTAGTATAAACTTTGTTTGATTGTAATATGCTTATGAAAACCTACTACTAAGCATGTGTGTCGAGCATGAAACGGCTTAGTGACAAACTTTGTACACAAAACTGCATAAATTAAAAGGTCCGCCCACGAGCACATGCTCAGAGATGCATAACGTCTAAAAAACTAAAATAGAAAATGACCAAGTATGTTGTGTGGTTATAAATTTTGCCCCGAGGAGTACTATTAAAAACAACAAATTTAGTGGTAACGCTTTTGTTTTCATATTTGTATTTTTTCACTTAATACGCAAGGCACATCCTTTTCTTATGAAATTTTGCAAGTACATGGTAGAATTTGAACATTGACATGTGTAACTTCTCGAATTGTTTATTTTTTTTAATTTACCCATCATCATGTGAACACACACACACAAACATGGTTTCGCCTTCGTCCCGAGGATTGACCCCAGATTACATATTTAGATACTTCGGTAAATTGTTAAAATATATGATGTGTAGAAACTACGCGACATTCTGCAAAACATTGAATCCAAATTCAAATAACAACTCGTGAAACAGTAACAAATTCAGCGTTGATAGTAATAATGACCGAACTCATAGGGCAATTTCGATCAACTCCTACGCATTGAAATATTTTGTCTTTATTTTTTCTAGAGCCGTGTTTTAAGTTTCAACTTGGTTGTTTGCGGGAGGGTAAGAAAAATGTTGGGGGTTCACATGATATCACTTTCTAGATTTTTGTACAGCTTCTAGATAAGTGTACTGTGGTTGGAGACTAGTGGTTGACGCTTTTCGTTTCTGGCCATGTCTTTTTCACGGCAATTCGTTTCTGGTTATCTACTCACTCCGATCAGGTTTTTTGAGGAAAAATCTACTAGCAGCACGCATCTTTCAAAGGGAAAGAGTACCCTTCTTTGGGAGGACTTGAAATCGACTTTGTCCTAGGTCAGTCAGGCCGGTCTCGTGGGGCAAACCGCAAACAGAATGCTGCGGGCCCAGGGCTTTAATGTTGTGCCGGGGGTGGCTAGTGGCTACTAGTGGTAGTAGACTGGTAGCTGGACTGCTGGAGTGGACTAGTAGCAGAGGAAGCACCGCAAGCGGTTCAAGGCAGCTGGATAGTCGGAAGGAGAGGGGCGACACTCGTTGAACTTGCTTGCTTGCCACCCCGGCCTCGGCCACCGCCGCAGTCGATCGATGGACGAGCCTGCCGGGAAGCGGCCTCCGACACCGGCGCCGGCCTCCGGTGGTACGCTCCCTGTGCTCTCCTCTACCTTGTCTGCTTACGATTATGCCTCGGCGATTGCTGCTGTGGTACCGTTTGATCGGCTTGGTTACTTCTTATATTTTTTTCGCGAGTATGGTTGGATTTGCTCTTGTTCGTGCGCGGATGCTGCTACTGCGAGTGACGACGTGACTCGCGAGATCGTTCGTCCATGAGTGAAGTCTCCATCTGTTCCCCGCAACAAAAAAATGTCCACTTCTGCTTGTTGCCTACGGCTGCGTAGTGGTTCCTTGTGCCTTCTCTGCCTGATCCTGCTTACAGATTCCTAGCACCGTAGATTCGTAGTATCCCAGATTCCTTCTTTTTGTTGCTTCCGGCTGCGTAGTGGTTTTTCTTGTGCCTTCTGCTCTGTGGATGCAAGCGTAAGCCATTAATCGTCAATGATGCAAGTGTCGTCTCAAACTCTCAACCAGTCGAAAAACTTAGTCTGAGTCCTGTACACCTGTTTAGTACAAATTCCTAGCATCGTAGTATCCCCGATTCCCCGTCCTCGCCCTTTTCAGCACTATAAATTTATTCACCAAGCAAATTGTTCGCATATACTCCTTATAAATCCAATTGAAGATAGTGGGTGAAGAAGCCATCCTTGGATTCCTCACAAAATAGGTACTAGGTGTGAAATAGTTGCTCGGTTTCCCAAGTGTACGCCAGTGTCTCGCTTCATTCTAGATGACCCAATTAGGATCGCTTCTCTTGACAGAATCATTCAGTAATGTTGCAGTACCGCGCTGTTATTCAGTATTATCTGTCAAAATGCTTAAGATATGCAAAATCGCTAATTATGTATCGCTACCCTTTGCACCTCAATCCTGATTTGTTAGGGCCTCCTCCGATGCGCACAGCCGATGTAAGTCGTGTTATTCTCCCATTCTAGATGACCCAATTAGGATCGCTTCTCTTGACAGAATCATTCAGTAATGTTGCAGTATCGCGCTGTTATCCAGTATTATCTGTCAAAATGCTTTAAGATAAGCAAAATCGCTAATTATGTATCGGTACTCTTTGCACCTCAATCCTGATTTGTTAGGACCTCCTCCGATGCACACAGCCTGTAAACCGTAGTCATTAGCATATAGCGTATATATGGTAGTTAGAGATTAGTTACCATAGTTGTTATGATTGTAACCTAGATGTACAAGTTAACCCTGATATAAACTAGTTGAATGCCCGTACGTTGCTACGGGCTATTTTGTATCGTTACTTATATCTAACTTTATGTCCTAGTCGATCAGATCTCCACATTATGCTTATATCTAACTTTATGTCTACTATATGATGAAATAAGCAAACAATTCAATTCCAAGAATAGGATAACATAGTAGCTCCGTGCGGACATGGCATTGCGATGGATTCAGCGCAATGGGTGTTCCGCTTATTAGCGAGTCTTGCATTGCGCTAACCTAGAAGTGCCTGCTTTTCCTTAGGTGGTATGTTGTGCCAACTTTCTCTTCGACGGGCGTTTATCTCTTGTCTCTCCTTTGCTGATACATTTCGCCTTGCCTGTCTTTGGCGAGCATTTCTCTCATCAATTGTTTTCTTTTGCCTGGCTACTCTTCTTTGGGCATTCACGTCCTCCCTTTTTTTGGCTGTTAAGCTATTTCGTCGTGTCCTGTCACGTTCCCGTCTTGCTTGATTTCTGCATTTTCTCATGTTTGCAATTGGGCCATCTTCATGATCAATCGAGGTTGTCAAAATGAGTTCACATATGTTTGGTGTGCCCTCACACAATGGAAGGGAGCAAGCAAGTTCAAGTTTGTCCCCTAAAAAAACTACATTATTATAAGACTAATACATGTTATAAGAGTTCATGAATCTATTAGGTTGATAATTAAAGTGACGATATTAATATTGGTGCGATGCTTAGAATGCATTGGTGTAGGAGGGTACCGTTGACAGTTTCACCAGGACTTGTTAGATGTGATGGCGTGAGAGTACTATTTACTGAAATTGTTGAGTATTCGTGAGCTAGTACGTCGTCGTAGTTATCTGCATATTGTTTCAGCTCTGACATCTGCATGGAAATGGTTACCCCGGGGTGAAATAGAACATTAAGCCCCATAATAACAATTTAAAATACCCTGACCAATATAAGTTGAACGTACCTTCATTTAAAATAAATTTAAAAACAGAACAGCGACACGACGACAGAGTCACGGTGTACGGCGGGATATCAACAAGGTCGACGGAATGGCTTGATTTTGTCGGACGGCGTTTTTCGAGATCAACAGAACGTCAAGTGGGCGGCAGTCTGGAGTCAGATTGTTCGTACTGCTTAATTGGCGAGGTCGCATAACACGGCGGTGGAGTCGGCGTTGCTTAGCATTATATAGCAAAGCATAATCATGAGTTCCTGTGGAGTAGATAAATATCAGTCACTACGAGGCAACTAATAAGTTGACGTTTATTGATCTGTCTATTTAGTCTATTTAGTCGACCCTTTTCTTCTAAATCATGTACCTTGGGTGGAGCACGAATAGAGGCAATTCCGATGAAGTCTTGTCAAAACGGCGAGACAGCGGGGTTGAACGACGATGTTGTATGATGCATACGATAACGGTGTAGCAACTTGAGTATTTATGCTCGTCTCCATGGGCGCTGGAGGATCTAGTCGAAGCAGGTTCAGAGTTGTACTTCGATTCGTATTTTGACCGTCTATTTCGGTCCCTCGATGCGCTATGACATAGCGGAATATAACTGCTCGTTCACTTCATGTGACCCAAAAAAAATACCGCATCGAACAAAATCTCCAATCGCTGGTTCTCTTCTCGTACAGGCACGCACGCATCTTCTTCTCAGATCTCTGCCACTCCCTGACCATCCGTACGTGCGCTTCTCTGGCTACTGGAACTGCTCCGCCAGCACCGAGCGTCGAGGTACGCCGCCGTGTAAGGTTGCCGCCGGTTGCTCTCGTCCACCCGGCACCTCGCTCCGCCAAGGCTGGATACGGACGGCGGCCAAGAGCTCCGGGCGTGCCGGATTAAATCGGAGAGCGGGTCTCCCTCTCTGGCCTTACACGGCTGCCTCTGCTCCCGAGTTCCACGCCGGCATCTTCGCGCCGCGCAGGCCGGCGAGCGCCGTTGGTAGCATGGCGGCCATGCCTTTGTAGCACCGCCCAGCGCCGATGGTAGCAACGGCGCCCCGTCGTTGGAAGCACCAGCCACTCGACGCAACGCAAACCTGCAGCATCTCGCTCCCAGCTCGCAGCGGCGTCGCGGTTTCTCAGAGGCCAGCGCCCCATGGCGGCAATTGTGCTTGTCGCCTACTATTAGCGCCGTCCCCAGAGGCCAGAGGGAGCGCCTCCGCCGTCGGGTCGAGGGCGCGGTTGAAGAGGATGGCGTTGGGAGGCCGAGCGCGGCGGCCACGGCAACGGTGGCGCCATTGCCGGCGGCAGCAGCAGAGCTCCCGCTCTTTCGCCGCGGCTTGGCCTCGCCGAGCATGGTGAGAGCGTCGCGCATGGACGGCCGGTCCCTCGGCAGCTTGGCGGTGCAGAGCACGACGATCCGGAGCACGAGCAGCATCTCCTCCCTGACGTGCACGCACCCGCCGCCGACGAGCGGGTCGAGGTGCTCCTCCACCGTGTTGCTCCGAATCTTCTCCCTGACCCACCCCACGATGTCTCTCCTGCCCTTCCCCAAACGCCGCCTCCACCGCCCTCCTCCCCGTGATCAGCTCCATCAGCACCACCCCGTAGCTGTAGATGTCGCTCTTCTGGTCCACCTTCAGCATGTACCCGTACTCCGGCGCGATTTAGCCGTAGGAGCCCACCACGACGGAGACCAACTCGCCGGAGCGGGCCAGCGCGCGAGCGAGCCCGAAGTCGGCAACCCGGGCCTGCATGTCGGCGTCCAGGAGGATGTTATTGGACTTGATGTCCCGGTGGAGCACCGGCGGGTGGCAGTCGTGGACTCGTGGTGGAGGTAAGCGAGACCCTGGGCGACCCCCGTTGCCACGTCATACCGGGACACCTAGTCCACCAGCATGAGCGAGAGACGCGGCGAGCTTGGAGCTTGGCGGCCATGGCGGGTGCAGCAGCCAAGCTGTCCGACGGGACGAAGAAGGACGATGCGCGACTGCTGGTTGTCGAGCTGCCGGTGCCGGCCATGGCCTCGGGCTGAATCGTGTGGAAGAAAAGAAACGGGTGGTGATAAGGCTCGTGGTGGGGGCCCCAACCACCGCTTGTTCCCAGGTTCGGTGGCACGTGACGAGCAACGGATCAAGAGGACGAATTGCATACGATCCCGGTAGAATAACAGCGTTTTCTGCTTATTCGTATCAGACTTGGACGAGAAGGCTGCAGAGTACGACGCACCACGCGACGTACCACACGACGCGACGTACCACACGACGTACCATCACGGCATCTAGCCATATTATTAACCCTGATATAAATATGACCGGAGGCCGACCCAGTTGGGTACGGCAAGCTATTGTTTTTAACTTGGTATCAGAGCCTAGATCCAATCTCATCCACCACGCCGCCGCCAGCCATGGGAACCGAAGGAGCCCTAACTTCTGCCTCTGCCGGTGCAATGATGTCAATGGCTAGTTCATCCACAGCCATGCCATCTGCCTCCTCTTTTGCTGGACTTATCACCGTCGAGCTTGATCGCCTTAACTTTCCTCTCTGGAAGTCTCAGGTCGTGCCAGCCATCTCCGGTGCAGGCCTCTTCGGCTACCTCGACGGAACCATCGCCGCGCCTCCGATGACGGTGATGGAGGGCGAAGGGAAGAATTGCCATGCGGTGCCCAACCCGGCACACGCTGTCTGGTATCGCCAAGACCAGATCGTGCTTGGAGCTCTTCGCTCCCACATGCACCTCGACATCCTCGCGCAGATGACCTCCTTCACCACCTCGCGCGGCGTGTGGACGGCGCTCCACACCATGTTCGCCGCCCAGAACAGGGCGGCCATCAACAACATCAGGTGCCAGCTGTCGGGCACCAAGAAGCACGACATGTCCGTGTCCGAGTACTTCCAGAAGATGAAGAGCCTGGCGGACTCGATGGCGGCTGCAGGCCGTCCCTTGGAAGATGACGAGATCATCGGCTACATAAGCGCCGGTCTCGGCGAAGAATTTGATGCCCTCATGTCCTCCCTCACAATCTACAACATGCTGTCACCCTAACTGATTTCTATGCGTTTCTTCTGAGCCAAGAAGCACGACAGGCACTGCGACATACCCAGGCGCCCGAGTTCAGCTCCTCCGCCAACAGCGTCAACCGCTCGGGCGGCTCCTCCAACAACACCGTGGCGGCTCCTCCGGCGGCAATCCTCCACGTCCGCCAGCTCCCCAAGGCGGACAAGGAGGAGGAGGATCAGGAGGAGGCGGTGGCGGCTACGGTGGTGGCTATCGTGGTGGCGCGATGGTGGCCGTGGCCGCGGTCGCTACAACAATGGAGGACAGCGCCAATGGCGGCCTAGGTGCCAGGTTTGCGGCAAGATCGGGCATGTCGCGCTGAAGTGCCGTGAGCGCTTCAATCACGCCTTTCAGGCGGAAGATGCCCACCACGGTGGGTACCATGCTGGCCCAAACAGTCAGGGCAACCATGGCGGGTATGATGGCTACCACGGAGGCAACCATGGCGGATACGGTGCCTACCAAGGTGGTGGTTACGGTGGCTATCAAGGTGGCAATCACGGTGGCCACTGGGTAATGGACACGGGCGCCACCGACCATCTCACGGGCGATCTGGATCGCCTCCACATGCATGATCGCTATGAAGGACGGGAGCACGTTCAGGTCGCCAACGGACAAGGTTTGCATATTGCACATATTGGTCATTCTAATCTATCCGGCTCCTCTAAACCTTTAGCTCTTAACAATATTCTCCATGTTCCACAAATTCGAATGAATCTCCTCTCTGTTTATCGCCTAGTCTCCGATAATCATGTCTTTGTTGAATTTCATAAAAATTATTTTCTTGTTAAGGATCGAACCACGAAGGCGGTGCTCCTTCACGGTAGGAGTCAAGGAGGTCTCTATCCCATACCACTCGACCGTGCCACATCTTCATCATCATCAAGCTTGCTCCACCGTCAAGTCCTCCTCGAGCCAATGGCATCAACGGCTTGGGCATCCATCAAATAAAGTGGTCGAGTCGGTTGTTAGTTCCAATAAACTTCCATGTATCCCTAGCAATGAGTTGTCAGTGTGTGATGCGTGTCAACGCGCAAAGAGTCATCAACTACCCTATAGTTCTTCGAGTCGTGTAACCACTTCCCCTCTTGAACTTATTCATACCGATGTGTGGGGGCCAGCTACTGTTTCCTCTGGTGGTTATAAATATTATGTCAGTTTTGTTGATGATTTTAGTCGTTTTACATGGATATACTTACTTAAGCACAAATCTGATGTTGAGCAAATTTTCTATAATTTCCAAAACTATGTTGAACGTCTCCTTAAAACCAAAATTCGCATGGTCCAGTCAGATTGGGGAGGTGAATATCACCGTCTGCACACATACTTCCAACGCACTGGCATATCTCATCGCGTTTCCTGTCCACACACCTCGCAGCAAAATGGAATTGCGGAGCGAAAACATCGTCACCTAGTAGAAACCGGTCTTGCTCTTTTAGCCCATTCTTCTCTACCTGTGCGGTATTGGGATGAAGCTTTTCTGACAGCTTGCTATCTTATAAATCGAATGCCCACACCTGTCCTTAACAAGCAGACACCCCTATTTCGCCTCCTTCAGATTCAACCTGATTATTCTTTCCTACGGGTGTTTGGGTGCGCATGTTGGCCCAGTCTCCGAAAATACAATTCTCGCAAACTCGATTTTCGCTCAAAAATGTGTGTTTTCCTTGGGTATAGCCCGTTTCACAAAGGTTACAAATGTCTTGATCGCTCCACTGGTCGTATATATATTTCACGAGATGTCGTTTTTGATGAGCGAGTTTTTCCGTTCAAAACCAATGAGCGTCCTGATCTTTCTCCTCTAGAAAATCCATTGCCTATCCTGATTCCGAGCCGGTAGTGCAGAATGCACCTATGCGTGCATATGACTTGTCGCTTTTACCTGGTATTTTACCTGTTTCAGGGCCTCAAACTGAGCTGACTCAGTCCTCCGCTGGTCCAACTCCGATCGACGTGCATGGCCTCGAGCCGCGCACCCATGCACCGGCGGCCGATCGCGTCCCTCTGCGCATTCTCCATCGCAGACGACGGCCCGTGAAGCAGCGGCCCATGAGCGGCCCACGCTGGATGCCTCCACTGCGTCGGGCGAGCCAGCTCCTCCAGTGTCCTCTTCGACGACAGATACAGCCTCTGCTGATCCTTCCCCGGCATCGCCAGCTGCTGCAGCTCCAGGGCCACGATCCAGCCGTGGTCGATTGATTATTGAGAAGAAATTTACAGATGGTACAGTCAAGTATGACCCCAAGAGACGTGCTTTCTTTGCCACGCCATCTACTCATCGGGATGCCTTGTCCGATCCAGCTTGGAGAACTGCTATGGAGTCGGAGTTTGCAGCGCTTCAGAACAACCGCACATGGGCTCTTGTTCCTCGACCTGCCGGTACAAATATTGTTAGCTGTAAGTGGGTTTTCAAAGTCAAACAAAATTCTGATGGCTCGCTTGACAAATTCAAGGCTCGGTTAGTTGCGAGAGGGTTTACCCAACAGTATGGCATTGATTATTCTGACACTTTCAGTCCAGTTGTTAAACCAGCCACTGTTCGCTTGGTGCTTGCCCTTGCAGTCTCTCGTGGTTGGAGTATGAGGCAGATTGATGTAAGTAATGCTTTCTTGCATGGTTTCTTGGATGAGGATGTTTATATGCACCAGCCTCCCGGTTTTGAAGATGTCGCTCGCCCCTCTTTTGTGTGCAAACTGCAGAAGTCCATCTATGGTCTCAAACAGTCCCCTCGAGCGTGGTACTCTCGGCTTAGTGACAAACTTCAGCAGTTGGGTTTTCGTCCGTCTGTTGCTGATACATCTCTCTTTGTGTTTCATCATGAGGGTGTTACTCTTTATATGCTGGTCTATGTTGATGACATTGTTATCGTGGGATCCTCATCTGATGCAGTGGATCGCTTGTTACAGCAGCTCTCCCGCTCATTCCCTATCAAGGATCTCGGTACTCTCCGTTATTTTCTTGGCATTGAGGCTGCTCACAATTCAGGGGGGATGATTCTGTCACAACATAAGTATGCACTTGACTTGCTTCACGAGCTCGTATGGAGAATTGTAATTCAGCCCCAACGCCCATGTCTTCTGTTGATAAGTTGTCAGCTACATTTGGTAAAACATTATCTGGTGATGATGCCTTCAAGTACCGGAGTATTGTTGGAGGATTGCAATACCTGACATTGACTAGACCTGATATTTCATTCGCTGTAAACAAAGTTTGTCAGTTTCTGTCCAAACCCACAGATGTTCATTGGGAGGCAGTAAAGCGTATCCTGCGCTATGTTAAAGGCACATCAAATATGGGCCTTCGGATCAAGAGGTCACCATCCACATTGTTGAGTGTGTTTACTGATGCTGATTGGGCCGGCAATATGGATGACAGGCGCTCTACAGGGGGCTTTGCGGTATTCTTTGGCTCTACCCTGGTTTCGTGGAGTTCTCGTAAGCAGCCCACTGTATCTCGATCAAGTACTGAGGCAGAGTACAAAGCACTTGCTAATGGCGCAGCTGAAGTGACGTGGGTTCAGTCATTGTTGAAGGAACTAGGAGTTCCTCAGCCAAGAGCACCAATTTTATGGTGTGACAATTTGGGAGCTACGTATTTAACTGCCAATCCGGTGTTCCATGCTAGAACAAAACATATCGAAGTGGATTTTCACTTCGTTCGAGAGAAAGTAGCCCTTGGTGCTCTTGATGTCCGATTTGTTTCCTCCGGTGATCAGGTTGCTGATGGTTTTACCAAACCTGTTAACAAACAGATGTTGACTCGGTTGTGTTACAATCTGAATCTTGCTAGATGTTCAGATTGAGGGGGAATGTAAACCGTAGTCATTAGCATATATCGTATATATGGTAGTTAGAGATTAGTTACCATAGTTGTTATGATTGTAACCTTGATGTACAAGTTAACCTGATATAAATATGACCGGAGGCCGACCCAGTTGGGTACGGCAAGCTATTGTTTTTAACTCAGCCGATGTTAGTCGTGTTATTCTCTCCCCCCCCCCCCCCCCCCCCGATGGTACCCATGTTGAAGGGTCGAGTAATAATAACAAGCGGTGGGAAAAAATTCCCCCTGTTATTCTCGAAAAAAAAGAAAAAATGTCAATCCTCTGTTGTCCTGCTATTTAATCCTCATGGGTAGGGACTGAGTGCATTTGTGATGACGTCATGAACATAAGATTGAAAGTACCAGTCCAGAATGACATATATTTGTTTTATATCTTTTGCTTTCAATGTCTTTGCTGCCAAAGGGCACCTGGTAAATTTCTTTAGGACCTCTTCAGCTGTGGTTATCATTTCTTATTAAGCTGCATATTTTTTTAGAATATTTTCCCTTGCCAGAATATTCAAAGTTAACCACAGATCCCCCTTTCCATGTTCATGTTGGTCGCAAATTTTCATACCACAGGGCATTGGCCATTGCATATCAGTTGTACAATTTCCCTGACCATATTTCAAAAAAAAATCTGGAAAGTACCTGGTATTGTTTTCTCAGAGGAAAATAAAATTACTCCATGGAAAAAAAAAAGTCGCACAACTGTTCGCTGAGTGTGTTGCGTGATGCAATGAGGCTCAAATTGGCATACATGACTCATGAGGGGTTGCTCGAGATTTGCGTGGACGAATATATATTAGCGTACTATCAGATATATATGTTACTATCTACTAGTTAAAATGCCCGTGCGTTGCTACGGGCTTTATTTTTTCTATCATAGCAAATTTGAAAATGATTAATTAAATATTCACGTTTCTTAGAATGCCCGTGCGTTCCTATGGTTCTCAAGCTCACCACAACTCCGGCATTGTGCTTCGTCATTACAAATAAACAGGTTCTCATTTGGATTCTGAACTCGGGTCTACCCATGCAGTGACGGAATAATAACCAACCTCGTTCATGAATGCATCCTAGAACCTGCTAGACCTCAATAGCAAATTCAGATTTCATAACTATGTGAGGCCATGCAGCTGTGTCATTCTCGTTGTGGCTACATACCTCCGCCGGTAGGTTGATTTGTCTGAACAGATTGCTCAGGGAACAATCAGACACTTCATTGTATTTAGTAAGCTGGGCGGCGCGACTATAAGCAAGGCATGCAGCAGCTTCACACCGGGACGGCAGCCCCGCTCGAATCCGGCGGACAGTTAGGACAGATGGGTTGGATCTTGCGGGCGAAGCACAACAGCCTCATTTAGCAAATTCAGATGTCGAGAACCTGGACGGGTGATGCAGTGCCTCCATCACCTCCAACGAGCAGGGCAGGCTGGGCGGTTCAAAGTAGACTTGTTTTCTCTCTGAACTTCACACCTCCAATTCTATAAACTTTACGTGTCTCTTACTCTGAACTTTCAGATCAGAAAAACGAAATAGGTAGCAAAATCAGAAACTAATTGAACTTATGGAAGAGCCTCCAACCAACAGAAAATCACGCACACGAAGAAAAACCACTGGACGAAGCAAAGCAAACTTCCAAACAAGTACAGATAAATTTCTTTGTGTAAACGAGATATGGAATCAATTGACGGTAAAGCATGTAAATGACAGAGATATTTTTCAGCTTCGAACATGTTTGTGAAATTGCCAAGAAGGAGCAAAATTCCCAACTGAAGCGACGAGGATGCGGGCAATTCACTGCCGCACGCCCAAGAGAGTCCAAGACCGCTTGCTGGGGGAGTCCAGCGGCGCTCGTTGTGGAGTTCAGTGGCGCTCGAGCCAGCCCGAAGCCGCTGCGGCTGGAGTCGATCTGGAAGCAGGGTGGAGAGACGCGTTGACTTCCATGCGACGGGCGGTGGACTTCCGTCGCAGCTCATCGTGCAGGATGCAGGGGAACGGAGCTGCTAACCGTGCAACATGCAGAGGAGGTGCGGCAGTCGGGCGGTGAACTTCTAGGAGGTAGAGCTGGGGCCGCGCGCGCGGCTTGCTGGTCGTCTGTCGCGGTAGGGATGCAGCAGCGCGAGCCGTTGGGACTTGAGGCAGGGCACGGCCAGGTAGGAGGCGGCGCTCGCTGCTCGCACCCGGTGGTAGGTGGCGGCGCTCGGTGATTCAGATCAAGGGGAGGGTGGGGAGCCGAGGGGCGACCAGATGGCGGGGAGGGACGTGCTAGGGACGCGAGCCAGCGGGGAGCGTGGGGTGCTGTAATGGCACCCGGGACGGGGTTCGCCGGAGAGCAAGGAAAAGGTGGGTGTGGGCGGCCGGTGCCCAATTGGCCGGCGCCCAACATCGAAACGGGGGCGGCGGCGCGCGCGGGTGGGGGCGGCGCGTGGGGATGGATGCGCTTGGGTCGGTCCCGGACCACCGCAAGCAGAAGGAGACCGGAGGCGGGATCAGCAGGGCCGCCTAAACACCGCGCATCGGGGAAGCAGGTCCGCCGCACCGGGGACGAGCAGAGCCACCGCACCGCGCCATGGAGGAGCAAGGTCACCGAGTGTTGTAGCAGGGCGTCCTCCATGGTCGGGCGAGCAAGGAGGCCCGGGGCGGCACTCGCACTGGGTTTTTCTACATGGGAGCCGTGGCCTCCGGTGGTGATGGAAGGGCGCCGTGGACGCCAGTGGCGGAGGGCACGTCGTCGGTCTGCCTGGCGAGCACGGGAGAAAGGCGAGAGGGCACAGGTCCCGGGAGAAAACGCGTAAGGAGGAGAAAGAAAAATCGAACCGGTCGTTTCATTTTGCGGTGGCAGAAGCTGTAATATCTCCGAACACCCAGGGGTAAAATCGGAACTTGAAAAAGACGTACCAACCATCACCTCTGGCTATATTATATAGTAAAGATTTACTAGGGAACATGATGTTTACCGGATGACTGGTTGCGTGGATCGGATCCGTCTTTGAGCCCTGTTCTGTATATGGTGTGTGCCTTGGTTGTATGTTCTTAATCTAAAAAACTCATAAGAGCTAGTACTGTTAGTCGAGTTTTTTTTAGTGAAATGCTATCTTAATTCAAGGAGCGACCACATGTTAACGTTTGCACTCGTCAGTTTTAGAAGTTGTGATTGAAGCCCTTCTATCTAGAAATAAGTCTTACGGCTAGAATCATAAACTACACTTTTGGAGATTAGATCTTCATCTGTTTTGTTATGGCCTATCATACATCCAAACTTCCATTGTTTGTTCCATGTAGGGATCAGGTTGACTGCAGCTGAACAGATGTTTGAAACTGACAGTCCAAAATGATAAATTACTTTGTGTTTTGCTTGTATGTGTTTCTTGGCTGCCAGATGCAGCTTGCGTATTTAATTGTTTCTTGGGACCTTTAGTCGAATATGAACTATTTATATTCATATTTTTGAAACAGTTTAGTACACTATGCTTATTTTCTAAACAGTTTAGTAGACTGCTTTCAGACTTCATGAATCTGCCAAGTAGTGTTTGGGAAATTTCCCTTGGTGTAATAGTTTCAGACATCTGAATGTCTGATGTGTACCATTCTGTCAGACATTCCACAAGACAGCGATGTCAAAGTCATGAAAATGTCTCGAGATAGTCCAACATTCCACAAAACACTGATGCCAAAGTCATGGTGATGTCAAAGTACAGAGCATCATGAAAGCATTGGTGTCATGTTGTATCTGTAATAGCAAACCTTCTGGATGAGATGTATGACGTTGCAATTTGGTACATGTTCAAACCCTCCATCTCTGATATAGGTCAAAAGCTAAGTTGAAACCGTCCATTACTTACAAGAGAAGACGATTTACAACCTGCACAACAATTGAACAGTGTATATATTCAGACTGCAATGAGACAAAACCAAATCAGGTGTTTATTTTTCATTTCACAGGTATGGCGAGGAAGCTCTCCGTGGTTCTGTTTATGATCCTGTCGGCGCTGCTGTACCAGCAGATTCAGCCTCCGCCTCCGAAAATCTGTGGCTCGCCGAATGGCCCCCCGGTTACAGCACCAAGAACCAAGCTCAAAGACGGTAGGCATTTGGCATACAAGGAATTCGGCGTCCCAAAGGAGAAGGCCAAGTACAAGATCATCTATGTTCATGGGTTTGACTCCTGCAGACTTGACGCCCTTCCGATTTCCCCGGTACATATTGTTAATTACTGCTATCTTAAGAATCATTTTACAGACTGAACAGTCTAGTTCAAGCTAACACGAAGTGGTTGCCATGTGATGGACTGAAATCCTGGTGCAGGAGGTGGCACAAGAGCTGGGCATCTACCTGCTGTCCTTTGACCGGCCTGGATACGCTGAGAGCGATGCGAACCCAGCCCGGACTGAGAAGAGCATCGCCCTCGACATCGAGGAGCTCGCCGACAACTTGGAGCTTGGTCCTAAGTTTCACCTCATCGGCTTCTCCATGGGCGGTGAGATCATGTGGAGCTGCATCAAGTACATCCCACACAGGTAAGGCGTGCAGTCTTTCTTAACTGAAGACATCAGAGGCTTCAAGTCTGAATTTTTGTTTGACCGTACTGGACGAACAGGCTCTTGGGCGTGGCTATTCTGGCGCCGGTGGGGAACTACTGGTGGTCCGGCTTTCCGTCGAACGTGTCGCGGGACTCCTGGTACCAGCAGCTCCCACAGGACCAGTGGGCGGTCTGGGTCTCCCATCATCTGCCATGGCTGACCTACTGGTGGAACACCCAGAAGCTCTTCCCGCGTTCCAGCGTCATCACCTACAATCCTGCGATCATGTCTGAAGAAGACGCGAAGCTCCTGGATTTTGGCATGCGAAGCTACTTGGTAACAACCAAACACACTCCTGAATCACTCATAATTAAGTTGACTACTACATACAAATACCCTGGTGTTACTGACTGATCATTGATCATCTCGCAGCCGATGATAAGGCAGCAGGGGAGTACCACAGCCTGCACCGCGACATGATCGTCGGGTTCGGGAAGTGGGAGTGGAGCCCCGTTGAGCTGAAGGACCCGTTCGTCGGCGGCGAAGGGAAGGTGCACCTGTGGCATGGGGCGGAGGATCTCATGGTGCCGTGCAGCTTGTCGAGGTACCTCAGCGAGAGGCTCCCCTGGGTCGTCTACCACGAGCTTCCCAGGTCCGGCCACATGTTCCCTATCGACAGCCGGAACGCCGACGCCATTGTCAAGTCCCTGCTGCTCGGAGATGACTGACATTCCCTGCTGCTCGGAGACCAGTGACATTCAACTCTCCGACTCTACTACGGTTCTTCTGAAGAGCTGTATTCGTGGCACAGACAGACACTGCACCGTGTAGCTAGCTGCGCACGGGCACCGAATAAAATGGTCTCTTTCAGTTTGGAACACAAGAACTTTATGTAGATTGTGCAGAAAATGGTGCTGAATCATGCGAAATTCTCCCATTTGGAGCGTATCTGCATTTCGCCCGTGACTGGTGGCATGACCCCATGAGTCCGTGAGGCGGACAGGCGGCAAGCTGTCGATCTACCGCCGACTAGCGACTTGGACCATGCCGGTTTGGAACCTTGCTCTTCCGCCCTGCCGAGGAACCAATGAAATAACTCAGCCGAGGAAGGCATCTGCATCGCTCGGAGATGGCACGAACACAAGGCGCCCAGCGCTTTCGCTGTCCGTGGTCCAGGTTAGCTGCCTGCCTGGCACGTACTCCCTCGTTCCCGGCTCTTTGTCCTGCTATTTGCACTGTTCCCTTCACTCCAGCTTGCGCCGGGTCCGTGCTCTGTGGCACACTACCGGGAGTGTTCTGATTAAGACGGAGAAACTGCCGTCGGATTGAGACGCACATTGGCTGTCCACGACATCCGATTCCCCTACCAGGAGATGCAAATGCCTAGGGCGTGTTTGGTTTCCTCCAGGTGCGTTGCAGGGGCGGACTGGTACAGTCGCCCCACTCAAAAATTTCAATTCCAGTAGTATTTTTTCAACATTTAAAAGAAAACTGTTCAAATTCAACAAATTTATACAGATAGTGCCCCCACTCAAGTGATTTGCCCCCGGTCATAGTATTTTTTAGGTCCGCCCTAGTGCGTCCGGCATATATTTCTAAAAACAAACTAGGGCTGATCCAGAAAGGACAACTGAATCGATCGTTTACGCGGTTCCAAATGAGCAGGAGCACAAAGATGGACACAGCTGGATGAGCGGGGAAGAGCTGAAGACGACGTGTTGCTTGAGAAAAATGTGCCATAAATCCCCTCACTACTCACTCTATCATCTTTCGTGTTCACCAGCGGCTCTACTTTTGTTGGCAGAACCATAGCGACGTCGCAGCCAGCGGCGGATCCAGCGTCCCGCAACCCGACGCTTGCCCGGGCTTCCGGCCGGCCGGCAAAGCTAATTTTGATGAAGAGCTAACCAGATTTTAACGTGTTAAGATTTTAATCAAGGGTTTACCCGGGCTTTAAAAAATTACTGGTCCGCCAATGGTCGCAGCCATCAACGACTACCTTCGCTCCCTCCATCCGCACGGGCTCGCAGGCGGTAAGTCCTCCACCATAGTTTCGAATGCTTTTCATAGATTTGTACGTACTATTCCTATAACGGTATGGTTTGGCTTTGATTGTGCTTGCATTAGCTTGATCATGCTTGTGTTAGTTTGTTTAAGGGGGTGTAGGGTTTACTAGGTTTCTTCATGCATAGGTTTCTTTCGTGAAGAGGCTCAATTGGTCGCATGATTGGCATGTATTATGAAATGGTCTTCCCACGCACGCATTCCACATATGAGGCAATGCCCATTAATGCATCGTCGACAAAGGGGTGTCATGAAAACTTGGGCCACACCTACAACTGTGTCTTCATCTTCATGGCCGAACATCTCCTCATGGACCTAGTGGATCAAGTGGGATGACCGTTTCCAACCTGGTATTTTCTACCGGGATTAACATGATAAAACGGGAAATCTGATATCTGGATGAACGAGACCCACATAGCGTGCACAACGCTTGGATCGCGTGGAGACCGCGGACAAAGCACCTAGGTTGCTTACGTACGACTACAGATACAATGCTCCTCTCGTGTACTCAAACGCGCTGTAAACGGGACAAACGGGCTGGACTAATCTATTATATCCGTTTTGCTGACGCTCGGCTGCCCGAGTTTTAACGTAACGCTCGGTCGACGAGCTAGAACGTGCTATCGATGGATGGATCAGGTTCTGCGATCGTTGAGGTGAGAGTTGGTGGGTTCTGTCCGTTTGTGTTGGGTAGTGGCCCGTTAAACTTTTTTTTTTTGCTCTCTTGGGTTTTGCTAGGCTTTTTGTTGGGCCCTCTTATTTTCCATTTCTGGGTCTCTTTTTACATTTTGGTTTTTTGTTATTTTTTTGCTGGTTGAGCTGAATTTGTGTCTGTCGACTCGGATGTGATGTCTCCAGAATGTGAAACGCGTGGTGAGACGCAGATACCAATGCCGTGGGGATAGGGGAGGAGGTTGTTGTGTGTGGGGGATGTGGTTTTATAAACACTTTTGTTAATGCTCGGTTGCCTGATTTTTAAGTTACGTCTCGGTCGATGCTTCAATCCATTCGATACGATCGATCATGTTTATCGAGTAACGTGGGGAGCTGATAGTTTTGGCCCGTTGCACTTGGTTGAGTTTGGTTTGTTGTTCTTTTCTGTTGCTCTTTTTGTTTTTGTTTTGTCTTTTTTGTTGGGCCTTTTCTTGTTCGGCTGGGCTTTTCTTGTTTTACGTTTCGGACTGTTGTCACAAATTGTTTTCCGCAGTTTGAATTGAAACGGCTTAGTGTGTAATTACACATGATATATGTAGTGTGTAGTTGCATATAGATTGGCTTAGTGTATGCAATTGCACATAATTCTCGAGAACGTGCAATTACACATGATATATGTAGAATATGTATGAATTTTTAAAAATGCCCAATTGCACATGATTTTTTGCATGCAACTTTTTTTAATGTGCAATTGCATATGATTCTTGTTAGCACGCAATTGCACTTGATTCTGATTAGCGCGCAAGTGCATATGAATGTGCAATTGCATGTTAGTGGCCATAATGTGCAATTGTACATGTAATTTTTGCATATTGTTCTACGTCAACTTTAGCGTAATTGCTAACGCTCGGGTGACTGAGATCGAGCTTAACGCTCGGTCGACGTCCTGACCGTGCGATTCCTACGATGATCAGCGACGCAGAGTTTGTTGGTTTCTCGGGCTTACGGCATGTTATGTTTTTTTTTTGCCTTGCTCGTCTATGGGCCTTGTTTATGGCTACTAGGTCGTCATGTGTTTCTGCCGTGCTCGTTATGGGCTTTTTGTTTTTTATCGGGTATCTTTTTTGCTTTTGTGCTTATGATTTTCTCGTGGTTTTAATTTGATTTTTATTTTCTCTCGTTTTTGTGTATATCCCGAATTCGAAAACGTTTGGTGGGATCTGGAGGATTTTTTTTTATAACAAATAAGTGTGCAATTGCACATAATTCTCATTAGTGTGCAATTACACATATTTTTTCTTATAAGTGTGCAATTGCACATGATTTTTGTCGTTAGCGCGCAATCGCACATGTTTTTTTTTAGCGTGCAATTGCAGATGAATTTCTTTTAGCGTGCAATTGCACATAATTCTCATTAGTGTGCAATTGCATATATTTTTTCTTATTAGTGTGCAATTGCACATAATTCTCATTAGTGTGCAATTACACATATTTTTTTTCCTATAAGTGTGTAATTGCACATAATTCTCATTAGTGTGCAATTGCACATATTTTTTCTTATAAGTGTGGAATTGCACATAATTCTCATTAGTATGCAATTGCACATAATTTTTCTTATTTAGTGTGCAATTGCATATATTTTTTTCTTATTAGTGTGCGATTGCACATAATTCTCATTAGTGTGCAATTATACATATTTTTTTTCTTATAAGTGTGCAATTGCACATGATTTTTGTCGTTAGCGCGCAATCACACATGTTTTTTGTTTAGCACACAATCGCACATGAATTTCTTATTAGTGTGCAATTGCACATAATTCTCATTAGTGTGCAATTGCACATAATTATCATTAGTGTACAATTGCACATACTTATTTCTTATTAGTGTGCAATTGCACACATTTTTTCCGTGCAATCTTGTAACGAGAATTTGAGCCACATTAATTTGCTGTAGCTGCGAACGTTTGCATGCAGTTGGGCCGCAAAAACGAAACAAGCTAACTAGCTAGTACTAGTAGATCCATTGATCGATCTTGCCACAAGGGAGCATGCGTACGTGGTTGGGCCAGCTCATGCGGCATCGTTCCGCGCAGCACACCGCTACGTCAGCTCGACCAACAAAAAAAACTCTGCTATCGATCGTTCAGAAATCTGCTGATGCTCGACCGAGCGTTTCTTTAAATCTCGGTCACCTGAGCGTTAGGCGCTCCCCTATTATATTATTAAAACAACAAACAAACAACGGTGGAGATTTATCATCCTAAAACTTTGATGTATAAACGGTGGTGATTTATCAAGTAGGTACCACGTATAGACAAACCGCACATACAATCGTTAAACAAAAGGACTCCAATAAAATAAGGAAACTCTAGAAAATATACTGATAGAGAATTCTAAAGGGACATTGATCCGCAGCTCAATGCAAACTCTATAATTGGTCCATTGATATAAGGACATCTACGTAGCACAGACCTCAAAAAATTTACACGTATGCTCGCACGCTTGGACACCCAACGAATCAGAATAAAACCAAGATGTCGGCGAATTGACCATGACAGGGGAGGCGCTCCACAACGGATCGAAGGTTCGCCAACAATTTTTTTCTGCCATCGGCAAATCAAGGGCACGAGCAGGCTCAAGCTTGCATCGGCAAGTCGACGGCACGCTAGGGCAGCCGGAAGCCGGGAGATCGAAGATTAAGGCTCGGAATAAAAGCAAGATGTCGGCGAATTGAAGCCATGACAGGGGAGGGGCTCCACAACGGATCGAAGGCTCGCCAACAATTTTTTCCTTCCATCGGCAAATCAAGGGCACGAGCAGGCTCAAGCTTGCATCGGCAAGTCGACGGCACGCTAGGGCAGCCGGAAGCCGGGATCAAAGATTAAGGCGGCGTAATGTTTTGGCAATAATCACCTGGTGGCGCGGCACGGCGAAACAATTGACACGCCAGGGCAGCGCCGGACGCCGGCAGATCAAAGCCGATTGAGGCGGCGAAACAACTAGGGAGGGGAAAAACTTCTGACAGGCGAGAGAGACGGAGCACGTCATGGCGGCCATGGTGAGCGGCGAAAGAACGATTGTTGCCATATACTACCTTAATTCATGCGCTTTTGCATGCAACCGAAGAGCTAAAGCAAGACTTACGTGGCGCAGCTAGCGTCAAGTGCATCTGGAGATTGCCTGCGTCCATTGCCAGGCCCGTGCGACTGTGCGAGGTCTCCAACTAGCTCCATGCGGCATACAGACAGTATGCAGCCGATTTGTTGCAGGCATAATCACGTGTATAGGACAAACACCAAGCTTTGAAGTATTTGCATCCAATCAAAGAACACACGGGTAAGGATCGTCAAACTTTGGACCAACTCTAGGGCAGCATGGAGTTTCGCCCGGACGAATATTGTGCGCTGGCCATGGTGAAATGCCCGGACAGTCGGCAAACTGAAGAGGCCAGACACGCTAGCCATCCAGATGTTTGATCGAACAAACGATCGGCAAACTGAAGACACAGTATGCTGAAGCCATGGTGACCATCCTGATGTTTAAATAGCAGATTGGATAATTGAATTAGTAGATCACTGAAGGTACGATACAAGGAGGCATGATTCTCGACATCGTCGTAAAGCCATGGACGCCCCCTTTAATGACTAGCATAAAACCTCCGACGAGCTCGAGATAGGGCCAGCAATCTTGGACGACAAAATCAACGACCGTGATCTCATGCCAGCGATCTTGACAAGCAGATAAGGATCCGTGTCTACAACAAGTCAAGGTGAGGACAGCGACCCCACCGCAGCAAACATGGCTGCAGGAAAGGATTTGATAACCAGACACGTTTTGCATCAGATGAACAATTGACCATGGGATCTAATTTTCTTAATTTGATCGTCTGCGCTAGACTCAACTTTAGGATCCAATACTGCAGTTTGTTTTAACTGTCCGTCCCAACTTATCATGCCGACCAATTCAAATGATTTCTCTCCTCTCCTTAAGAGTAACACACAAACACGAGGTGCATGCATTGTGCATCCAGATGGTGATTTTATGAAATTATAATAAGTACATGAAAGAGTTTAGCCTATCCACACGTCGTGTGGAAGATAAGGGAGTACCAGTTTAAATATTTATTATCAGCAGGGTTCAGACTAAAATCGGATTTACATATGAAAGTATACATAATACGCTAGAGTCTAGACGGTAAGACACAACTTCCAATTTAATAAGGGGCCCAGTAAGAATGATAAATTGTGTGCGTACTAGCTGTGAAAGAAATTTACAAAATGCAGGTATTTCGACAAAAGCACATCATGAGTATAAGAAATAATCAAACATGCAGAATAAAACAAAAGGGTTAGTTTAATTTAATCCTTAGTAGACAATTTAGAAGGGAACAAAATTAAGAATTATTACAAAGCTTTACTTCGCCCTTCCCAAACAGATGGCACACACATGTGTTTCAAAAATATTCTTGGCCAAACATTTGATCATTAAGTATAGGTTATGTGCCCCAAAATAATACCATTTGAAACTTATGTAGACTATGAATCTAACCAGATCAATTTTGTTTTTTTTAAGAAAAGGGGAGAAGCCCCAACCTCTGCATCGATTGATGCACACGGCTTTTATTTCATCGTCATAAAGTATCAGAGTTTACATCTCAAGCTCAAGTTCAGAAAATGCCAAAGTAAACGAAAAGCGATGACGCTAAAAAGAAGAAAAACAAATGAGCTTCTCAAGTGTAAGTCTTCTTAAACGTCTTGAATCCTTCTAGACAGCTGCCAGGTATCCCGGTAGTAGATATCCAAAGCGACCGCCTCCAGCCGGATGCATCCAGAGTTGATAAGCGCACGTTGCGCCTCTGGACCAGATCAATTTTGTATTGGACCAATTTATTTGTCAAAGTCGATTTTTTTGCAAAAATGTGTCCACTACTTCTTTTAATGATGGAGGTAGTATACTTTTGCATGGCAAGAACCCCATAATAACTTCTGTGTAATGTAGACAAACAGAAATATCCTTACCAATGATGTAGTACATATGGCCAAAAGATTTTTCACAAGGTCTTATCCTCCAAAGCCACATCCTGGCTAAAATCAATTTCTATATTACAAATGATATAACATTTAAAATACATGATGAATTAAATAAATTACCATTTTATGTGCGGGCAAATTGGTGGCCGAGAAACACATCCAAATTATTTTTTACATGCTATATCATGAAGATTTCCAATAATAGAACGCTAAATCAAAACATAAACAATAATTAAGCTAGCCGCGCAAATGCGCGGGCCACCCAGCTAGTTATCCCAACGACACCAGGTGGGATGCCCACAAGGTGGCGCATCCGTCCCACTTGCTTCTTTACATGGGCCACCAACATCTTGTGAGACTTCTTCTTCGTGAAGTCCTTGCAAATAAGTTTCCTCCATTGTACGTATTCTCTCTTCTCATAGGGGCACTCCGCCACAAAATGACTCACATTTCCATAATTGTAGCATGTTATCACACATTTCTTGGGCTTGAATCAACTTAATCTATCTCTTAAGTTGTTTGACCCGAAGTTCTTCCTATTGTCCCAAAAAGATTTTTAGGGTTATATGCCGATTGAGAGCATAATTTTGGTCTCCTCGAGGCAATAATCGCCCTCTTCCTCTTATCCACTTGACTTGCCTTGGCCTTTAGTGAAAGATTTGAGTTTTTACACTAGCACGAGCAAGAGCATTCTCGACGGTTTGGTTCAAGATCCCCTGAAATGAGCTGGCTCAACACATCTTTGTTGGAAAAGGTGTGGAAGTCCAGTCTTTGGCGAATCATTGATAACATGTACCTGTAAAAATGCATAATGGTTTATAGGAACTTACACTTGATCCAATTGTCATCCACATCCTTGCTCCCATGATCCCTCAAAGTAACCACAAGAGACATGAGCCTTCAGTAGAGATCTTTGGGGGACTCATCTTCAGTCATCACGAACTAATTGGCTTAATCTCGGGCCACAACAAACTTAGAGCACACTACAAGAAATATGCTATCCTATGACCTTTTATTGTGACGCTCAAAATATTGGTCATAGATCTATGACCATTTTGAACCAGTTGGTCATATGCTGTTTTTGAGGGTGTAAACAGCACAAATTTATGACTAATTTTGTCAGAAAGGTCATGATCTCCTAACATGAATTGGTCATAATGCAAATAACATTAATTTAATATATTTTTTCTACCCGATTACGACCAATTTAAATGGTCATTCGTATTAGTTGACAGCCAACTCAGCAGTCTCGCCTACGTGTCACTGCTTAGGTGTCATTTTTGCTTATGTGTCATTGCTTATGTGTCATTTTCGCTTACGTGTCAATACTCACCCATCTCACTGACAGGTGGGACCCGATAACAGGAGGAGCACATGTTGACTTGTTGACTTGTCATGTGGGACCCATCC
This sequence comes from Poa pratensis, assembly GCA_947311845.1. Taxonomy (NCBI): domain Eukaryota; kingdom Viridiplantae; phylum Streptophyta; class Magnoliopsida; order Poales; family Poaceae; genus Poa; species Poa pratensis. The sequence continues at coordinate 109,174,305 of CAMZMU010000052.1, forward strand.
TGCTGCCATGTGGGACCAGTGGGACCCGCCATGTGGGACCCACCCTGCTGCCATGTGGGACCCGCCTGGTCGGACCCACCGTGTGACCTGTCATGTGGGACCCATCCTGCTGCCATGTGGGACCAGTGGGACCCGCCATGTGACTTGTCATGTGGGACCCACCGTGGGACCTGTGGGACCCGCCATGTGGGACCCACCCTGCTGCCATGTGGGACCCACCGTGTGACCTGTGGGACCCGCCATGTGGGACCCACCAAGATGTCATGTGGGACCCACCGTGTGACCTGTGGGACCCGCCATGTGGGACCCACCCTGCTGCCATGTGGGACCCACCGTGTGACCTGTGGGACCCGCCATGTGGGACCCACCAAGATGTCATGGGGACCCGCCGTGTGACCTGTGGGACCCGCCATGTGGGACCCACCAAGATGTCATGTGGGACCGGTGGGACCCACCGTGGGACCCGCCATGTGGGACCCACCGTGGGACCCGCCATGTGGGACCTGTGGGACCCGCCATGTGGGACCCACCCTGCTGCCATGTGGGACCGGTGGGACCCGCCCCACCCTCTTGTAATATTTTGCAAAAACATTGCGGTTTCTGGGACTCGAACACGAGACCGTCCGCACACTAGTCGTGCTCTCTACCACTAGGCTATCGTACTGCTGTTGTTAGTACTACGAAACTAACCTTACTTTAATGTTACATCTATGTGGATACGCAAACAGGCCTAGGCTGGTAATGGGCTGGGCCGGTGGGGAAGGTAATGACAGGCTCGGCTGGTTCTTTTTTTTCCTTTTTATTATTCTTTTATGCTTTCTTCTATTAATTTTGATTTTGAACTACAATTTCAACCAAGTAAATTTTTCCATTTTGTCGTAAATATGTACTCTGTAATTGTAGACTAGTAGGTACTGTTTTTAGTCGAACTAAATAACAAAATACCACTAACCTAATATATTGCTTTACATAGAGTTTTGAAGAATTTGAAAAATAAAATGGATTATTCTTTTATGTTCAATACATTTCTGAGAGCACTTATAGACTATTAGTAATTTTTATATAAAATGTGGTCTATATTTTCGACAAATGTAGTGCTCCTTCGTGTTTTTGATTTTTTTTTTGAATTTTGTATACCGGTTTCAATATACAGTCAAATCGGGGGACAAGACCGTTCGTAGCTAGGGGTTAAATCTTGCGAACTTTTGTTGTATCTCTGATGAAATAGGTACTTGTGTACCTAAATATGATTTTTGAAATAAATCATGAGAAAACTACGAGGCACCTGTAGTTCAAATTTGACCCCCTTCCAGCTGAATCGGCAAGAATTTGTCTTTTTTACGAGAGGTAGATGGAAACTGTTTGACACGCAACCATTTGGTTCTTTGTAAATACCATGTGGTCTAGTATTTTCAAATAATGTAGCGCTCCTATTTTACGACATATTTTTGGTAGTTGCTTCACAAAATAACCCATTTTTCGCATTCGGAAATAGAAAAATGATTTTTTCGTGAAAGGAAAATGAAAAGTTTCTTCGGCAACATTGTTCACGGTTCCAAGATACACGTTTGTGCCCAATACGGGCATATTTAAGCAAACTATATCATGGATGTGGTCATAACATTCGTCATTTGGCACTAAATCCATGAATCTTCATAGATGAGAGCTCATTTCTGAGAACACTTTCTTAAGAAAATTGCCGTATTAGAAGTTTATGATTTTTGATGGATACTAGGATACATATAATGACACAACGCGAAGGTTTTCCATTTATTTGATTTTTTTTAATTTTGTATACCGGTTTCAATATACAGTCAAATCGGGGGACATGACCGTTCGTAGCTAGGGGTTAAATCTTGCGAAACTTTTGTTGTATCTCTGATGAAATAGGTACTTGTGTACCTAAATATGATTTTTGAAATAAATCATGAGAAAACTACGAGGCACCTGTAGTTCAAATTTGACCCCCTTCCAGCTGAATCGGCATGAATTTGTCTTTTTTACGAGAGGTAGATGGAAACTGTTTAACACGCAACCATTTGGTTAATTGTACATATTATGTGGTATAGTATTTTTAGAAAATGTATTTCTCCTATCTTACCACATATTTTCGGTAGTTGCTTCACAAAATAACCCATTTTTTGCACTCAGAAAATAAAAAATGATTTTTTTGTGAAAGGAAAATGAAAACTTTCTTCGGCAACATTGTTCACGGTTCCAAGATACACGTTTGTGCCCAATATGGACATATTTGAACAAACTATGCCATGAATGTGGCCATAGCATTCGTCATTTGGCCCGAAAGCCATGAATCTTCATAGATGATAGCTCATTTCTGAGAACACTTTTCCAAGAAAATTGCCGTATTCCAAGTTTATATTTTTTTGTGCTAACTAGGTCACATATCATGACTCCACGCGAAGGTTTTCCATTTATTTGATTTTTTTTGAATTTCGTATGCCGATTTCAATATACGGTCAAAACGGCGGACATGACCGCTCGTACCTAGGGGTTGAATCTTGGGAAAATTTTGTTGTATCTCTGATGAAATAGGTACTTGTGTACCTAAATATGATTTTTTGAAAAAATCATAAGAAAACCATGAGGCACCTGTAGTTCAAATTTGACCCCCTTCCAGCTGAATCGGCAGGAATTTGTCTTTTTTACGAGAGGTAGATAGAAACTGTTTAACACGCAACCATTTGGTTAATTGTACATATTATGTGGTATAGTATTTTTAGAAAATGTATTTCTCCTATCTTACCACATATTTTCGGTAGTTGCTTCACAAAATAACCCATTTTTTGCACTCAGAAAATAAAAAATGATTTTTTTGTGAAAGGAAAATGAAAACTTTCTTCGGCAACATTGTTCACGGTTCCAAGATACACGTTTGTGCCCAATATGGACATATTTGAACAAACTATGCCATGAATGTGGCCATAACATTCGTCATTTGGCCCGAAAGCCATGAATCTTCATAGATGATAGCTCATTTCTGAGAACACTTTTCCAAGAAAATTGCCGTATTCCAAGTTTATATTTTTTTGTGCTAACTAGGTCACATATCATGACTCCACGCGAAGGTTTTCCATTTATTTGATTTTTTTTGAATTTCGTATGCCGATTTCAATATACGGTCAAAACGGCGGACATGACCGCTCGTACCTAGGGGTTGAATCTTGGGAAAATTTTGTTGTATCTCTGATGAAATAGGTACTTGTGTACCTAAATATGATTTTTTGAAAAAATCATAAGAAAACCATGAGGCACCTGTAGTTCAAATTTGACCCCCTTCCACTGAATCGGCAGGAATTTGTCTTTTTTACGAGAGGTAGATAGAAACTGTTTAACACGCAACCATTTGGTTAATTGTACATATTATGTGGTATAGTATTTTTAGAAAATGTATTTCTCCTATCTTACCACATATTTTCGGTAGTTGCTTCACAAAATAACCCATTTTTTGCACTCAGAAAATAAAAAATGATTTTTTTGTGAAAGGAAAATGAAAACTTTCTTCGGCAACATTGTTCACGGTTCCAAGATACACGTTTGTGCCCAATATGGACATATTTGAACAAACTATGCCATGAATGTGGCCATAACATTCGTCATTTGGCCCGAAAGCCATGAACCTTCATAGATGATAGCTCATTTCTGAGAACACTTTTCCAAGAAAATTGCCGTATTCCAAGTTTATATTTTTTTGTGCTAACTAGGTCACATATCCTGACTCCACGCGAAGGTTTTCCATTATTTTGATTTTTTTTGAATTTCGTATGCTTGCTTGAAAATCTAGTTGAAATCTCGGCCGTGACCGTTTGCGTGTAGTGATTGAATCATCCAAAGATTTTTGTGTATCTCTAATGAAATGGCTAGTTGTGAACCTAGAAATGAAAATCCTAAAAAATAACGGGCAAGATATATAGCACTTGCAGTTAAAATTCGAGGCTTTTCCAGCTGAATCGGCAGGGAACCGTTTAATTGACCGGAAAATGGTAGAGAGCTAAGAAATGGATACTATTTGGTGATTGTACATGAAATGATGTCTACTATGTGAAATTTGTTTGTCGGTGTCATTTCGGACGACACTCTCGGTAGTCGTTTCACAAAATATCGGGCTATTAGCACTTAAACAATGAGAAGTGATTTTTTTTGTGTAACAACCAGACCCACAAGTAGGACGGGAGACGAACAACCGATTCGATCTGTGCAAGCGCGACCTGCCGGCTCCGGCGGCGGCGCTCTGCTACCACGGTAGCCCACCGCAAGATGTTGCTGCTTCTACTGAAGTCAACGACCAAGGGCGGGTCGTTGCTTCGAGGCGGCCTGCGGCGTCCTGCGGCGTCCTCTGCGAATCCCGGTCAACCGACGACGGAATTCATCTCCCCATCTTCCCCTGAGTCACCATCACCTCATGCTCAACCTCCTCTAATGCGCTACCTCAACCTGCTCTAATACGCTGCATCTATTGAAACAGGGGCCTACTCGACCAGATCCGCTCCGCCTGTGTCTTCCTCACCGACGCCGGGGGGAGCACCAACAGGGCCTCTACACCGACAAGTACGAACCACCGGCAAGTACCTCTTCCAAGGTGAGTCCCTCCCCCTTCCTCCTCCCCATCACGCATCGGTGTCATTTCTGTCTGTGTAGGTTGTGATTGCGATCCGGATGCTATCTCCATAGTGTTCCTAGTTGTATTTGCACGATTATGTTGTAGGGTTTCAGAGTTGAACGACATGGTGATTGTGAATAATTTATCCGTGCTGCCAATTCGAACATACACATGATTGTAAGGATATCACAACCTCTTGCAATGTCTCCTTTGTGATGTTGTTGCGCAAGTTCTATGATATGTGACATCAACTATGCAGTTTTTTCTCTACAATCAAGGTGCATTTAGCCCTTCTTATATTGGAAGAGAGGTGAGCTCGTCCAAATGATTCCTCAGTGCCCGTTTTTGCCGGTTAAAACTCCTGTGCCTGAACTACTAAAAAATAGTAAGATGCGTACACTGTTATATGCTAGCTCCTTGATGTTACCCTTGGAGTCAATTAGTCCGCAATGACTTTCAAATACGGTTCTGTTATGTGCTAGCTCATTGGCAAACATGCTGGTGAAAATTATTATGTTTGTGCTGGTAGATAGCCGAGGCCCAAATTGCAGAACACCAAACATTGTCATCTAGCTTGGAACAAGATGAGGAGTTGAGCAACACTGCTATTGAGCTAGGCCATCTATGCTGCTTCCTATCAATGCATATTAGTTGTTGAATTTATGGTCTGCTTAGGATGAAATCTCGTTTACATCCTATCTTACTATCGATACATGAGCAGATGCTGGTAGTTTCGTGTAGTTGATTATGAGAGTTTTTTGTTCTTTGCAGGTTCTAATTTGCATGGTCTCTTTGGGAGGCAGTCGGGTACCACCGCTCTGTAGCTAACAAGAACACGGTTGTGCACTGGGAGAACACTCTGTTTGACTACTTGCTTAATCCTAAGAAGGTATGGTTAACAATCACTTGGTTACTTAAGAAATTCTAGTTGTTGTGGTTGTGTTTCTCATGATGATATGTTTGTCTCGCATGTTCAGTGTGTCTGGTATGTTTATAGAGCCACTTGATGTTTGTCTAGCTGGTTCTATGCTCTGGCTTCTATGATTCTGTGTACAACCAGTGGATTGCTGCATCAGGCCATATGTTCTCTTATAAGAAAACTATAAGTTAGAATATACTAGTGCTATATAATTCCATGATAACATTTATGTACTGTGATAGTTTCCCTTTACCAGAGGTGTCCATGGTTTAATTATCACGCCACTATTTAGTTTGTTTGGAGATTTTCAATTTGATGAGGTTTGCCCATGAACGCTAACTTACAGGTTTGGCCATGAGGTTTTGCAGATGCCAATCTACATTAGTTCTTACTAGCCTGGAGCTAGTGTGATGTTGTACTAGTCGTGATCTGTTTGACTGTCATTATGTGTTCTGTTTGACTGGAATTAGTGTACAGTTAGGGTCCATGTTTCTCTTATGTGCATGCGCTCCATTTGCAGTTTTCCTCTATGCACTGAATTCATTTAACATTACCTTTTCTTGAACCCAAACTTGAGACTGCCCCAAAGAAATGGCGTTAGGTACACTGACTGCTAGTTTCTTTCCTGAACTGAAGTTTTTATTTTGTGACACCTGAACCGCAGTTGCTCCTGCTAAATAAGAAGATAAACGTCAAATTGCTTGCACATACTGTTAGGGGCATGTTCTAATTAATGATGTACACTGTTATGGACCATGTGCTAGTTAACAGGTTACAATAATTTGTTTACTTTTGCTGTGTGTGGTTTGCAGAAGTGGAACATACCGATTCACCTACTAGATGATGGGCCTGGAGCATTTCTGTCCGTACCAAACATGCAGATTGCCTGCCGTCAGGTATCTTGGTATTGATATAACGTTGTAGTTTTACTTGAATCTGCACTTCTTTGCATAATTATGTTGTGTGTTTGTTTTCGTTGGATGAGCTTTGGCCTAGTAGTAATTGCTGACTATACTGCCTCTTTCTTTCACTGGCTATTTTTGACATCTGGTTCGTTCTCTTTGAATGTGCAGATTGTATGCTGTGTTGGTGATCTTGCTGGGGTTATTTGAACTTGGCTGTCACGTGTAATGTGGTCTGAAGCATATGTCAGATTGTAATTTTTATTCTGGCCTTTATGTATGAACTGATAAAGATGTATGTTTGTAATGCTGCTTGGATAGCAAAATTGTACTTCCTCCGTTCCAATTTAATTGACTTGCTATGCACCATATGTGGATGTATCTATACATGTAACGTGTCTAGATACATCTACATTTGGTGAATAGCAAGTCAATTAAATTGGAACGGAGGGAGTATTCCTGTATAGTCTGCTTTGATAGCAAAATTATATTCCTGTGTACTTCTGTTTAAATATGGATATAAATTTGAATTCGAAAATGAAATTCAAACTAAATTTGAAATGAAATTGATTTTGAATTTAGACTTGAATTTGAATTTAATTAGAACAGAATATTGAAAGTGTTATCCGGCCAAAAATCAAAGCAAAGCCCAAATTTAGATTGCACTAATTGGGCTCTTAAAAGGCCGTGGCCAAATGTAGTTGGGCTAAAACAGTAAATTGCAATATATAAATTCCCGAAAAACAATGGTAAATCCCAAAAAATATGGACAGCAAAAAGGCCCACATTATTGGGCTTGGCCCATCTAGCCACCTAAAATTAGCAGCGAAAAAAACTTTAAATGGGCTGATTTATTGGGCTTGGCCCGTTTAGTTGGCAGAACTGGACCAGGCTGATTCTTGTCTATGACCATTTCATTTGGTCACAAATTTGCCACGTCAGTTTTGCCACGTTGGATTTGACGTGGCGTGGCCAGATTGACAGTGACCAAAAAATTGGTCATAAAATCTGTGACCTTTTCTTTTGGTCATAGAGGTGTATGACCAATCAAAAAAAAGGTCATATTGGATCGTTAGTGACGCTCATAACGTGACCAAGTGTTTTTGGTCACAAAAAGGTCACAAATTAAAATACGTGACCATTCAGTGACCAATATTGAGGGTCATAGGATAGCATATTTCTTGTAGTGGCATTGAATGCTTGACTTACCCATAAACAACTTGTTGATCCCACATAACTCTTGCGGTTGCCAAATGTGAGCAAGGTTCTCCGAGTTCAAAGACTTTTGGATAATGCGCATGGCGGTGGCATTGAGTTGTTTATCCACTTCTCTTGTAGAAAAATCGGAAACACCGTCTATACATCTACCGATTGAGGTGCATCAAACAATTTGGTGTCATCTTTGAAAACACCTAAAGATCATAAACATTATTTGTCCGCTAATTGTGTTTTTATCAACACCAAAACCAATTAGGGAGGGAAATTCCATTTCAATTATATCAACGGTTGGCGCACTACATCAAACAGTGATTTGTAGAGTCGCCGCATTAGATTATGTAAGGAGTGAAGTGATAGTGATGATGGTTATATGTTTATCCAACCAATTGAAGTGTGAATGAGAGTATAGATTTTAGATAACTTTGAATAAGCAATGCAAAACCTCTTTTCTTCCTCCAAATGACCACTCTAGTGTGGTATTTTTTGCACCAATGATGGTTTTCCTTTCTCTGTCCTCGTTCTAACTTACCCAATTCCATAGATGAGATTTCATCATTTTGTTTTCCTTGTCTTGCAAGTGGAACAAGAAAGAATATCTAGTTATTTTGATTCTATAAACAATCAAAGGATTTCGCATGCTTTCCATGGAATGGCGGAATTCCCCGCCTTGCTTAGTTTTTGCTTGCGGAGCGGCATATCGGAAAAATAAGGATTGACTTTCTATATGGGCATGTCACACGGATCCATGTGCCTACATACCCCTAGATAGATTATGTTCATGGATTAATGAAAAATGTGCAAGATCTCTATTTCCCCCACCAGTACCGGAAGTGATACTAAAAGTAGGAATGTTGTCACTAGAACGGACCAGGAGGATTTGGTAAAACTTTCTCTCCCGCATCTAAGAAAAAGAAGTTTCAAAACGAAGGGTAAACAAAAAATCAACGAAAACGAATGTCTATGGGTTGTGGTGAGAACAAGCAAGTGTTTATGTTTTTTCTAATTTTTTTTTGTTAAACTTAAAAGTTGGCATCAAGTCGATACAAATATAGAGAACACCCGGCAAGTGCATAATTAGGATGTACATAACCGCAAACATGATCCAATTACTAAACTGAAATTGACAAATTACGGCCATTCAAGACACATGAGGTGCCTAAGGTTAGGGATGCGAAAACATGACCCATTTGTCCCAATTTTACTCCATTTTATGCATAGCTAGTGTAAATTTTTGCAGCCAGTGGATAGGATCAACCTTCTACCGCCTTAGGTAAGGATGCAGAAACGGGACCCATTTGTCGAGTTTCGGAACTCAGACACCGGAGGTGGCGATCACCCCTTGTTTGTTCGGTAGAAGGGCGCGAGATGCTTCAAAGTCGGTCCCCGGAAACAAGCACGAACACGCGAGTTTTTACCCAGGTTCAGGCCGCGTCGCAGCGTAATGCCCTACGTCCTGCTTGTCTGACTTGATTGAAGCTGGATGGTGTTGTACAATGCATTGCTTACAACCTTCCCTTCTATGCTCAAAGTCTATCCGAGCGTCACCTCGGGAAGGTCTCCGAGGTGAGATCGTCTAGCCCCCGAGCTATGAGTCTAGTGAGAAGTGTTGCTTCCCCTCTCCTCACCGTGGCCTCGGGCCTCCTTTTATACCGCCAAGGGGACACCACAAGTGGCCACACTAGAAGCTTCTCACCGTGGAGTGGCACGCGTCAAGCCACTCCTCCAAGTGGCAGCTCCCTGTCGTCGTGGCGTCGCCCGAGCCGCGCTGTCCTCCATGCCGCTTCTTCCGCCGGGCCGAAGTGACGGCCAGCCCGGTCCTTTCCTCGGCCCGGACCAAACGTGGGCCCTGGCGCCCTCAGGGATGGGACGAGGTGCTACGCCAGGCTGACATTGCGTTAGCGCCCGACAGCGGGCCTATGACGTCTTGTCTCTGGTGCCTCCAGTGCTTCCTCTCATGGAAAGCCATCTCCTCCGGGCAGCACTGAAGGGTCCTTGCGCCACGTGCCTCTGCCCAGTCCCCCGTGGTCCTGGCCAGTTGTGCGGCGCTTCCTTCCCGGGCATGTCTCTCCGGGGTCCCGGGTTTTTTTTCCAGGGGTTCCTCGCGTTCTCTTCCCGGGATGGGCTACCCTTGGGCGCCGTTAGCCCGGCCTTCCTCCGCTCCGCTGTTCGTCCCCTGAAATCGTTCTAGGTGTCGGGGGTGATCCGCTGATGGGCATGTCTGGGGCTCCCTCTCCGGAGTGCTCTGTTTGCCCCAAGCGTCTGGGGGGCGGTTTGGCTTGGTGCCCCCAGTTCCGCGGGCGCCGACACCATTTGTCCCGTAAAAGTGGGACAAACAGGTCCTGTTTTCGCATCCTTAGGTGGTGGAGGGTTGATCCTATCCACTGGCTGCAGCACAAGCTCACCGCGGAAAACAACACCTCGTGTTCCTATATATCAGCAATAGACTGCGATCGTAATAGATACACGCAGTGGGAAATAACTTGCAACGAAGAGTTTATAAAATAAGGTAGCCAATGCCACCCAAATGAGTACTCTTTCATATCGCTCTCTCTTCCATCTCACCTGATATGTTAGTCACGATCTTAGTAATGGGTACACTAGGGAGCCACATTTCCAACAAAACTTGTAGATATTCTGTTTTGCGGTTCTGCTTTGCGGTTCTGCTCTGCCGCGCGGCGTTCAAAAACTGCATTTGCAAAACAGCAAGATAGGCATGAATATCATAAAAATGGAATGATAAATAAATTAGACCTAAATTATAAAGATTCATAGTACAATAGTAGGATATTATGAATCCTCACAAATAGTTTATTACAATAAAAGTTTGAATCACACGAATTAAACAATAATTCAATACAAGATGTTGTAGAATAACAATATTGTTTGAATAAAAAATGGCTCAAATGAACTAAAAAATAGCTACTGCCCATGCAGCTGCCAGATGTGTTCAACCAGGCCTAGCTGCAGCTGGTTGTGTTCGTCCTTGTCGTCTATCTCACGGTAAGTCTGCAGAAAAGCTTCGACGTGATCTGAGTTTCTAGCTGGCTTCACACGGCTACCAACATTGTCATAGGACAACTCCAAGTCCAAGCCCCTTTCATCCTCTATGATCATGTTGTGAAGAATCACACAACAAGTCATGATGTTTTTGAGAGTTTTCTTGTCCCAAAAACGAGCTGGACCTCGAACTATGGCAAACCTAGATTGCAAGACACCAAATGCCCTCTCTATATCCTTTCGGCATGCCTCTTGAGTCTTTGCAAATTCAGCTTGCTTCTTGCCTCTTGGATTTGAGATGGTCTTCACGAATGTAGTCCAAAGTGGGTAAATACCATCGGCAAGATAGTAACCCTTTGTGTACTCATACCCATTAACTGTAAAGTTACAAGCCGGAGCATCTCCACTTGCTAGCCTACGGAGGAGATGAGACCTTTGCAACACATTGATATCATTACATGTGCCCGGCAAACCAAAGAAGCAATGCCAAATCCATAGATCCTCGGACGCAACGGCCTCAAGCACATTTGTTGCATCGTCTCCCCTGCCACAATACTGTCCATGGCATGCCTTTGGGCAGTTCTTCCAAGTCCAATGCATACAGTCAATACTACCTACCATGCCCGGCCAACCTCACGGCTCATTCATCGCCATGAGCCTCACGGTATCTTCTTCGTTTGGTACCCAAAGATAAATCTTTCCGTAGAGTTTTATAATGGTTTTAGCAAACACACGAACGGACTCGATCATAGTATCTTCGCCAATACGAAGATACTATCGGCATAGTAAGCCGGGACGCCATAGACAATGACTCTCATTGCGGCGGAGATCTTCTGGTACGCGCTGAAACCCATCAAACCCGCGGCATTCATTCGACGGGTAAAGTACCGACACTGAAACCCATCAAACCCGCGACATTCCTTCGACGGGTAAAGTACCGACACTTCGCCTCGCAAGCTTCTACTATCTTCAGAAAAAGAGAGTGGTGCATACGGTACCTTCTTCAGAAGATGTGAGCCGGGTACGTCGGGATTTCGGCGAAGTAATCACGCATGAGAAACTCATTGCCGTAGAAGCGGTTTCGCGGTATGCAAAGGCGGCCAACCTTGGATCCTTGCCGCCACTTTGCATACCGGTCCTCGAACTCCTTGACGGCGAGGACGGCGACCACCATTTGCTGCCGCCGGCTTTCGAACAACGTCTCCACATCGGAGTCGTCGGAGGAGGACGAATCGGAGAGCACGAACTCTTCCTCCGGGCTCAACTCCATCTGAAACGGACAAAGCATATTCACTACACGCTACTCCGGCCGAAATCGAAGCGAAATTGAGCGGAAAAGGACTCACCGGCAGATCGGCGGCGGCGACGCAGATTTGGGTTCTCCACGGGCGCGGCTAGCCGGAAACCGGCGCCAAGGTACCTCCGCGCCCGGGGCAGCTCGCGTGCGGTGGGGCGCCTTCAGATGCGGCCGGGAAAGGGAGGGAATCGCAGGCGGCGGCGGCGAGATGGGGAAGAAGAGAGGAAGAGCGCGTGGTGAAAACTCCCACCCGTCAACCGTTTTGACCAAATGCAGGGCCCCCTAGTTTCGGCGCCGAAATCCACGAAAAAGCCGTTCCGAGGCGCGGATTCACGGGGCCCTGCAAAATCTTTTATGGGTTAGGTAAATTTGCGGATTTTGTTCTCCGACTTTTTGCGATTTTCATTCCGCATCGGGCAGTTATTATGCGGGTTTGACCCTTTTGTGGGTTCTGCCAGAGAGGCTCTTATGGTATTGTGAAACAATACCGAACAGGTTGGAACTATGAAACAAATTTGGTTACCCAGCTTTTGGCATCAAACAGAACCAAGAACGTCAAGACGAACGTGCGGCCACCAGAAATTGTCATCTTTATACATCAGTGCATCACTAACAAAGATCTTTGCCCTGGTAAAGAACAATTAACTAGCCAGCTTTGGCAGCGAACGGAACACAGAACCACATGTTCCGTCTCACTCAGCCAGGTCTCGGTTGTACTAGCCATAGGTTGGGCCGAAAAATTCGGATAGGGTAATTCAGGTATTCCGAAAAAAGAGAAACCCGAAAATTCCTAGTTCGGGTTCGGATTTTCCCGAATTGTCCGAAATAGGGTGCACCTCCAGAAATTTCATGCCTTAGATGCGGAAGCGCATCTAAAGGACGATGATAGGCGGATGGATTGCGAGAAGGTCCAGGCAGAGCGGCCTGGACGGTGGCCGGCAGCCCGACGCGAAAGAGCGATGCGACGACACGAGCGGCACCGTCGGATAAGGCGACCGGTCGGCGCGGTGCAGCCACTGCATGTTGTCGAGGAAGGGGGCCGGCGCGACGCCGCATCTTAGGCAGGTGCTGCGCAAGGAAGACAGTCCATCGAGCCGTGGTCGGCAGCGGCGGCCAGGTTAGGGCATGGTAGGCTAGGCTCGAGATTAATCTCGTCAGGCGCTATGCGTGTGTAGCGTTGACCAATCCAGGGAGGAAGTGGATATCGTGCGCTACTATGCTACGATGGGTTTTTGGCCAGTTGGGCTGAGATTAATTTCATGGATTGGGCTGAATTTCCTACGTACTTCGGTAAATCGGGTAGATTGGGTACCGGCGGTACAAACCTGAGATTCTATAATAAAATTCGGGTTTCTGGATATGCTACCTGAATATGTGTTCGGGTTTTTCGGTTTCAGGCTGTACGGGTTCGGGCTCGGGTTTTTCTGGTTCGGGGTTCGGATATCGGTTTTTATGCCCACACCGTGAACTAGGGGTTTAGGGGAAGCCGCAAACCCAGCAAGCGACGACAGATTCGAGATTCCGCCACCCCCGAACAAAATCCTAAACTGAAACCCCTCCCTCCCCTCTGACGACAAGACGGCCGACCACCTCAAATCCTCCACCTCCTTCCCCAAATCTCAGGCGGTCGCTGGTTCTGCTGTGAAGCGCGCGTGGCGGTGATTTCCTGCCGGGGTTTCCACGCCGTGGCCTGGCCGGAATCGCTCGTGGTAAGGCTTCTGGCCTCGTCTTCTCCGCCCCTGATTCCTGCCACATTTAATCTGAAAATCGTTTCTTTGTTTTTTGACTCAACCGAATCTCAGGCATTTCCGTGCCCTAGAGCTGCCGCCCGTGGTCAGCCTCTCACTCGCGCCGCCGCCATCGCCGTTCCCGTTCTACGAACCAGCCTCCGCAGAATTTTGGGTGCGCCAGCGCACACACACCCGGCACAGCTTCTGGATCCGTCCCCCGCGTAGCTTGCTGGGATGGCGACGCAGCTGCCGTGCTTCACGCAGCTCACCCCGCCGTCACCTGGATGGCGAAGCGAAGCCGGGGGTACATCTGGGAGGGCACTGGTCAGAGCCAGTCCATTCTCGGGCCACGCTCTCTTCAGGTGCTGCGCGAGCCCGCGCAGCGCCAACTCGTTTCAGAAGAAATCCTTTTTGGACCTCCACCCTGAGGTGTCCTTGCTCCGTGGTGAGCAGAGCGACGAGGTTATCAACCCAAGGAAAGATTCTTCTAACGGGAGCATGTTGGAGGGGTTGGGGGCGCCGTCCAGCCGCGATGATTACAACGCTGCCAAGATCAAGGTTATTGGAGTCGGGGGTGGGGGTTCAAATGCTGTCAACAGGATGATTGAGTGCTCCATGAATGGCGTCGAGTTTTGGATTGTCAACACTGATGTGCAGGCGATAAGGATGTCCCCGGTGCATTCCCAGAATAGGCTGCAGATTGGGCAGGAGCTGACCCGAGGTCTCGGTGCGGGTGGAAACCCTGATATTGGGATGAATGCTGCCAAGGAGAGTTGTGAGTCCATAGAAGAAGCGCTGCACGGTGCTGACATGGTTTTTGTGACGGTAAATGTCAACCTCCCCGTTGATGGATTAACATGTGAAACTATGATGTGTGGAGGTATGATAATACTCCTTTGGTGCTAAATTGCAGGCTGGAATGGGTGGGGGAACTGGAACTGGAGGTGCCCCTGTAATTGCTGGAATCGCCAAGGACATGGGTATACTGACGGTGGGTATTGTCACAACACCCTTTTCATTTGAGGGGAGGAGGCGGGCAGTTCAGGCTCAAGAGGGGATAGCAGCCTTGAGAAATAGCGTGGACACTCTCATTGTCATTCCAAATGACAAGTTGTTGTCTGCTGTTTCTCCAAACACCCCTGTCACGGAAGCATTCAACTTGGCTGATGATATTCTCTGGCAAGGAATTCGTGGTATCTCTGACATCATTACGGTAAGCAAAGTGATGTATGCATTTAGAAATCATATCAGGATGAGGTTACGAATAATTATAAGGATACATTCCTTGGCTCCTTGCTATACGCTCTTTGCTGATAATGTGGTGATAATAGATGAAACTAGGGTGTACGCCAATACTCAATAGGAAACTAGAGCTATGAAGAAAAACTTTGGAATCCAAGGGTTTGAGACTTAGTAGGACTAAGTGGTGCTGGGTAAAAGGAGGGAAAGGTTAGTCTAGACGGACAAATAGCTTCTAAGAGGGGGCGCCAACTTATACTTGGGATCAATGCTACAAAAAATGGTGTCATCGATGAATTTGAGAATGTGAGAGTTATATAACTTGCAGAAATTTATTGTTCTATTGCTTCTTTTTGGCAGGTTCCCGGGTTGGTTAATGTTGACTTTGCTGATGTGCGAGCCATCATGCAAAATGCAGGATCATCTTTGATGGGTATTGGGACTGCTACAGGTATTAAATTTGAAATGGGGATTTAATATATTATTGTTGAGATTGAAATGACTGCTGCATGTATCTAACTCAATTTTCCGCAAGTTGATATCTAGTTTGCACCCTTTTTATAGGAAAATTCTTGTTTGCACCCTGTTCATTGAGAAAACCTGATTGCATGGTGCAGCTGAGAAAACACTATTAGAGGAAAAAATGTAATTGCTTGCCATCAATGAGGCTATTAGCTCCTAGCATGCTACCAAAACTTGAACCGGTGGATATTTTGTAGCTTTAGAACTGTTTTACTCCTTAACTTACGGCATCAAGTTAGTAACACTCACCCTCACACACGAAAACCAATCTATTAATGGTACATAGTACACATCTAGGTGCCAGGTTGAAAACGAAAAATTGAGTTCAGTTTTCTTGGTGTTGTACTGCAGTTTGCAGCTTCCGTGCAGAGGACGTAAATCCATAATTAACTGAAATGAAAGTTTCCTCTTTTTGTATATTTATTGTGTTGGCTTAATATTTCAGGCAAGTCAAGAGCCAGAGATGCCGCTCTTAATGCCATTCAGTCACCACTGCTAGATATTGGAATTGAGAGAGCTACAGGCATCGTGTGGAATATTACTGGGGGAACTGATCTGACTTTGTTTGAGGTTTGGTCCATCTACGTGCCAGTATTTTAATCACTTCATGAATTGTTCGATGAACTTATTTTTTTTACTAGAATACAAAATATTTTGTTTGATTTGCACATGACAATATTAGTACAAGTGGGTATCAACATGGCTTTATAGGAAATAGACATCACATATTTGTGGTGTAGGGGCTCTTTCAGAATCGTCCATGGGGCTATATTTTAGTTGCTTTGTTTCTTGTGGGTGTTTCTATCAGGCTCCTGTTGATTGATCCAACAAAACGGAGAAATAGAATAAAACTACATATTTAGGAAAAAAGTTATTTGGAGGGGCTTGATGTCCGATTAGACTTGTGTTCTACTGTTCAGCATGAATTGCAGCACTTCGGGTTGGCCTAGTTTTGGATGTTTGTAAATGACATGATGAAGTGAAAATATCTGTTTGATTTTTTAACTCATAATGTTATTTATGCCTTAGCTATGTTAAGAATCCGGTATGGCTTTGATCTGAAATTGTCCCGATATGCCTCTGTACTATGGACTTGTCATCTCAGTATTAACTTGCATTTAGTGATACGATCTAGCAATGACAAACATTTCAAATAAAACTTCTCTTCTATTTGTTGAATGGGGGAAACAAATTTGGATCAGTTGAGGGATGGTTTATGAAATCATGATAATAGTGTGATCAGTTTTGCTGCATGATGAGCCGTCTTTCTCCAACATATTCACATTTTTTATTGCTATAGGCCGATGATATACAGCCCATCATGGGGCAGATCAGGAATTTGCATCTGTTCAATAGTATAAGCCAATTAGAAACTTTTTTTTAGACCTAAAAATAAAAATAAATTAGACCTAAGCCAATTAACAACTTCCTGTTTCACAAAACTGCAAATATCAAGTGCCTGGCACCAATATAGCTCTTACACTGTTGACTGCTGGACTTCATTCCTTGCTGACAAGAGCTATTTCTCTTGAAAGCTACTGTGGTCCTCTTAAGTGCTTGGTATCAAAGTTCAGCTGTTGTCTGGATGTTGCTTTCATGTTTCCACAGTGGTGATAGAATTTCAAAATCAGCTTATGTAATCACCGTCTGGTTCTTGTGCCCAGGCTAAGCACTTACAGAGACCTGGTTTTTCTTATTGTGTAGGTAAATGCTGCTGCTGAAATAATCTACGATCTCGTTGATCCAAATGCAAATCTGATATTTGGTTCTGTCATAGACCCATCACTAAGTGGTCAGGTAAGTCCATCCAGTATGATTGATTACACTTGAACACTTGGACTTAAAAGTTTATGAGAAGTTTAGCAACTGGTGTAATGCAATTAACTTGTTTATTATTTACTTGGCAATGCTTATGCACATAATTTTGTTCATGCAGGTGAGCATAACCTTGATTGCTACTGGCTTTAAACGGCAGGGTGAACCAGAAGGTCGTACCTCAAAGGTAAATATAGCTAGAGATTACTGGGTCTAAGTTCTGAGAGGAATTCCTTACACGGTCTTACGTTTTCAACCAGGGCGGCCAACAGATACAAGGAGACAATGGTCGACATTCATCTTCCACAGGTGGCAGCAAGGTGGAAATTCCTGAGTTCCTTCGGAGGAGAGGACCTTCTCGCTTCCCGCGAATTTGACTCTTCCCTAGACTCCCCCTCTAGAGATATGCCTGGTGACACTCAGCCCCTCTTAGATTAGCTGCCCACTTGTAAGATACCAGACCTGTAGAGTCTAGTTGTTTTCCGTAGAGGTTTTTATTTTTGTTTTGTTTGTTCTTTTTGGTCTTTGTTTCGGAAATGTTACTGCCAACAATGTGTAGCAGCGAGCTTTGTCAGTGATCTAGAAAATGTTTTACTGCCGTGCCTTCCCTCTCTTGTCGCCGCTCCCTCATCTAAATTTGTAATAATTTTTCCAAGGGTCGTGCTCTTATTCATGCCTGCTCGCCTCCCTGTCCCTTTGCTGGTTCTTTGCCTACTCAGGATGGCGAGAACACGGTTGCCTCGAGTGCTGTTCAGTAAACTTGATTTGAGAAAACCGTGTACACCACAATATCGTTGGAACAGATTAAAAACACAGGAACGCAAAAAACATATGATTTATATGCTGTATTATGTGATATCCTTCCAGAATCAATAATTAAATGTTTGCGTTATCTGGTTGCAGCCCACGAAATACGCATGACCCGTTTTTAGGGATTATGTGTTTGCTGTACCTGTCAATTTTTTTTTTTGAGGACAAGGTGGTCGTACCACCGCTCGAATAGATAGAAAGAATTGACCCAGTTTATAAGGAAAATCGGGTCCAAAAACCATACAATCTGTACAAAAGAACGACACAAACGAAGCGACCCGTCGTCCACACGACCCAATCTGTTACGCCGGGGCGGCGGCCCCGGAGCGGGTGGTGTGTGTTGTGGCGTTTGTACTTGTCAATTATGAAGCATTCTTTCTAAGAGATTAGAGTTAGCGGATTTTCTCTCTCTTGAGAATCGAGTTCGAAGTGAAATCTGAGAGGTTTGTAATTGTACCAATCAAGCAATCTCCATTTCTGTTATGTCTGTCTCAACGAAAAGAACCAGACAATATAAAAAGGGGAAACAGTCTAAATCAAACTTTGAACGGGTCCTAAATTGAACCCCAAACTTTTTAATCCCAAAATCAGCTCATTGAACTTTTGAATCCTTGTCTATTTTGAATTCTGGACCTGTTTAGTGTACCGGGAAAACAACAATCTTGATCCGTTGACCGAGATAACTGTCCTCACTGACAATCTCGACGTTGTCCGGTGCTGCAAAGTTGCGGAACGCGGATTGCGACCCTGCCGGCGGCTGGCGGGGACACCAGATTGTTCGCTGATCGCTGCCTTTTTGACATCCTGCCTAACGGAGGAGGAGGGCGTGAGTGAAATTCATAGCGATTTAGCACCATTCTGAGGAGGAGGAGGAGAGGCAGCGGACGTCGCCATGCCGGCTTGCCGCGTCGTCTTCCGACGAAAGGGGTAAGCCGACAGCAGCAATGCATATTAGGGCACCGGTATACGACACGCAACTGCCGCCGCGCGCCGAGCGCATGACCGTTATCTGCGGGAGCCGCGAACCAAGCAAAGCTGGCTGCCTACCCTCATTTGCGTGTGGATCAACGGTGCACGTGTTGACGTGTATAATTCTACGGTTCCTCCGCAAGGCCGTTAGAGCATTTCAACATGCGTCCCCGTATTATGCCCGGCACCTTTTATTCTTATCGGGATGTTGGACATATGTCCGTCGCTATTTGGATGGCGGCTCCAAGTGGCATCCCCAAACGGTCCGCCAAATTCATATTTTGCAATTTTTATCAATATATTCATATTTCTATCTAAATGACATATAAATAGATTTTCTATCAAAATGACATACACGTAGTACAATATTGTATAGTACAAAAATAATTTAAACGTAGAATACTACAATACTTTGAATTAGAGTTTAAATTCAGCAAGCTATGCAGCAGATGGATACAAGAAATCATATAGCACTAGTGTATTTTTTTAAGTGAAGAGAAATACAATAAGTTTGGTGCAAATTCTTTTCAACATGAAATAGTCATCATACTTCCGAACAGGATGTACAATGCGAACGAACACATTTTATGTTATTCTAAAACGCCGCTGAAATAGAATCACACATGCCTCAAACCACCTCAAAGGTTCTTATTGGTTTACTCCCCCCTCCCTCCCCCCCCCCCCCCGTCGATCCTCTGCGTTGGCCAGTGGTTTCCAACTCATTTTCCGCAGTTAAACACAATAATGATGATCTTCTATTCTCTTCCCCATCGGTTACGATATTGCCCTATTCCAGCATTTCAAAAGACACAAATACGTCGTCGAAATGCATAGCCTATGAATCAAACAATAAATCAATCACACGAAAAACCATTGCAATAAATTGACTTAGGACAAAGAACTCCAATGAAACTACCTCAAGAAACAGCCGAACACCTTTCCTGCGGGGCATGAGGTAATCTCGGATGCCGGCTCAACAACTTGCGGGGAGCGACTACTTGCAAACATCGGTGGAAAACGAGGATGGGGAACGGCGACGAGTTGGCCTGCGTAGTTTGCAACTGATAGTTCGCGCTAAAAAAGGTGCGACGACGACACAATGCGGTGGCGAAGTGAGGGAAGAAGGGATAGAGATGGGTGCGAAGGAAAATGAACGTGTAGCTGGCATGTGTTTCCCTTATGTGGGGGTACATATGGCGGCGTGTCTAGGCAGGAAAGTTGGGGGTGGACACGGGGATGAGGAAGGGGGTGTTGGGGCCGTTTTCCTGACACAACCCGATTGGGCCATTCTGTGGGGCCTATCTAGGATGCTGGTGGAGATGCTCGTAGTTGATTGCCCAAGAATACCCCCTCTACGCGTCATAATTGTTAGAATTACCCATCCATGAACATAAAATATCAAAAGTACCGTGCCTAGAATATGGCGAGGCAACACGTGGCACAACCCGCCATCCGAGTTGCCGAATGCACTTACCGTCATTACAATTGGCGGAAAGCACACCCCATCTCAGTTGGCGAAGGTAACTTCATCCGCACTAGTTGGGTGAAGAGAGGTGACCTGCAATCGCGCTAGTTGGGCCCGTAATGTGTGTGCGTGGGGGGGGGCAACCACCTTCCGCCAACTAGGACGGGGGTAAGTGTTTCCGTCAATTCGGATGGTGGGCTGTGCCCATTGTCATCTTGCCGGCTACGGTAATTTTAAATTTATTGCGTTAACAGGATGGTATTTTCGACAATTTGCAAAGTACATAGGGGTATATTTGTAAAACAAAGCACCATCGAGTCATCGACTGCTGTCCCAGCCCCCTCCATTTCAGTGCGTATAAATTAACTTGTTCGCTAGGTCGTGCCTAGTACCGAACTCTAACAGAACACACAAAGAAGTCTAGCCCCAAGTTGCCAACTCGACCACAAACCAAGACGATGGCGTCGACGGTCATGGAACGAGAGCGCCTGACGGCCGAAATGGCCTTCGCGCCGCCGGACGAGGTGGCGAAGGACCAACCTCGGGCGCCTAGCATCGTCATCAAAATCCGGCGACGGCTCCCGGACTTTGCAGTGTCGGTCAACCTCAAGTACGTAAAGCTCGGCATCTGCTCCGGTATCTTCCCGGTGCCAGCGTCCTGGACCCTGCTCGCGCTTGCGCCTCCGCTCCTCGCTGCGGCAGCGTACTCGTTCCGCCGTCTCGATCTGGATGTAGGTGTGCTTCACTCCTTTCATTCTGTCGCATGGCTTGGCACGGCCATGCTCCTGCTCGCCGTCTGCTTCCTCAAGCGCCCCTGCCCAGTGTACCTCGTGGAGTTCGCCTGCTACAAGCCCGGTGACGAGCACGAAATCACCAAGGACGGCTTCCTGGACATGACCGAGAGCACCGGCTTATTCAATGCCGAGGCACTCGATTTCCAGACAAAGATCACCAAGCCTTCCGGGCTGGGTGATCAGACTTACCTACCGCCAGGGATACAGTCGCGGCCACCGCAGCTGTCCATGGAGGAGGCGCGAGCCGAGGCCGAGGCTGTCATGTTTGGCTGCCTTGACGAGCTGTTCGCCGCCACGGGGATCGACCCGAGCCGGGATGTGCGAATTCTCATCGTCAACTGCAGCCTCTTTAACCCGACTCCGTCGCTTGCGTCCATGGTCGTCAACCACTACAAGATGCGAGAGGACATCAAGTCTCTCAACCTCGGCGGCATGGGCTGCAGTGCCGGGCTGATCGCCATCGACCTCGCGCGGGACCTCCTCCAAGTGAACCCGGACTCCTACGCCGTCGTGGTCAGCACCGAGAACGTCACGCTCAACTGGTACTTCGGCAACGACCGTTCCATGCTTCTGTCCAATTGCATCTTCCGCATGGGCGGCGCGGCGGTGCTGCTGTCCAACCGCCGTGCAGACGCCCGGCGCGCTAAGTACCGGCTGCTCCACACGGTACGAACACACAAGGGCGCGGCGGACGAATGCTTCAACTGCGTGTACCAGCGCGAGGACGCCGACGGGAATGTCGGCGTGTCGCTGGCGCGCGAGCTCATGAGCGTCGCCGGCGATGCACTGAAGACGAACATTACCACCCTGGGCCCCCTCGTCCTCCCGCTCACTGAGCAGCTCAAGTTCCTCCGGTCCCTCGTGCTCCACCGCGTCCTACGCGTACGCGGCGTGCGTCCCTACATGCCGGATTTCCGCCAGGCGTTCGAGCACTTCTGCGTGCACGCTGGCGGGCGCGCAGTGCTCGATGAGGTGCAGAGGAGCCTCGGTCTCGACGACGGCGACATGGAGCCCAGCAAGTGCACGCTGCACCGGTTCGGCAATACCAGCAGCAGCTCCCTGTGGTACGAGCTGGCCTACGCGGAAGCCAAAGGCCGAGTCCGTCGCGGCCACCGGGTGTGGCAGATCGGATTCGGCTCTGGGTTCAAGTGCAACAGCGCTGTCTGGCGCGCGGTCCGCGACGTGCCTGCCGTGTCCCCCGCCGGCGCCCAGGTTAACCGGCGTGGCTGCAACCCGTGGCCGGATAGCCTGGACAGTTACCCTCCAAAGGCATACATTTCATGATCTATACCAGATAAGCTGTTCAGCTTCATGCACGAGATTTGTATGATAATACAACAAATTATATAGTATTTGTCTGTTGTTGCTTCTTCCTTTGATCCATTCTTTCCTAGATTTTTAAGTGTTTATTATTTCTCATCTATGCATGGGTGGTAGTGATGTGAAATTGTACATAGCTGAATGCTGTAACATAATTGAGGTGTGATGTAAATGGAACCAGGTTATTCCAAAATATATAGTAAGCTGTAAATGCTTGAAACTGTACACACATCTGTATATGATTTGCTTATCTCAAATGTAACACGGCTAATTTGTCCGGTTTTCGCGATGTAGTAGAATTTTTATCAACATGGAACTGTTCGGCTGTTTTTCTACCAAGTTAACCCCGCAAAATGTCAATTGCTTACTCGCTCTAACAATGATATGCCTTTTATAGAAAAAATACCACGTGTTTTTTCGAGAACCCGCAGCAAGATCTGCGCGTTATTGTATTAAGCTTAAAAAGGAGAAAACAACGCCAAAGAATGACTACAACACCACACTCACCCAAGACACGGCCAAAGGCTACAACACACTCCTACAACATCAAAGCGACAAAGCTCGGCTTGCCCAACCTCGAGCCAAGAATGGCGAAGAGGCGGGCACCGAGTCTCAAGGCCGCGTCGCAAAGACACCAACACAAACGAAGCACAACTACGACTCCTAGTCTGCCCTGGACCAACGTACCCTACTCATGTGCCTAGAGGATCGGCGAGCGGAGGCAGGATCCGACCAAGCTTGGGAGGTTGTCGACTCGAAGGTGTTGGGGACGATGTACATTGCGCCCCGGAGACCCACGCCTTGGGTAGCAAACATCAGCAGCGGGCATCACCAAAACGCTCGCCGGCAAGACCACCGGCCAGGCCACCATCTCCAAATGCATCATGGGGACTCCCCTCGCAGCCTGGGCAACGCCTTAATGAAGGGAACGACGCCGAGGCGCCACCGCCACCCGGTCCAGCAAGCCAGACCTAGGGTTTCCCCCAGCACCGGGGAGGGGAATCGTGGTCAAGCCCAAGACCACGCCTCCAAGGAGGAGACGGCGCCCGCGGGCATCGCCGTGGTCAGCGTCTGAAGCCGCCGGTATAGGCTTTCACCCGGGCATGAGACCGTGACCCAGCAGCACTGGACTGGAGTTGGGGCATGACGCAGGCCGCGAATCCAACCGCCACCACCGAAGAGGCAAATTATCGCCGACGGAGAAGGGGAGCCATTGACCTCCACCACGCAGCAGCCTCAACTCCCCAAATTAGGGCCAAGACGGCCAGATCCGGGCGGAGGAGAGCTGCCACCTCCACCAGACGAGCAACCCCGCCACCACACTACTCCGGCCGCCACTGAAGGCCACCAACCATCGGAGCAGAGACCCGCAACGGCCAGATCCCGAGCCGGACCGGCTCGATCTGTGAGAAGGGCGACCAGGCCAGCTCGTCCTCCACCGGAGCAGCGCGAGTTCCTCGACGAATCACCGGACAGCCGCGAGCGGCCACACGCCGAGCGGCCGCCATGGAACCAGCGCGACCTCCGCCGAGAATCGCGTCCACCGCGAGATCTCCCTGCCGCCTTTTTGGAGGAAGGGTCCGCCGCCACCGTGGCGAGGCCGGCGGCAGAGGCGGCGAGGAGCGTGGCGAGAGGTGGGCCGGTGGCGGCGGCGGCGGCGCTAGGGTTTCCCCCGAGTCGCTCGAAAGGAGCGAGTCGGGGGTCGGGACTGAGTGAGTTTTGAAAATACCACGTGTTGTGGTCGTTCTCGCGGGTAGTCTTCGTTTCTAACAATTGTCAGATAATGTTCCCATCAATAATATCAGAACAAGTTTTTGATGGCGCATCTAACAGTGTGAACTTTTTTGTTTTGACATGTAACAATATGAACTTCGAAAACTTCAATCTAGCCCTTCTAGGCAGACCATGGCTCCAACGCTGCTGCCTACTGCACATAAATGGGCCCTTGTGCTTGCCCCTACGATGAGTGCCAAAATTAAGAGGGATGGAAGGATAATGGTTAAAAAACTCAAGATTTAAAGAAAGCCAAGAACCTGGAGATGCCTAAAGGTAATTTACATCAGTTGTCCAATTTTTTTCTGTTCTAGATAACACGAATTTAATGCATAGGGCTAGGATGGTGGGTGTAGTATTGTATAACTATGAAGAGGAAATTAAAGTTAGCATAAATAACATGAGAAGTATGTAGAACTAAGGACTAAAGTCCTTTCATGACTCAAATCCTGACATGTTTCTACATGCTAACATAGATGTTACTAAGAAAGATGTAGAGTTTGATATGCCCAACAGTGTTAATGCAGACAATATTAACCCTAGTTACAAGAGTGAGAATAAATCCTGTAAGTCACCTTGACAAAGGTTTATTTTACTATAAAAAAGTAGTTGTATGAATTACAGGTTAAGCATAAATGATACGTTTTATTTGCAATTCTAGGGGTCTAAACATGCATGATAAGCTTTTTAATGGCAGAAGAGCTCCATAAAGAGCATCATGATGATTTTATTGGCTTGTCTAAAACTAAGATGATGGATTTTACAACTTCTGAGTTGCATATTTTGGACAACCATGAGAAGTATTCCTAGTAGCTTGGGAACAATTGGTACACTGGTGTGTGTGGATTGTATACTAGTTGTTATCAATTTTGATATGTTTGTTATATACTGGCATGAAAAAATTGACATGTTTTGTGTGTGTTGTCTCAGAGATAAAAGCAAACAACTTGGAAGTTATGTATGCGTATGGTACATTCTTATGAAGAACATTGGTTGATGTTAATTAATGAACTACACAATGTTCCGATTAGTTGGTGATACGTGTAAAGCACACGTTAATTGGGAGACCCCAAGAGGAAGGTGTGATGTAGTGTAGCAGCAGTTTTCCCTCAGTAAGATACCAAGGTTATCGAACCAGTAGGAGTAGAAGCACTTCTGAAGGTTGTCAACGCGCCAGAAAATTTGCTATTGCATGGAGTTCTGACTGTTGACGTGGAACCTGCACACAACACAATCAAACTACTTTGCCCCAACGAAACAGTGAGGTTGTCAATCTCACCGGTCTTGCTGAAAAAAAGGATTAAACGTATGGTGTGGAAAATAGTGTTTAATTCCAGAGAATGAAAATGAACAATGATTGCAGTATGTTGTATTTATCAGATGTAAAAGAATGGACCGGGGTCCACAGTTCACTAGTGGTGTCTCTCCATAAAAGATAACTAACATGCTGGGTAAACAAATTCCAACTGGGCAATTAACAAAATATTCAGTGCATGACGATGCATATATATGACATGATGATTACTATGACATTCATGCAGGCATTACGACAAAATACATAGACCATTATCCAACAACATCTATGACTAATAATCCACCTTCAGGTAGTCATCCGAGTTTCCCGTTGGTATTCAGTTGCAAGCAACAGATTATTGCATTAAGTAAAGTGCATAATGTAAACAACACAATTATCCTTAGACAAAGCATTGCTGTTTTATCCCTAATGGCAACAACACATCCACAATCTTAGAAGTTGTTGTCACTCTCCCAGATTCAATGGAGGCATGAACCCACTATCTAGCATAAATACCCCTCTTGGAGTTACAAGCATCTACTTGGCCAAAGCATCTACTAGTAACGGAGAGCATGCAAGATCATAAATAACATAATAAATAGATTGATAATCAACTTGACATAGTATTCAATATTCATCGGATCCCAGCAAACACAACATCTAGCATTACAGTAATATGATCTTGATCATGATATGCAGCTCATAAGATCTAAACATAATAGCACAAAGAAGAGAGACTATCAACTAGCTACTGCCATGGACCCGTAGTCCAAGGATGAACTACTCACGCATCACTCCGGAGGCGGGCATGATGATGTAGAGCCCTCCGGTGATGATTCCACTCTCCGGCAGGGTGCCACAAAGAGCTTCTGAACCCTCCTGAGCTAGGGTTGACGACGGGGCTAGGGGTGTAAACGGTACGGATATTTTCCGTTCCAAATCCGCATCCGAATCCGTTTCAAGGATATGGTATGTAATTATAGAAACCCGCCGGATACGGATGCGGATAAGGATATTCGTTAGGCGGATATCCGACAGATATGGTAGAGGATATGGTATTGCTATTATCTGACGGATGCGGATTATCCGTCATTTTTACGGATTATCCGATATATTCTATTAGGATATTCCGATTAATTAGCCTATTTAGAATATTATAAATAGTCAAATCCATTGACAGTTGACCTAATCACCCCTTTATGTCTCTCCATATATACCTATTATTAATCTAGTACAACTTTTACTCAGTAATCATATAGAGTATCACGTACATTTTTTGTATCTTTATAGTATTATGTGCTGGGATAACTATTTTGTTCATATTTTTTGGACGATAAAATTTTGTTTCTTCGTACGTATTTATCCGCTAAATAGTATTTGTATCCGGTCTGAATCCGCTCTGCTCCCGATCCATATCCGTAGTTCGATATTATCCGCATTCGTATCCGCATCCGGTTATTATCTGATCCGCTCCGAATCCGATAAAAAATATGGTAAAGGATTTAGAAAAAAACATTATCCGACCCGATCCAATCCGTTTACATCCCTAACGACCGCGGCGTCTCTGGAACTTTTCGTGGAATACGGCTCGGGTATCTAGGGGTTTCCAGATGTGATGAATATATAGGCGAAAAGGTGGCGGCTGGAGGCACCCGTGGGGCCCACGCCACCCCACGACGCGGCAGGGAGGGGCTTTGTTTCGTCCAATTCCGAGAATATTTGCAGAACAACTTTTCTGAAATACAAAAGTAGCAGAAAACAGGAACTGGCACCGTGGCATCTTGTTAATAGGTTAGTCCCAGAAAATGCATAAAAATGCTATGAAGTGTATATAAAACATGTAACAATTGGTATAATATCAACATGGAACATTAGAAATTATAGATACGTTTGAGACGTATCAGTTGGACAACCCCAGCCCTGTCCGCCGCTCCCCACACTCGGCTGCCGCTCCCCTATCCCCGCCGCCAGATCTCGGCTCGTCTCTGCCGGATCTGGGCGGCCGGCCCGTTTTTTCGCTCCAAAAACTTTCCTCCGCCCCTTTTGCCTGAGGCTTTCTCCGCCCCATCGTGGGCTCCTCTTCCGATCTGCCTCGAGCTACTGTTGCTGTGCTCCGCCCCATTGTCGGATCCACCTCAGGGTGACCTCGAGCTCGTCGTCCTCTGCTCCACCCGGCCGCCCAGCGATGTCGACCTCCCAAGAGCGAACAATAGCTTGAGTAGTTCTTATTACTTTTATTTTATTTCAAGCACATTTGAAGTGAACATATCAAATACATCGATTTATTAAGTAAACATATAATATTTAGGGGCATAACAGACATCTTACAAATAGTACAAAACAAAACAAAAATTCTCTTGAAAATTTCTATAGTTTCTGCCCACCGAAATATATAAACCGGCTTATGCATAAGCACGAGCCAGAAAAAGTCACCCTCAGCGGCTCAGCCCTTGGTGCGGGCATACAGAGGTCACTCAGCGCCGTCTGCGCGGGCGTAAGAATGACTCCAACGGGGCGACGCATCGAGTCCGCGCGCCTCCGTTCCTGTCGGCAAGGGCCAAAAACACGGCCCAACGGGGCGACGCAAACGATCCGCGGTCCGTTTTTTGGTCCGACGCGACGCATTCCTGGCCCAAATTTGGGCCACCGATGCGTCGGCCCCGGACGCGCGCATAGCTGTTTTGTGTCCTGCCCTAGTCCGCCCCTGCCCGCAAAACAGACCATTCCCCACCCCAATCTCCTCCTGCTCCTCCGCCCCTCTCACCGCCACCCGCCGTCACACCCTCGATTTGGCACTGCAGGCCATTCCGGGGACGCCGTCTACACCTTCTCTTCCCCGCCGTCACCGGAGCAGGTGCTTCCCCGCGACGGCCGGTGAATCTTGCGGCCAGGACAGTCCACATCGCCCGCAACAGACACGCAGCCCAAAAGGTGTTCGGCCGTTCGCCCCGGCTACTCAGGTACGACCCTCGGCCATGGATAGCTCGGATGAGAGGTTCTACAAGAACCACATCATGTACCAGTCATCATCGGACGATTCCTCCGACGATGACAGTGATGGCCTGGTTGCCACCCTCATCGTCAACGAGTACATAGAGAGGATGCGGCCGGTGTTCCGAGGCTCCTTGCCGGGCAGTTCTCCTGCTCTTGACCGGAACCGGCGAGCTGGCCAAATCCAGCTGTATGGGGACTACTTTCGTCCCCATAAACCCACGTATCCTCCCAAGGTTTTCCTGCGCCGTTTCCGGATGAGGAGGTCTTTGTTCAACTGCATCCGGACAGGGGTGATGCATTTTGATGACTATTTCATATGCAAGCCCGATGCATGTGGTACCAAGGGCTTCTCGTCGTACCAGAAGTGCACCGCCGCCATTCGCATGCTTCCATATGGGATTGCCGACAATCTTGTGGACGAGTATGTGCGCATGAGTGAGTCCACGTGCCTGGAAGCAATGTACAAGTTCTGTGCGGCCATGGTGCAGGTGTTCGGGCCGGAGTACCTGCGGGAACACAATGCTGCCGACATGACTCGCCTCTTGGCAATCAACGAGTCAAGAGGCTTCCCCGGGATGCTCGGAAGCAGAGACTGTATGCACTGGGAGTGGAGGAACTGCCCATTTGCTTGGCAGGGGCAGTACAAGGGCCATGTTGGGGCCTGCACGGTCATACTTGAGGCTGTGGCATCACATGACCTCTGGATTTGGCACTCGTTCTTTGGCATGGCCGGCTCACACAATGACATCAATATGCTGCAGCGGTCTCCGGTGTTCAACAGGCTCTCCAATGGCCTGGCACCCGAGGTGACCTATGAGATCAATGGTCACCAATATGACAAGCCATATTACCTTGCTGATGGGATTTACCCCACATGGACTACATTTGTCAAGACAATCTCCAATCCCAATGATGAGTGTCGTGGTGGTATCATGGCAGATGCCATAGGATGGCTAAGTGTGGGGCCGATGGACGCTGGTGGATCTGGGAGAGGGCTAGCACGCTGGATAGCACACACAGAAGAACAAGCAAACAGAAGAACACACCACGATCTACCCAGGTTCGGGGCCTTCGTGAGGAGGTAACACCCCTACTCCTGCCTATCTCTTTCTGTATATCTCGATGTCACACGTACAAAACTGCTCCTCGAGCTGTATGATCCCAACAATGGGGATGAGCACAAGGTAGAAGAAGAAGCTATGGGGGGGAAAGGCTCTCAGGGCATCGTCCCTCACGCAGGAGGGGGTGAAGCCCTATTTATAGGCTAAACCGAGTTACGGAAATATCCCTCACGCTGCACTGTAGCCATGCTCAACGGTATGTCATGATGGTACTCCTGTCAGAGACAGGACGTGGCCTGCCCATCCCCTGCAACACAACAGTACACCTAGAATGTACCTTCTGATAGGGACAGGACGTGGCGTGCCCATGCCCTGCCCCGCACGCTGACCCCGGATATCCCGGAGTCAGCGGTTAGGTGAGGCCTGTCACCTCGCTCCCGCTGCACGCTCTCGTGTCAGGCGCTTCCATGCCAGGCGCTCCCGTGTCAGACGGGATGGGACAGGAGCATTGACTGCTCTCCGACACCAAGATACCTCGCCTCGCCTGATCCGACATAGACATGTCGGATTCTCCTTCGGTGGTTATCTCTTCCTGCTCATAACAGAAGACAAGATGATACCGACATACATATGTCGGTCGACCTATCTCGGTTGGTATATGCCGGTTTGCACCAGCATGGTACCTCGGTGCCTTCCGGCCCTGGTTACCTCGGTTTGCTTATGTCGGTTTGTACCAACATCACATCCCGGTCACTTCTGAGGTCCAGGTATGTTGGCTTTTATTGTACCTCGGTCCACTCCTGGACACAGCTTTTTACCACATCATGACCCTACCCGGTGGTCGCCCCCTGACATTAGTCCCGAAGCTGGCGCGGTCTTGCATCCTAGATGAAGGGCCACATGAGGTTTAAACAACCAAAACAACCACACAGATTTTTCGACATAAGCATGTCGGCCCAACCGAAACTTCCATAACAAAACCACAAAGTGATTCCGACACTGGCCTGCATGTTGGCTTCTCTGACATGAGTAAACTTTGCCAATCTCTTCCAAGATCTCGATATCGCACGTGGCAACGAATCTCTGCTCGTTACCTCGGTTTTCGCGCGCGGACAGACATGCCACTGCATGCACGCCTCCCACGTCATGCAGGCCCCATGGACTGTCAAGTCCACAGAGCACTTGAGTGCTTTGACCAAGGTGTGCCTCCTTGATTCCCGCGCCAGTAACCGCACGCGATCCTGTCTTGGGCGGTTCCACTTTGCGGCCCACGATGCGGCCGGTCGTGCGGCCACCCTTATCGCAATCGCACAGATTGGGCGCAGTTAATCCACGCGCGGATCTAGGAGATCGTGCGGGACAGTTTCGTTAAACGTGCTCGCACTGTGCCTATAAATAGGGGCACATAGGTTTCATCCTCTTCCTCCTCGCATACTTCGCTCGCACCGCACTCCGCACTCATCGCCGCCGCGCAGCGCTCTTCACCACCGCACGACGCCGGAGCCCTCACGCCGCCGACAACCGGAGTTTCTTGCGCCGCCGTCGAGCCCGCTTCTTCTCTTCCGCCACCGCGACTCCGGTAAGATCCTTGCCCTTAGCATCGCCGATGAACACGTTCATCTTCCCCGATGAATTTGTTCATCTCCTCCGATGAACTTGCTCCTCCTCTCCGTAGATGTTCTTAAGTTCATCCGCTTTAGATCTCCTCTAGATCTTCCTCATCGTGTTTCTGATTAGCCTTGCACTAGTTCATCGCTATGCCTCCTTAGATTCAACCCATAGATCTTGCATTTATCTTCTGTTTTTCCTTCCCCGTAGATCTTCCTACTAGGTACTAATTGGTAGACTCTTGTTTCCCGCTGTTTATCTCTTTTCTTCTACCGCACAACTATTCCGGGATACTTATCTCGGTTCAATTTGTGCCTCTGTGTAGATCTCTTCCGAGATGTCGTCTAGCCATACCTCGGATCCTGCCGACACATCCGCCGAGGAGGGAACTCGCGGAGGATGGGAGGGCTCGGATGTCTCCCCGTCTGAGATAGATTGGCTGGTTCGGACTCGGCGACTCCCAGCCGAAGTTATATGCCGGATCCCGGGTAATGAGGCCGAGCCAGATCCGGAGTCCGATGAACGGGTGGTCTTCGTCGCGCATTTTGAGCGCGGCTTCGGCCTCCCTGCAAGCAAATTCTTCCGGGCCTTCCTCAACAGATTCGGCCTTCAACATCATCACCTTCCAGCGA
This sequence comes from Poa pratensis, assembly GCA_947311845.1. Classification (NCBI taxonomy): domain Eukaryota; kingdom Viridiplantae; phylum Streptophyta; class Magnoliopsida; order Poales; family Poaceae; genus Poa; species Poa pratensis. The sequence goes on from CAMZMU010000052.1 coordinate 109,206,282, forward strand.
ATGCCATTACCGCGCTGTCGGCATACGTCTCTTTCTCCGAGGGATACCTCGGCTCTGGCCCAGCGTCGAACTCTGGGCGAAGTACTTCCAGCTTTGGAAGCAGAGCATTCCGGATCCGGATAACAAGGGCGCCCTCAAGGAGATGACTCCGTGCGGAGCGGCGACCATCATACCTCGGAGAAGCTCTATCTTTCCCCGCATCTCGGGCCTAGAGTCCTGCCGGAAGTGGCAGCAGACATTCTTCTACGTGAAGAGTCCGAACCATGTTGATCTCCTCAACTTACTGGCATTCACCCTTGGAGCCCCCACGGATCAACTCAACTGGTCCCTTGACCCCAAGGAGTCAAACGCCGAGATCAACCAGATCCACGAGATCGTCGGCCAGCTCCTGAAAGATGGGTGGACGGCTGATGATCTCCTGAGGACATTTGTCACTCGCCGAGTTCTCCCCCTCCAAAGCCGAGACCACAAAATTTGCCATATGAGTGGCCAGTACGATCCCACCCGGATCAGTACTCACGAGCTCAGCAAGCCCGCGGTCAAAAGACGTGACAAGGCCATTGCCAGGGCACAGATGGCCGGAGAATGGGAATGGGGAAAAGAGCCCCACAATAGGACCAATCTTCCGGAGCAAGTAAGTAACTTATAGTCTAAAACCGACGCATTTTGCTTACCGACACAATCTTTATGTTGGCACTGTTTTTGCCCTTGGAATAACTCGATTTTATCTCGCCCCCTTTGCAGAGATTCACTCGCCAAAGACTTGAAGATGGAGACAACCCCTCTGAGAAATGGGGCCCAGACTTGGACTCGGACATCATCGAGGTTGACGACCCGGACGACGAGGACCACGTTCTGATTCCTGCTGCCCGTGCCCCTGCCGCGGGTAAGCCTCGAGCCCGAGCTTCAATCCGAGATTGGTCAGACGATGACGATGATGAATGCCAAATTCTAGACCCAATTGACGCTCCTCCCATCTCTTGTGCTCCTCCACAATCCTAGACCTTAGCTGACCTGGCTGGCCCAACTCCAAGTACCAAGGGCTCCCAAGGTACATCGCGCAAATGTGCAGCGTCCGGTACCTCGGGTACCGGGACCTCTGGAACCTCGGCTCCCACGGCGAAGAAACCGAAGGTGCACAAGAAAGCGGGACTTAAACCCCGGAGCAGGAAGCAGCCGCCGACCACAGAAGGGTAAGATATTCTTTGCTCGGTCTCTTTCTTCTTTTAACCGAGATAACATTTCCATAAAGTAAAAACTTCTTCTATCTCAATGCAGTGCTGCCCTCCAAGTGCCTCAGAGCGCATCCTCGATGCGCTCACCTCTTCCGGCATCCACGGTGCCTCGGTCACCCGAGACTAGGGTTGCTAGCCCCGCAAGGGCAAGCCCTAACTCGGCACGCATAACTCCGGCCGGTACACCGCCGCCGACATCTGGTGCCGCATCTGGAGGAGGCCAAAGCACTCCTGAGGTCTTGGTCCTCGACCGAGATGTTGGCTCCGGTGCTCACACCGCGGACTCCGACACTCCGGTAGCACCGGACCAACGGCAACCATCACCACAACAACAACAACAACACCAACAACAACAGCCGCATCAACCGTAGCAACAACAACAGCAACAACAGCAGCAGCCACCGTCGAAGTCCACTAAAAAGTCCATCGAGCTAGCAACTCGGAAAGCTACTCCACCGCCCAAGCCGGCACCGAGTCAAGTGGCCACCGGGAAACAACTTGTCAATCCAGACAAACAAGTGGCGCTGACTCCAACCACCACACCGGCCCACCAAGCTCTCACTGCCTCCCTCTCCGAGTCTCCACTGGCAGCTGAGGTTTTCCTCATCTTCGAACTCGAAGCGGAAATAGCTTGGGCTCGGAGGAGCAGTATCATATGGATTGGAATGCCGCCGACACTGGCGAGGTCTCCTCTGCGAACCCGGCCATCCAGGATCCAGCTGGACCAAGCGCACTTGCTCAGTCCATGCACAACTTGCAAGTTGCGACCGTTCGAGCCAGCAAGCTCGCCGAGGTAAATCTTCCTCGGCCAGCCCTTACTTTCCTTTGCAATAGATGATATATATATATACAATCCCCAGTCCCCGAGATTCGGGTCGAGTGATCGACGCTCGAACGAGTTAAAGATCACTCGGCACAAATCTTCACAAAATTTCCACAACCAATCTTCAAAAAATCCTATATCCAGCCCCCGAGATTCTTGTCGAGTTTTACTCGGCATGAATTTTCAAAAAATCCGACATCTAGTCCCCGAGATTCTTGTCGAGTTTTACTCGGCATGAATCTTCAAAAAATTATACTAATACTTTTTTTTCAGGACTGCACCAATGCTCGGACTGCAGTGTTCTAGAAGCTTCTCCTGGACCACAACAAACTCAAGAGCTCCTACAAGCAGCTGCTGGAGGTGATGAAGAACAAGGACTCCGCGCACGCCACTGCCCTCCAGAAGGAATGAGACGAAGTGTCTCGGCTCCAGAAGGAACTCGAGCGGGTCGAGAAGGAGAAGACCGAGATGGAGAATGTCCTAATGCAGAGGGAAGAAGTTGCGCAGCAGCACAAGGAAATCCTCGAGCAGACCGAGGCTATGATTTATATGCATAATTCACAGACCTAAAACCTCAAAAACCTCACTCTTTCTATATCCAGAACTGCAAATATCCCCATTTTATATTGCTTTTCACTCATTTTGTAGTTCAGTGCGCAAAGGCACATAATCTTCAGAAGACCACAAGAGAAGAGAAGAAGCAATTCAAATAAGTTTGAATCATAGAAAGGGAAAGAAGATCAACTTGGAGATCAAGGAAACCACAAAAGGCATGAAGGCAAAAAGTTAAAAAAGAGAGAAACATGCCATGTGCACTGGGAGCTGTGGCCAAGGAGGAAGCTTCCCTCTCCATCAACTCGTACCACACCTCCACCACAAATGGAAAAAGGTGTATAAAGCCACCACCACCACCAAAGAGCATCTCTCTCCGCCATTCTCTCACTCTCGGCTCACCAGCCACTCGCCATTCTCCGCCATTCACTCCACTCCACTACACCTTTCCACCACCAACCAAGAACACCAAGAACTCTAAGAACCAGCGCAAGAACAAGAAGATGAACAAGATGCACAAGATGATCAGGAGAAGAAGTACAAGGCCTTGGTGACCAGAAGCTCATGATCTGCAACTCTTCTTCCACGCCTCTGCTTCCTCTGCTTCGACTAGGGTTTCTGTGAGCTAAAGCTAAAGACTTCTCTCCACTTTCTTGTGTAATCCTGTGTGAAACTCGTAGATCATCCATCTGCAAGTAGAGCTTGTAATATTTGGTTACTGCAGTGAATTGAGTGACACAGTTCTCTGTTTTACCTAAAGATTTGCATGTTTTGCCTGCTGTGTGTCTTGATCTGTGTGTGTAAGGCTAGTCCCTGCACACCGATTTGTTGCAATATCTTTCCCTAGCCCCCCTTTTCTTGTTAACTCACTTGTGATCTGGCTTGACGACCCAGAAAGCGGTGATCTCTGTGTTATGTATTTTTCTCCTTCCTAAACCTGCTAAAAACCCTTGCTTGCATGACTAGTCTCTGCAAGCTGTTCAAGTAATTCTTGTTCCCTGTCTAAACCTTGCTTGGATCCTTCCCAACAACTGGATTGACAACCCAGAAGCAGCAAGTTAAATTCTGAACTTTAAATTCTGAAACCCTTTTTCTTTGAAAACCTTTACTTTTCTGTTGGAAACATAAAACCTGAAGATTTGGTTTAGCTTCTGCAAACCCTTAGAACCATCATAACCTTGTTGATCCCTGTGGAGACGATAACACAAACCCCCAGTTCATTCCTAGGCCAGCCTACTCCGACGATGAAGAAGATGCCTCGGATGATGAAGATGACGAGGACGAGGAGGAGGAGGTTGACGAGGAGATCGAGGCCGAAGCTGCCGACACTGCCACCGATGCAGCAATAGACACAACCAAATCAGCAGCAGCTGACATTCCTTCGGAAGCAGCTTCCGACACTACCGGTATCTCGGCAGCCACTCCAACACCCGAGGTTGCTCCAACAACCGAAGTTTCTCCTGCCGCCGAGACTGCGTCCGCTGACCCCAGTTCCTCCACTGCAGCTGCCTGAACTTATTACCAGATGAACCATTAAATCCCCGGAATACCGGGTGCAGATGTATATATACCCTTAAGTATTTCGTAGTGCTACTCTTATTTTGCTACTCTTATTGAAAACGGCTTAATGTCGGATCACTTTGCATCAAGTCCCCTAGTTTACTTTCTCGTTTACTATACTTCGCAGTGTTTGGATTCTATTGATGCAGTCGTCTGAAGATTCACCTCTAGCTCCATTTGATCCAGAACCTAAAAGAACTTTTCTTGCAAGAAGAAGAGCAGCTTCAGTGTCTTCAGTTGAGGAAACAGAGGAAAGACAGGCAGTAATCAACATGGGTGACAAGAAACTGAGAGATTTGTGGATCCCCAAGGATCAGATATCAAATGCAGATGTTATTATGCCTGCCATTCAGGCAAATAACTGGGAGATCAAGCCTGCTTTGATCAACATGGTGCGCACAATCCATTCAAAGGCAGTGCTTTGGAAAGCCCACATGAACATACCAGGAATTTTCTGGAGTATTGTAATACCCTCAAGCACAATGGTGTGCCCCCTGAGTCAATAAGGATGCAGTTGTTCCCCTTTTCTCTGTCAGGCACAGCAAAGATATGGTATCATGCTTTACCAGTTCATTGCAGAGACACCTGAGAACATTTGGTGCATGCCTTCTTTGAGAGATATTTTCCACCCACCAAAGCAGCTGAGTGCAGAGACAAAATCACTAGATTTGTGCAGTACAATGGTGAGAGTTTGTATGATACATGGCAGAGATACCAAGGACTCATCAGAATGTGCCCTAATCATGGTCAGGAACAGTGGCTAATTCTGCAGACATTCTACAAGGGTCTGACAGAACAGACCAGAGCTGATTCAGCAGTTGGTGGAGGAATTATGAACAAGACACTAGATGAAGCTACTGAATTAATTGAGAGTATGGCTTCTCATAATTTCTCCTGGACCAATGAAAGGACAGTTCATCCAAATGGTCAAGGTGCTCTGGAAGCAAAGCTTGATAGTTTGACAACTCAGATATCACAGCTCATGCAAGAGAAGAACAGCAAGGCAATAGTGCCTGTGAACCAAGTTTCTGCCGCTTGTCTCATTTGTGGAAATGAAGGGCATTCATCTCAAGAGTGTACTCTGTTTGTACCCACAGATAACCAAATGGCAGAAGTGAATTATGCTCAGAATCAAGGTCGTTATTCTCAGAGCTACAACCCTGCTTGGAGGAACCATCCCAACTGAAAGGGCATGGCATCCCCATGTGTGGTTTTGGTAATTAATGACAATCCCTATGGACTAATGGTTGCATTGAGTTATACTTGTAGTGTTTGTCCATAGACCATGCTTGAACTCCATATATTGGATTCAAGGTTGATGCCTTGAATATATTGATATAATGAAGTATTTGGCATCAAGATCATCGAGGTGTATGGATATATACTTGATATGATCAAGAAGAAGAGTATGGGATGACCAAGTTGTTATTCGAGGAGTTATCCGATGTTTGGTCATATGTGAGTTGAGCATATTGCAAGTATATCTTGAAGAAAAGGATTAGTGATCATTCATGGTTTTCTTCAAGACATCGTCTATTGAAAAGAGAAGAAAAGATACAAGGTTGATCAAGATATTGATCAACTCACAAAGCTAAAAGATGTACCAAGTGGGATCATGTATCTCTTGGTATGGTAAGCAATTGTCCATATAGCTTTGTGAACTAACCCATGATATGTGTGTGGCATTTATATGTATGGTTAGGTATCTTTCTATGGGCTAGCATCAAATGAAGATTTCATATAGCCCATGAAGGATGACGTCAAGTGGTGATCGTCATCAAGCTTGAGTTGTGCAAGTTCAAGAGAAGTATCTCGAAGATATTATATGTTTGAAGCTTGCCACCCATTTGGAGATAATGGTCAAGTGAAGATGTGCCGATGAGACACTAGTACAGAACGACACATCGGATACCCCTCTATGGAAACGACAGGCGTTAGGCGACGGAGAATCGCGCTTTCCGTGCGGCCAGTGCGTACAAACCTGACCTGGGCCGCGGCTGGCCCGTCAACATAGGTAACGGAGAAAGTATTAACTCCGTTACCCATAGTATTGGCAACGGTCTTAATTCTGGCTCCGTTTCCGATATGTGCCTCTATAGCAACGGAGACTTTTGGGTGTCCGTTTCCAATGTGAGGCGAGTAAATGCCATGGCGTAGTGGCACCGCCCACTACTCCTTGAAAACCCCAATCCTTGCTAGCTCAAGACGCCACCGAATCTGCTATCTCTCTCTCGCTCGCTCGCTCCCTCCTACTGATTAGCGAAGATGCCTCGCAGCAATGACACACATGAGCACACTGAGACGCCGCGGGACCGTCCCCCCGTCAGCGGCGAGTCCGTTGAAGGACCGACACCGGATACGAGCGACGACGAATACGCCAACTTCCATGATCCCACCTTGATGCTGGGCCCGCCGAAGGTTGATTCTGATGACGAGTCAACCGAAGAGGAGAAGGAGGAGGAGGACGACAAGGAGGACGAGGCGGAGGCGCCGGTCCCGAAGAAGGGAGCCCCTGCGATGGAGAGGAAAGCCGCCGCCACCGCCTCCGATATGCTGCCGCCACCGCCACCACCTCCAATGGCCCCCAATAAGCGAGGCCGTGAGAAGGACGAGGATTGCGCGGAAGCAGGGCGCAAGAAAAACAAGAAGTAGCTAGTAGTAGTTCTATAAGTTCTCCAACTGTAATTTACTTTAGTATTATTAATATGTATTGCGTATGTAATGTAGTAATCACTAATATTAATATAAGTATTCTATAAGTGGTTTTCTCCATATAGTAGAGATTAGGAAAATATTATTCCAGAGAGTGGAAGAAATTCCACAGAGTGGGCGCGTAGGTCCCACACCTCAGTGAAAGAAACACAAAGGAAACGGTCCTTCTAAAGAACCGTTTCCTATGTTTTACCTATATATATGGGCGTACAGAGCAAAACCTAACACTCGTTTCCTCACTCTGTCCCAGTATGCTAGATCTGTTCGTGGCGGCGCCTCCGGGCGTTGCGGCCATCGCCGGCGCTGTGGCGGCGCCGTCTCCACCCAGACGACGGCTATCACGGCGAGGTCTTCGCCATCTCCCCCGACACGGCGAGGTGTTCGCCATGTCCCCCGACACGGCGAGGTCTTCGCCATCTCGCCCGACACGGCGAGGTCGTCGCTCTGTCCGCTTCCTCCGCCTCCACCACTTCCGGATCTGCTAGATCCATCCAACGGCAACGTGAAGAAGGTATCAGATCCACATCCGGTAGTTCTATCTAGATCATTTCTTGATGTAGTTAACTTGCCTATTGTGCACTTGCAACTAGTTGTAGTTTAGCTAACTTGTTGAAAGTAGTTCAGTTCACATCCGGTAGTTCTATCTAGATCATTTCTTGATGTAGTTAACTTGCCTATTGTGCACTTGCAACCGGTTGTAGTTTCGCTAACTTGTTGATAGTAGTTCAGTTCACATCCGGTAGTTCTATCTAGATCATTTCTTGATGTAGTTAACTTGCCTATTGTGCACTTGCAACTAGTTGTAGTTTAGCTAACTAGTCCATGTGAAAACAAGAGTCTATTTCGGTGACACTGCATAAAAAAGTCGGAGACACAGAACAAACAACAAACATTACTCAAGAGAGTAGTGTTTGTTGACTTTCCCATAATGGCCTCCAATTATATACACAGGTACACACTATATACTACTGTATACTTCATATTATTGTGTTAAATTGTTTGTTCTATCTAGTAGTGTCAGAACTAACATAAATCCTTATTTACATTTAGGGATATCAAGATGTTCCCTTTTAAACTCCACCATACATATCCACCGTCGCTATTGTGACGTTTTGGTACACTGCATAAAATACTTTTTTAAGTATGAGTGTTTTATACAGTGTCGTCGAAATGTCACATCGGTGACGTATTAGATTAGATTTCGGTGACACTGCATAAAAAATCCAGAGCCAGTGGTGGCCTCCATGGAAAGGATGATCGTTGTCAGGCATCCTATGAAGCTGCAGACATCGCAATATCTTGTTGACAAGCCGTGTGTTGGCTGCTCCGGTTCATCAATAAGAGCCACCTCAAGACATAGGTAAGATATTGTTTCAGTTTGCTTAAATTCATAGTGTATTTGTTTTAGCATATGTATTTAACAACTAGCTGGGTGGCTCGCGCAATTGCGCGGCTAGTAATGCGATTATTTGAAATTTAATATTTAATGTACTTCTTTGTACGTTTAGCATGGTGACCCGCGCATTTACGCTCTAGATTTATAGGTGTTATTATACCATTTGTTTTGTTGGAACTTTGGGTGCCGATGTGCTATATATATAGAAAGACAGTTTATATTAAAAACATCATAGCCCAATTTTATGATGGGGTTATTTAGACATCTTTTTTTAAATTTCAATGTATATGTAATCCAGTTGTTTAGGATGTTGCATGTACTTTTGGTGTGAACACAAACAATGAGAAGTCTGTGACTTGCCGTCCGAAACTCGTTGACTTCAAGACTAATTTGTCGAATCTATCTCACAATACTCTTTATCTCTAAGTTTGTATCTTCATTTTTTGGAAATGGTCCACCGAGAAATACATTGAACTATTGACGTCTCGTAGTGAGAAGTTTTGTAATATTCCTCCGTGTTCTCATATTTGAAAAAATACACTTCTTTTGTGTGCAATGTCATGGCAATAGATTCTTTCATGCTAGCTTATTTTATTGCAATTGACATGTTTTATTTTCATCCAAGGAGATGAAACTTTAATTGTGTTTTATTTATAGAAATGCTTGAAGCATTTCTCCGTTGCACGATTACTTGTTATAACTTGTTCTTTTTCATGCTCATGTTTCCATCATACAATTTTTTTCTAAAACTGAATAGAAATTTCCAATGGTAAATAACTCAAAGGCATTTCTATCTATTAATAGTGTAGACGTGTTGTTTGCCAAGTCATCTTTTATGGTCCAGTATATATATGCTCCTTTTCTACCCGATGAAATTCCATAAGAATAATGCATGTTACTGTATGTATACTTGGTTGCACATATGAATAATGCATTGATGTTTTGCCAAGTCATCTTTTATGGTCCAGTATATATATGCTCCTTTTCTACCCGATGAAATTCCATAAGAATAATGCATGTTACTGTATGTATACTTGGTTGCACATATGCATAATGCATTGATGCATATTTCTGAAGAAAACATGCAGGCAGGCACGCATGTAGCTAGTACGATACAGTATAAGCATGCAGGCAGGCACGCATTGATGCATATTTCCATAAGACGTACCTGGTTGCATCTGTGAATGACGCTATTGTAAGTACGACGGAGCTGTCGTGCGTCAACTTCTCCTCCTTTAAAATAAAAGACTTCTCCTCCTTTTGCGAGCAAATTCCAGCACCATGTATTTCACTTGTTCCCAATCGTGGGCATAATTGAATTGCAGGAGCTAATCCAGTTACAGAGTCACAGAGGTCTCAACGTCGTTGTGGATGCCTGCTGGACACAATGCGCCGCCGTGGGTTGCTTCCAAGGTTTCGGATACCGGTTCAAAAAAAATTCCGGAGGGGGCCGGTATTTCCGGTAACCGGGGTTACCGGAAAATACCGGCCGGTAACCGGCCCAATATTTCGGCAAGAATTCAGGATTTAAACTTAAAACATCGGTTTTTTTCAAAATTTAAATTTTTCGAGCACAATTTTGTTTCAAATTTGACTAATCCGAGATTTTTCATCCGAGATGTGTAAATTTCGGGGGGGTCCGAGAAATCCGGTTACCGCGGAATTCCACGGAATTCCGGCCGGTAACCGAAACCTTGGTTGCTTCACGCGCGAACCTGAAAGCCAACGCCGGCGGGCCGGAGAAAATCGCCCGGCGCGACTCCGTGTCCTACGTCTGGACGACAATGCTTGCGGAGAGGACATAAACTGCTTGACCCACTAATCAGAAAATAATGAAGCCCATCTGAGGCAAAAATGCACGCCGGTCGCCGCGTCATCAAATCCTCTACGCTTACGTCACGTTTGGTCCTTGAGCTTGAGGTAGGCACGTCGGCATGGATTTAATACGGCGGCATGTCGGCTTTGCTAAAGACCTTGAGGTAGACTCACGCACGTTTTGTGTTCGATGGCACCCAGATCGCCGTGGTCGCCTCGGTTATCGGCAAGATTGATTGTTGCTGCCGTTTAGCCAATCTTGGATTTTTCTTCGATCAATTTAATGGCATCAGTAGTGGAGTGATTTTAAATAACATTCATTCAATTTATAATTGTTCCCGGGAACACGACATCGTACAAACCGGGAGAAATAGATAATCTGAAGTATGAATTTAATTGAGGTTATGTATTCATCCCTGCAAAAACAATGTCCACTGCACTTATTATCACGACACAATTAAATTGATGCACTAGCCAATTATCCCAAAAATCTGAACTGATGGGAAATGATTGTGCAATGTATATATTATATTCTGACACTCCCCCTCACGTCCAAGCTGTGGACTTTTTCTCACGAGCCTAGGACGTGGAATTTAGGGTGTCCGCAGATATTTTATTTTTAATACTGCGTTAGCCAGGATTTGAACTCTAAACTGATACCAAATTAAATTGATGCACTAGCCAATTATCCCAAAAGTCCGAACTGATGGGAAATGATTGTGCAATGTATATATTATATTCTGACAGACACGACACCGTACAAACCGGGAGAAATAAATAATCTGAAGTATGAATTTAGTTGAGGATATGTATTCATCCATGCAAAAACAATGTCCACTGCACTTGTTATCACGACCGGTGCACCATAATATGACGACGTATATTGTAGGATTGAAATTGGTGCAACTTATTACCTCAGAATCCATCCTTACATCATGCAGATGCAAGTGCAACATCAGGACTACCAATTCCTATGATCTCCTATGATCGTGCATGTATAACGTAGTGGCTGCAGGCTTACCATATGGTGCCCCCGAACTCATGGTTTGAAAGTTGTAGTCTAATCCAGCTCATCGATTTGGATGTCAGGTGCTTGAGTGGCAGCCACGAAGATCCTGATCGGCGATCGCCACCATGATTTAGGCTTAGTACGGAGAGCTGACTGGATCATGATGTGGCGGTCGGCCGGCGGCCCGGTCTTGCCTTTCATGAAGCTAGCTAAATTGTGTGGTCACTCGCACCTCATCCTGCCATGCCATCCATAGAGGTATACGTAGATGAGAAACCAATCGATTCCAGTGCGTGGAGAGCTGACTGGTTCTAGATGTGGCGGACCGTGGCCGCCGGCCGCCCGGCCTTGTCTTTCTTCAAGCTCTCAAGATTGCCCGGAGAGCAAGACTGTGGCCGCCGGCCGCCCGGCCTTGTCTTTCTTCATGCTCGCAAGATTGCCCGGAGAGGAATCGCATCTCCTCCTGGTATGCTTTATTATTGGATAACAAAGAAAAGGATTCCGATGCGCTCAGCTACGATTGGGATAGAGAAGACGGCGGGCCGTCGTAATAATTGTGGTGTCTCTGTATTGGTGTCAGATGCCCGTACGCTACGATCTAGAAAATACCAAAATAGCGCATACTTGTGTTAGGAAGGTATAATCGATCACGTATCCATGGAAATCTCTGTAGCCTTCTCGTAACCGACCTTGCTCCTCGCTTGTGCACGTTGCGGTAATTTTAAATCTACACCGTTCACTTTTCCTCGGTTAATCTGAGCCGTTGTTTATCTTGTGTTTTAATTATATAATAGATTGTAACTCTATTTACTAATGTATAGGGTCCAAAGCTTCAACATCCTTCTCTCAAGAAGTTGAGATAAGAAGATATAGCTAGAGTGACACCTGCGAGGATTGTGGAAAAGGATGTAGGGAAGAAATCATATATTCTTTCCGTCCTTTGACATGATAGGCTTAGTATAGATGAAATCTGTTATCGTTTTACCTCTTATGTTTGTCACATCTTGTGATGCAATTGTAAAGGTGAAATTGTGATGGAAATGTAAAGTTACATTGTGATATGAATGAAATATGTTGCCGTTTTAGTATTTGAGCTTGTGCTGTGAGATTTTAAGTATCTAGTGCCATTTGTAAACGTGGCATCCTGTAACCGAAATATGAGAAATGCTCAGTGCAAACGGGTGGATGGAAAACTCCGTATCTGATGAAGGAAAACTAAGAAAACGGAGGTCTGCGCACAACCGTTGCCAAATGGAGACCTCATCGGAAACAGTTTTTGGCCTCCGTTACCGATGAAGGCCTTCACATCAGTGACAGAGGCGGGGACACGGACCCTTTCTCCGTTGCCGAAGAGGTTTTTGGCCCGTTTCCGATGTGTCGTTCTGTACTAGTGAGAGGCTCTCCCATAGTGGAGCATGGGGGAGAAATATGTGGATATTCACCAAGCGAAGCACAATCAAGAAAGGTGGTCCACTTGAGAAGATCAAGATCGTCATCATCTAGTCAAGTGGAATGCGCAAGGCAAAGGTATGATCGTGATAGGGTTTCTATTTTACCGGTCTCATGTTGTTAGTCCGGAGACCGGGTTATAGGATAGATACCGTACTATCAAGAGGGGCTCTCGACTAAAGCTTAAGCGTATCAGTAGGAAATCACTCGTCGTTATCTTTCCAACGAAGTTGGTTTCATCTCATTTGGAGTTTTCACGCAAAAATTATTGCCGTTTTCGTATCGGTGTTTTTGAAGTTGCAGGTTTTTAAGCTCTGGCCGGAAGTTCCGGTTGGGCCGGAAGTTCTGGCCTCAGGGGCGGAAGTTCCGGTCAGAACTTCCGGCCGACATTTTTCGCTGTTTTTGTGTTCTGTTCTCGACCGGAAGAAGTGCCAGAAGAAGTGCCTGAAGTTCCAGCCCAACCGGAAGTTCCAGCCCAAGTGATTCTGCGCGAAAAGAGTTGCAACGGGCAGATTTTCTGGGAGGGGTATATATACCCCTCCACCTACCTCCAGCCAGCTAGCTCTGCCCAGCACGTTTTGCTTTCTCTCTCCTTCATTGTTGCAAGCTCATTTCTTTGATATCTCCCAATCCCTCCACCCAAACTCTTTGATCCTTGGAGGATTGAAGGAGAAGACCTAAATCTATTGTTCCACCAATCCATCTCTCCTCTAAGTGAGAGGAAGCCTTTGGATCTTGATCTTGGGGTTCCATTTGTTGAGTTCTTCCTTGTTCTTCCTCTCTTCTCCCCCCACAAGTATTAGTTGCTTTTGGTGGGATTTGAGAGTGAAGGATTTTGAGCACTTCTTGTGTTCTTGCCCATTGCATCGGTTGCATCGGTTTGAGTTCTCCACGGTGACACGTGGAAATCGAAGTTGAGAAGCTTGTTACTCTTGGGTACTTGGGGTGCCATAGAGCTTGTCCTCTTGGGTACTTGGAGTGCCCTAGACGGTTCTAGTTGATCTCGGAGTTTTGGTGGCTCGCAGGATAGTTGGGAGCCTCCAATTAAGTTGTGGAGACGCGCCCCAACCTTATGATTCTTGTGGCTTTGGGAGCCGCGGAAATTCGGTGAGAGCATCCAATTAAGTTGTGGAGTGTGCCTCATCCTTGTACGGGTTCGGTGACCACCCTTATGTGTCCCATAGTGGTTCGTGGCACTTCGCATTGGTGGAGGCACGAAGGAGATTACGGTGTGCCATTTGACGGCTATTCAGGGATCACTTTGTGACTCCGCACCGCTCCAATGGAGACGTAGCTTCCATTGGGAAGTGAACTTCGGGATAAATCATCGTCTCCAAGTGCCTCGGTATTTCTATACTCGAGCTTCTTACTTATGCTATTTACTTTGTGATAGCCATCGAGGTTGAAGTAATATATCTTGCTATCACATATTTGCTTATATTGTTTAGCATAAGTTGTTGGTGCACATAGGTAAACCTAGCTTATTTAGGTTTCGTGCTTGATAAATTAAACACTAGTTTTATTCGCATTTATTCAAGCCTAAACCATAAAGAATTTTAAATCGCCTATTCACCCCCCTCTAGGCGACATCCGTGTCCTTTCACCAACCTATCATACAAGAATGCAGCTCAGCAGAGTTATCCTCAAGCAAATCAACAGAATTACCATCAAGCAGCTCAGCCATAGTATGCTCAAACATCACAGCAAAATTTCAGACCTCAAGGCAATATGCAGTACCAACAGCAACAGCAGAATCAAGCTAATCAGCAGAATGCTTCTACAAGCAACAGCAAGTCTGAAATAAATGAAATGATGAGGCTGCAGAAAGAAATGTTCAGTGGTATGCAGGAAACAATGAAGATGCAGTCTGAACTTTTCTATAAAACAATGCAGCAACTACAGCTGGAATCTCTAACAATCAAGGCAATCAGCCTGAGAACAAGTTGCCAGCACAAGCAGAAAAGAATCCAAAACAGTGTGGTGCCATATCCACTACTGTAGTTGTAGATGCTGTAACAACTAGGAGTGGAATAAACACTGAACCAGTGCTCAAAACACCCCAGCTGTCACTTATGTAGCACCACAAAGAAGAGTTCATAATCAGCAAAAGCTAGGCAAGAAACTGTCCCAGAAGAGAAGGTGGCAGAGCCAGAAATTGCAGAGCAGCCTGCTACTGAAACTGAAAAACAGCTAACACTGTAACAAAACCTGCATCAGAAAAGCCTGTTTTACAGAAAATACCATTTCCTGAAAGATTGGAGAAATCTAAGGATGAAAAGCAGTATGCTAAGTTCCTGGAAACTATGAAGGAAGTTCAGATCACAATACCCATTCTGGATGCAGTGTTACACATTCCCTTGTATGCAAAATTTTCAAAGACCTGATAACAAAGAAGAGAAGCTTGGATGACCCAGAAATTGTTGCTCTGACAGAGATTGCAGTGCTGTCATACTGAATTATATGCCAAAGAAGCTGGGTGATCCAGGGAGTTTTAGCATCCCATGTGTTGTGGGAAAGAGAACATTCACACATTGTGTGATTTGGGTTCATCAGTTAGTGTTTTACCTTTGGCTGTCAGTCAAATATTGCAGTTAGGAATTCTGAAGCCTACATCAATGACTCTGCAGTTAGCTGACAGAACACTGAGGAAACCAGCTGGAATTCTTGAAGATGTGCCAGTACAAGTTGGAAATTTTGCTTATCCAGTCGATTTTGTGGTACTGGAAATGGAAGACAATTCTGAATCCATGATACTAGGCAGACCTTTCTTGGCAACAGCTGGAGCAATAATAGATGTAAAAGGTGGAACTCTGAAACTGCAGTTTGGTTCTGAACAAGCTGAGTTCAGCATGAAGCATGCCTCTCATCTGCCAAACATACTGGAGCAATGCCAGTCCATTGATGTAATAGACCAAAGTGTGTTGGATACACTACAAGAAATGCAGACAGAAGAACCTGAAGCACAAGTGTTTGTGACAGCAGATAGTCCTAATCACCAGGAGCTGTGTGGAATATCTCTATGTGAAAAAGATGCAGATGCTGAAGGAATTGAAGTTTGCAAACCAGTTCACAATTCTATAGTTGAGCTGAAAGAATTACCATCTCATCTGAAATACATATTCCTTGAGAAAGAAAAGATACACCCAGTGATAATCAGTTCTGCTCTGGACAATGAGCAAGAAGAAAGCTTGTTGTCAGTATTGAGCTGTACAAGAATGTTATTGGGTACTCTATTGATGATATCAGAGGAATTGATGAGAAGTTGTTCTCACAGAATACACTTAGAAGATGGCAGTAAACCAACTAGAGAAGGGCAGAGAAGACTGAATCCAGCAATGCAAGAAGTGTGAAAAAGAAGTACTGAAACTGCTAAAGGCAGGAATGATTTACCCCATTTCTGACAGTGAGTGGGTGAGTCCTATACACATTGTGCCTAAGAAAGGAGGTTATACAGTGGTAGAAAATGAGGAAGGGAGATTAATGACCACAAGACCAGTTACTGGATGGAGAATGGTCAATGACTTCAGAAAACTGAATAAGGCAACTAGGAAAGATCATTTTCCTTTGCCATTTATGGATCAGATGCTAGAAAGGCTTGCTGGTCAGAAATTTATTGCTATCTAGATGGATATTCTGGGTTTCTGCAAATACCCATTCATCCATCTGACCAGGACAAGACAACATTCACTTGTCCATATGGAACATTTGCTTATAAGAGATTACCATTTGGTTTGTGTAATGCACCTGGCACATTTCAGAGGTGTATGATGTCTATATTTTCTGATCAAATTGAGAAGATCATGGAAGTGTTCATGGATGATTTCACAGTATATGGAAAAACATCTCTTGCCTGAAAAATCTGACAGCAGTATTACACAGATGCTCTGAACAAAATTTGATCTTAAATTGGGAGAAGTGTCACTTCTTGGTAACTGAAGGCATAGTGCTTGGTCACTTGGTGTCTGCCAGAGGAATAGAAGTGGACAAAGCAAAAGTAGATGTAATTGCTAAACTACCTCCTCCTGAAAATGTAAAAGGAATACAGAGTTTCTTGGGACATGCTGGTTTCTACAGAAGGTTCATCAAAGATTTTTCTCACATTGCAAAACCACTTACACACTTGCTGAATCATAATGTAGAGTTTGTGTTCGATGAAGCATGTATGCAAGCTTTCAACAAGCTAAAAGAAGCTCTGGTTACAGCTCCAATTGTGCAACCACCTGACTGGACAGTGCCATTTGAACTGATGTGTGATGCAAGTGATTTTGCAGTAGGAGCAGTACTTGGTCAGAGAAAAGAGAAAGCAGTTCATGTGATTTACTATGCCAGCAGAACATTAGATGAGCTCAGATCAACTACACAACCACTGAGAAGGAATTGCTAGCAGTAGTGTTTGCATTTGATAAATTCAGACCCTATCTTGTTGGGCACAAGTGTGTTGTTTACACAGATCATGCAGCAATAAAATACTTGGTGAGCAAAAAGGATGCTAAGCCTAGGCTGATCAGATGGATTCTCTTGCTGCAAGAGTTTAATATTGAAATCAAGGATAAAAAGGGATCTGAAAATTCAGTAGCAGATCACCTGTCAAGAATCAATTGCCCAGAAGGCAGAGAGATACAAGATAGAATGCCTGGTGAGCAGCTAATGGCAGTAAATGCTAGTTCTCCTTGGTATGCAGATATTGTGAATTATCTGGTTGTGAAATTATGCCAGCAGATATGTCTTACCAGCAGAAAAAGAAGTTCATGCATGATGCAAAAAGCTATTACTGGGATGAGCCATTCCTGTACAAGCATTGTGCAGATGGAATTGTGAGAAGATGTGTGCCAGCTGAAGAAATCAGTGATGTTATGTACCAATGCCATGCAGGCATGTATGGAGGCCATGCTGGAGTTATGAAGACCCAAGCAAAAATTCTGCAAGCAGGATTCTATTGGCCTAACTTGTTCAAAGATGTGCATGATTATATCAAGCAATGTGATCCCTGCAGAGAACTGGAAAAATATCAAGAAGAAATGAAATGCCACAGAAGGGAATTCTGGAGGTGGAACTATTTGATGTATGGGGAGTGGATTTTGTTGGTCCTTTACCATCATCAAATGGATACAAGCATATACTAGTTGCAGTGGATTATGTGTCCAAATGGGTTGAAGCAATACCCACTGTCAGTGCTGATTCAAAAGCTGTCTGCAAATTCTTCAAAACTGTCATTTTCCCAAGATTTGGAGTACCAAGAGTAGTGATCAGTGATGGTGGAGCTCATTTCAACAATGAACAGTTAGAGAAGCTTCTGAACAAGTATGGTGTGAGAAACCACAGAGTAACTACACCTTACCATCCTCAAGCCAATGGACAAGTTGAGCTGTCAAACAGAGAAGTGAAACAAATTCTGGAGAAAGTTGTTTCTAAGTCCAGGGGGATTGGTCAACAAAATTGCCAGATAGCCTGTGGGCATACAGGACAGGATATAAGACACCTATTGGTATGTCACCATTCAGGCTTGTCTATGGAAAAGCATGTCATTTACCTGTTGAGCTAGAACACAGAGCACAGTGGGCAATGAGGAAGCTGAACATGGATTTAGGCAAAGCTGGAACTGCAAGAAAGCTTCAGATGTGTGAGTTAGAGGAACTGAGAAATGATGCTTATGAAAGCTCAAGATCTATAAGGACAAGACCAAGAAATGGCATGACAAGCACATTCTCAGAAAGGAATTCAGTGTTGGACAGACAGTGTTGGTTTATGACTCCAAACTGCATTTGTTCTCTGGAAAATTCAAGTCAAGATGGTTTGGCCCTTGTGTCATCAAGAGAGACCTAGGACATGGTGCTTTTGAAGTACAGAGTGCAACAGATGGTACTTTCAAGGTGAATGGACAGAGACTGAAGCATTACAGAGCAGGAGAGCAGTTGAACACTGAAGAAAGTGAAGAAACAGATGATGATGAAGCTGAGGATGATCCCAATGCATCCTCTGCAGCTGAGAACCAGTGAAGGAGCTACAGTCAGGCTCATGACTATAAACAAGCGCTCATCAGGAGGCAGCCTGGTACCCTTGTACATTATTTGCATGTTATTTCCATTTACTTGTTATGTTTTTTTTGTGTTTTTCTTTTGTCTTTGTTTTTCAGATTTTGAATAAAAGGAAGAGGAGAAGTTTTGGCTATGATATCAAGAAGCAAGAAGCAGAAGTAAACACCAGGTGGAAACATTCCAATCTTTTATATCTTATTCACAGCATGAATAATATTGTTATGCCATGTTTCAGATTTATGATCAATTTGGCAATTTTATGGCTGTTACAAAAATTTATGGTTTTGCTCTGTTCTGATAAATAGCATTACATGCTGTTGTGAATCATGTATTGTATCTGCTTATTATTCTTGCAAAGGCTATGTTCAGACCCATTTCTCAAAACAGAATTATTTATTTCTCTGTTCAAATACTTGTGGAATACTTGATAATGCCATTTGCTATGAAACTGAACTATATGATCCATTTTAGAGCCATTTACTAACTCCATCCTGCACATTTGCATTTTTGGCATTAGCAATCAATATCTCTGGATAGTGATTTGTGAAGCACTAACACTAACACTAACTGAAAATGTGTAACAGAAACAATTTTTGCATTAGCAACCACAATCTCGGGATTGGGGTATGTGACGCACTAACAGAAAAATTAACTGAATCTTAAGCAACAATTTTTGCATTAGCAGCTATGATCCTGGGATGGTAGCTTGTGACGCACTAACTAAAAAAACAAGTATCTTCCTAACACTAACTAACTAATCATGCATCCTTGCAGCATTAGCCTATTATGTTCCCTGGAACTGTAGTAGGTGAAGCACTGACTAAGCATGCATTCTTGCATTATGGCTATTTCTGGATCATTTACATTCCATTTCTGTGCAAATTGTCTTATCATACTAATCCCAAGCATTTGAACTTAGAAATGGTTAAATTCTGCTATTTGAAACTTGTTTCCAAACTAGCACTTGCTCAAATAGTAACAGAACTGCATTGAATCCAATTAGAATGAACTGCTAAGTTTTCAGAACTTGCACTATTCATATTCTGTTTGTTCTCATTTGTATCCAATTTCTTTACTTGAGGACAAGCAAAGGTTTAAGTCTGGGGGTTTGATCACCATCATTTATATGCATAATTCACAGACCTAAAACCTCAAAAACCTCACTGTTTCTATATCCAGAACTGCAAATATCCATTTGATATTGCTTTTCACTCATTTTGCAGTTCAGTGCGCAAAGGCACATAATCTTCAGAAGACCACAAGAGAAGAGAAGAAGCAATTCAAATAAGTTTGAATCATAGAAAGGGAAAGAAGATCAACTTGGAGATCAAGGAAACCACAAAAGGCATAAAGGCAAAAAGGTGAAAAAGAGAGAAACATGCCATGTGCACTGTGAGCTTGATGGCTACGTGTTGGTGAACCCCAAGAGGAAGGTTATGATGTAGACAGCAGAAGTTTTCCCTTGAGAAATCTACCCAAGGTTATCAATCCAGTAGGACTTGATGATCTATTGGAAGGTTGTTGATGTTGACTCCCCCTGGCGCTAGGGAGCTTGCACCAACGTGGAATCTACACAGACACAAACCAGAACTTTGCCCAACACGAAACAGAGAGGTTGTCAATCTCTCCGGTCTTGCAGAAACAAAGAGTTAAACATATGGTGTGGAAAACAGCAGGAAAAACATCAAGTAATAGGAAACAGATGATTGCAGCAGGTTGTGTAAACAGTATGAGGAAATTGGACCAGGGTCCACAGTTCACTAGTGGTGTCTCTCTCAGAACAGATAACTAGCATGTTGGGTAAACAAATTACAGCTGGGCAATTGACAAATAGAAAGGGCATAACAATGCAATACATGCCAAGATGTCTACTATGAAATCTAGTTGGGCATTACAACAAAGTACATAGACCGTTATTCCAACAGCATCTATGCCTAAATAATCCACCTTCAAGGCAGCATCCGCATCCCATTCAGTATTAAGTTGCTAACAACAGATTATTGCATGAAGTAAAGTGTGTAATGTAATCAATACAAGTGCCCTTGGACACTGCACCAATGTTTTATCCCTAGTAGCAACAGCACATCTACCATCTTAGACCTTTCTGTCACTGATCCAGATATCTAGAGACTGAACCCACTATCGAGCATAAATACCCCCCTTGGAGTCACAAGCATCTACTTGGTCAAAGCATCTACTAGCAACGAAGAGCATGCAAGATCAAGAGCACATAGATAAACAACTTGAATAAACATGGTATCAATATTCATCGGATCCCAACAAACACAACATCTAACATTACAATAAGATGATCTTGATCATGTTAGGCAGCTCACAAGATCTAAACATGGAGGCACAAGGTAGAGAGACAACCATCTAGCTACTGCTATGGACCCGTAGTCCAGCGGTGGACTACTCACGCATCACTCCAGAGGCAGGCATGGTGATGTAGAGCCCTCCGGTGACGATCTCCCCTCCGGCAGGGTGCCGGGAAGAGCTTCAGAACTCCTCCAATCTGAGATTGACGATGACGGCCGCGACGGAATTTTTCGTGGAATATGATCGACCGTAATAGGGTTTTTGCATCGTGGAGAATATATAGGCGAAGAGGCGGCGTCGGTGGCCGAGGGGGGTCACCACACCATAGGGGGGGCGCAGGCCCACCCTGGGCCGCGCCCTAGTGTGGCGTGGCCCCCTGGTGGGTCTGCTCCGACTCCCCTTTGGACTCCATGATCACCTCGTGATATTATTGACAATGTCTTTTGTTTCGTCCAATTCCGAGAATATTTCCTTAATAGATTTTCTGAAACCAAAAACAGCAGAAAACAGGGAACTGGCACTGTGGCATCTTGTTAATAGGTTAGTCCCAAAAAATGCATAAAAATGATATGAAGTGTAACCAAAACATGTAGCAATTGATATAATAACAGCATGGAACATCAAAAATTATAGATACGTTTGAGACGTATCAGAGCTGTGGCCAAGGAGGAAGCTTCCCTCTCCATCAACTCATACCACACCTCCACCACAAATGGAAAAAGTTGTATAAAGCCACCACCACCACAGAGCATCTCTCTCCGCCATTCTCTCACTCTCGGCTCGCCAGCCACTCGCCATGCTCCGCCATTCACTCCACTCCACTACACCTTTCCACCACCAACCAAGAACACCAAGAAATCTAAGAACCAGCGCAAGAACAAGAAGATGAACAAGATGCACAAGATGATCAGGAGAAGAAGTACAAGGCCTTGGTGACCAGAGGCTCATGATCTACAACTCTTCTTCCACCCCTCTGCTTCCTCTGCTTCGACTAGGGTTTCTGTGAGCTAAATCTAAAGACTTCTCTCCACTTTCTTGTGGAATCCTGTGTGAAACTCGTAGATCATCCATCTGCAAGTAGAGCTTGTAATATTTGGTTACTGCAGTGAATTGAGTGACACAGTTCTCCGTTTTACCTGAAGATTTGCATGTTTTGCCTGCTGTGTGTCTTGATCTGTGTGTGTAAGGCTAGTCCCTGCACACCGATTTGTTGCAATATCTGTCCCTAGCCCCCCTTTTTTTGTTAACTCATTTGTGATCTGGCTTGACGACCCAGAAAGCGGTGATCTTCGTGTTATGTATTTTTCTCCTTCCTAAACCTGCTAAAAACCCTTGCTTGCATGACTAGTCTCTGCAAGCTGTTCAAGTAATTCTTGTTCCCTGTCTAAACCTTGCTTGGATCCTTGCCAGCAACTGGATTGACAACCCAGAAGCAGCAAGTTAAATTCTGAACTTTAAATTCTGAAACCCTTTTTCTTTGAAAACCTTTACTTTTCTGTTGGAAACATAAAATCTGAAGATTTGGTTTAGCTTCTGCAAACCCTTAGAACCATCATAACCTTGTTGATCCCTGTGGAGACGATAACACAAACCCCCCAGTTCATTCCTGGGCCAGCCTACTCTGACGATGAAGAAGATGCCTCGGATGATGAAGATGACGAGGACGAGGAGGAGGAGGTTGACGAGGAGATCGAGGCCGAAGCTGTCGACACTGCCACCGATGCAGCTGCCGACACAACCAAATCAGCAGCAGCCGACATTCCTCCGGAAGCAGCTTCTGACACTACCGGTATCTCGGCAGCCACTCCAACACCCGAGGTTGCTCCAACAACCGAAGTTTCTCCTACCGCTGAGACTGCGTCCGCTGACCCCAGTTCCTCCACTGCAGCTGACTGAACTTATTACCAGATGAACCATTAAATCCCCGGAATGCCGGGTGCAGATGTATATATACCCTTAAGTATTTCGCAGTGCTACTCTTATTTTACTACTCTTATTGAAAATGGCTTAATGCCGGATCACTTTGCATCAAGTCCCCGAGTTTACTTTCTCGTTTACTATACTTAGTAATCTTTGCTCTTGTCTACCATTTCGGCGTTCGATAGTCGAGTCACAAGACCAAAATTATAGCATACAGTACTTGTAAACTTTGAGGTAAGATTCAGAGTCATCCGACACAAAGAAAAGGAATGAAAAACCGGGTTAGTAAACAACATATGTCGGATCCTTTTAGGACCGAGTCCCGAGTTCATTTTCATGTTCACCATATACCATAATCTCTGCTCTTGACTGCCATTTCGGCGTTCGTCAGTCGAGTCACAAGATCACAACAAAATAGCATACATTACTTTGAACTTTGAAACGAGGTCAAAAAACCATCTGACATATAAACAACATAAACAAAACTGAGATAAAACACATGCATATGGACAAGGCAGTCCCCGATTTTCTTTTCAGAGTGCCGGCATTTTATTCAAAGGAAACCGAGATACATACATTGCGCCCTTATGAGTAAAAGGGTCGGAGTACAGCTACATTCCAGGGTGGTTTATCTCCTCTCCGGATTTGTCGATTACATTTTTCCTCGGTTCCTGCGCATCTATAAGATAGTACGAATCATTATGTAGAGCCTTTCTCACAATGAATGGTCCCTCCCATGGAGGTGACAACTTGTGTCGGCCGACACTGCGCTGCACTAGCCTCAGTACCAAATCTCCTTCTCGGAATACCCGAGGGCTGATCTTCCAGCTATGATAGCGTTGGAGATTTTGCTGATATATCGCCGACCGAGATAAGGTCAGCTCTCTTGCTTCTTCGAGCAGATCAACATCGTTTTTCCGAGCTTCTTTTGCCTCGGTTTCAGTGTACATCGCAACTCTCGGTGAGTCATACTCCATGTCGGTCGGCAAGACCGCTTCTGCTCCATAGACCATAAAGAATGGCGTATAGCCAGTTGAGTGATTCGGTGTGGTCCTTAGACCCCACAATACTACTGGTATCTCCTCTATCCAGCATCCCGGAGTTCGCAACAGTGGTTCAATCAACCGGGCTTTGATGCCGGCCAACACCAACGCATTTGGTCTTTCCACTTGTCCATTTGCCTCTGGGTGCGCCACCGAGGCTATGTCCAACTGAATTCTCTTTTCAGCACAAAACCGAGCAAATTCTCCCACAGCAAAGTTTGTGCCATTATCCGAGATAATACTATGGGAGTAACCATATCTCAAAATGATGTCCTTCAAAAAGGACACAACAATGTGACCATCACACTTCCTGATTGGCTTCACCTCAATCCACTTGGTGAACTTGTCCACCATCACCAGCATATGAGTCAAGTTACCTCGGGCTGGTTTGAACTCCCCCACCATATCCAGACACCAAACAGCAAAGGGCCAAGTGATTGGAATTGTCTTGAGTGCCAAACCTGGCAAGTGGATCTTCTTAGCAAATCTCTGACATCCCTCACACCTTCTAACAATATCTTCTGCCTGGTGCAAAGCATTGGGCCAATAAAATCCATGCCGGAACACTTTAGCTACCAAAGCTCTAAATGAAGCATGATGACCACACTCTCCTTGATGAATTTCCAGGAGCATTTCTTGCCCTTCCTCCGGCTCGACACAGCGCTGCAGTACCTCGGTTACACTTCTCTTGTATAACTCCTTGTTGATGATGGTGTATGCCTTGGATCTTCTTTGCACTTGCCTAGCCTCAACTTCATTACTCGGCAAACTTCCATCCATCATATATGCCATTATAGGTTGTGCCCATTCTGGCACAGGACACACAGGAAAGACCGGATCATCCACCTCCATGAGATCAACTGACATTGCTTCCTCCGACATTGAGTAACCAATCCCCGAGTTCTGCCAAGCAGTCTCTGGGTTTTCCCAAATGGACCCGACATCAACGTCCATGGGCACAGCTCCAGATTCCGGTTTCGCCGGGATAAATATTGATTTGGACTCCAGAGATGGTTTGATCAATGGCTTCCTCAGATGCTCCAAGGATATGCCGGGTGGAATCAGATCCCGAGATGAGCCTAACTTGGACAATACATCGGCAGCTTCATTTTCCGCCCGAGGCACATGCTTGAACTCGCAACCGTAGAAAAATCCCGAGATTTTCTAAACATGGAACCGATACAATGCCATGTTGGCATCTAAAGCATCCCAATTTCCCGAGGATTGTTGTACGATCAGATCCGAGTCTCCAAAACATTCTATCTGGCGGATCCCAATTTCCTTGGCCACATTGAGCCCATGGATCAGTGCTTCATACTCGGCCACATTGTTAGATGCTGCAAAATGAATCTGTAGTAGATATCTCAGCTGGTCTCGCTTCGGCAAGGTAAGAACTACTCCGGCACCCAAACCAATCTTGGTCTTGGAGCCATCAAAATGCATCCTCCAATAATTGGAGTCAGGCAGTGGTGGCTCATATTGCATCTCGGCCCAATCTACCAAGAAATCCGACAGTGCCTGAGATTTAATGGCATCTCTTCTTTCATCAGGCAGTGGTGGCTCATATGTGGTGTGTAAGGGGACATCTCTATGGCCCATTTGGCTACTCGGCCACTTGCATCTTTGCAACCGATGATCTCCGAGATAGGAGCCTCACATACCACTGTGATTGAATGCTCTTGGAACTAATGTTTCAACTTCTTAGCAGTCAGATAGACACCATATGTCATCTTCTGGTAGTGAGGATAATTCTGCTTGGATAACGAGATCACCTCACTCAGATAATATATCGGCCTCTGCACGGTTTTCCCATTTTCTTCTCGCTCCACCACCACTACAACACTCACAACTCGGTTTGTGGCTGCAATGTAGAGCAACATCGGCTCCTTGGGCAATGGTGAGGCTAGTATCGGCGCAGTTGCCAACATCTTTTTTAACTCGGTGAACGCCGCATCAGCTTGCGGAGTCCACACAAAATTGTTACTCTTTTTTATTAATTGGTACAGAGGCAAAGCCTTTTCTCCCAACCTGCTAACAAACCGACTCAAGGATGCCAAACATCCAGTGAATTTCTGCACGTCCTTGAGACATGTCGGTAATTTCATGCTTTCAATAGCACGGATCTTTGTCAGGTTTACCTCGATACCTCGGCTTGACACAAGGAAACCGAGTAACTTGCCTGCCGGCACACCAAATGTACATTTATCCGGGTTAAGTTTCATCCGGTATTTCCTCAAGTTCACAAAAGTTTCTCTAAGATCATCAATCAGAATGGATTTATCTTTAGTTTTTATGACGACATCATCGACATACACCTGCTCATTTTTGCCTATTTGCTCATGCAAACATTTCTGCATACATCTCTGATACGTAGCACCAGCATTTCTTAAGCCAAAGGTCATGGCATGATAGCAATAAGCCCCATACGGGGTAATAAAAGCAAATTTCAATTGATCAGCAAGGTTCAGAGGTATCTAGTGAAACCAGAATACGCATATACAAAGGATAACAGCTCACACCCGGCTGTGGAATCGATCACTTGATCGATCCGAGGCAGCGGGAATGGATCCTTAGGACATACCTTGTTCAAGTTCGTGAAATCGATACACATGCGCTACACCGTGGCCACCAAAGGTTCATCCTTTTTCTATTCTACCAGGACCGGGTTAGACAACCAGTCCGGGTGCAGCACCTTCATGATGAAACCAGCCGCAAGCAACTTGGCCATCTCATCACCTACTACTTTCCTCCTCTCATCCGAGAGACGTCGTGTCGGTTGCTTCACCGGCTTCATGTCCGGCCTGACGAACAAAGAGTGCTCAGCCAACTCCCTCGGAACACCTAGCAGGTCCTGATTCAACCATGCAAAGATGTCCCGATTCTCACAGAGGAAGTGACTGAGCTTGCTTTCCTATTTCTCGGTTAACCCAGAACTGATGATGACGTTGTGTTCCGGGAATGCCGGGTCAACATTGATCTTCTTGGTCTCCTTTGGCACCTCGAAAGTTGCATTCTGCTCTGGGTTAGCCATACCCGGCATGCCGAGTTGCGCGGATTGAGCCAGCGCCACCACTTCATGGATCTTCTTCTTCTCTGCAGCAATAATCAATGACTCGGCCAAGCAAGATCCAGCCGAGGCACACTCCAATGCACATTTGTAATCACCCGAGATGATGATGATGCCATTAGTACCCGACATTTTCATCTTGAGGTAACCCACATGGGTTGATATCATGAACTTGGATAGCGCAGGCCTGCCGAGTAAAGCATGGTATGGACTTTCGAGGTCCACCACCTCGAACTGGATGCTCTCAGTTCTGCAGTTGTCCTTGGTGCCGAACAAGACATCCACCCAGATTTTGCCCATGGGTGCACATGAGACACTGATACGTCTCCAACGTATCTATAATTTCTTGTGTTCCATGCTTATATTTTACCAACTGCTACATGTTTTATTCACACTTCATGGCATTTTTATGCATTTTCTGGGACTAACCTATTAACAAGATGCCACAGTGCCAGTTCCTGTTTTCTGCTGTTTTTGGTTGCAGAAAAGCTGTGCTGCAAATATCCTCGGAATTGGACGAAACGAAATGCCACGTTCCTATTTTTCCAACACGTTCACGAAGTCCGAAGGAGAGACGAAGGGGGGCACCGAGGCTCCGTCCCCACCCCATGGCGCGGGTGGGCCCCCTGGTGCGCCGCCAGGTGGGAGCGAGCCTCGGGCCTCCACCGACATCGCCCCTTCACCTATTTATTCCCCCCAGGCGAAAACCCTAAAACACCGAGCCATATTCCAGAAGAAGTCCCGGAGCGCCGACGCCATCGAAACCTAGTTTTGGGGGTCAGAATGTACTATTCCGGCACCTTGCCGGGACGGGGATCGACCCCCGGAGCCTTCTCCATCGACGCCACCACCTCCATCATGCTCCGTGAGTAGTTCCCCCATGGACTACAGGTTCTAGCTGTAGCTAGTTGGTACTCTCTCTCCCATGTACTTCAATACAATGATCTCATGAGCTGCCTTACATGATTGAGATCCATCAGATGTAATCGGTGTTGTGTTTGTTGGGATCCAATGAATTGTTACATTATGATCAGTCTATCTATAAGTTTGTGAAGTTATTGTTGCTGCAATCTTGTTGTGTTTAATACTTGCCACTAGTGCACGAGTGGCATGATCTTAGATTTAAGCTCTATAATTATTGCTTAGATTGTATCTACAAGTTGTTTGCACATGTCTCTGTCCGGAACCCGAGGCCCCAGAGTGACAGCAATTGGGATAACTGAAGGGGATGGTTTAGATATGAGGATCACATGTTTTCACTAAGTGCTAATGCTTTGCTCCGGTGCTCTATTAAAAGGAGTACCTTAATTACCAGTAGATTCCCTTGAGGCCCCCTGCAAACGGGCTGGTAGGACAAAAAATGTTGTGCAAGTTTCTCATTGCGAGCACGTATGACTATATATGGAAAACATTCCTACGTATAATTAATAGACTAGATGTTCCGTTTTAATGCTATTTCAATTCTATCAATTTCCCAATTGTAATTTGTTCACCCAACACTTGTTATTGGAGAGTTACCACTAGTGTAGATAGCTGGGAACCCGGGTCCATCTGTCATCATCAAATACTCATTCGGTCCTATATGCCATTATAAGTAGTATCAACTATTTTCTGGTGCCATTGCCTCTGTGTTACTGCTACTGTTGATGTGTTACTGTTACTATTGCTCTCATATTACTGCTGCTTTCACTTCACCCCTGTTACTAGTGCTTTTCCAGGTGCAGATGAATTGACAACTCCGCTGTTAAGGCTTATAAGTATTCTTTGTCTCCCCTTGTGTCGAATCAATAAATTTGGGTTTTACTTCCCTCGAAGACTGTTGCGATCCCCTATACTTGTGGGTTATCAAGACTATTTTCTGGCGCCGTTGCCGGGGAGTATAGCTCTACTCATAAGTTCACCTGGGGAGTACACTCTACATGTCTCTCTCTTTTTATTTTATTTTGTCTTGTCTAGTTTACTTTTGTCTAGTTTATTTGTGCTTAGTTTGTTTCTGTCTAGTATTATTTTGCTTAGTTTACTTTTGTCTTGTTTTATTTTCTTATATACCGAAAAATCCATAAAAAATGAAAAACCGAAAATCTAAAAAAACTTGTGCTATGGATTATCTCCATGAAACTAGAGCTAGATCTTGTTGGCAAGGCGGGTCCACGGAGGGTGAACAAATATATTATATGAATTACCGCTTGTCAGACAAAGGGATATACTTATGGGAATTACTAAATCAACTGGAGATGTATGCTAAAAATTTATGCTTGATATTTGGCAAATCTTTTTGTTGTGATTAATCTAGTTGTCATGTGAAGTTTAAGCATTTTCCTTTCCAATGTGCTTATAATGATAATGAAACCTTAGCTTCTTATGTTAAAGGTTACTATAATGCTTATGAGGTAGAAAGGATAGAAGAATTTATTGCTTTTAAGGGTGCCCTAAAAATTAGTTCTTATCTTGAGCATAAAATTGATTCCCCTTATAAATCTGAAAGTCTCTCTATACTGAAATATTGTTTTGAAAACTATAAGGATGAAAATTGTTATATTACTGGACATTTTAAGAGTATGTTTTCTCAGAAAGAAGAGACTAATTCTTTGCAGGAACCTGTGCAAGAAGAAATTGCTGAACCTGAAAGCTCATTAGATGAAAAAGAGGAGGATGGTGATGAACAAAAGGAAGAATGGATCTACCCATGCCTACCTTCTAATGAGAGTAACTCTTTATCTTTTACACTATTTGATTGTCCCCCATGCTTACCAATGGAGGATGAATGTTATGTTCCTATGGATTCTCTTGAAATATTTACTATGAGTAAAACTTGTGAGAATAATTATGCTCCTGTTATATATAATAATCCATGCTATTTTGATAAATCTTATGATAATCCTTTATTTGTGCCTAATTTCGAAATGCATGATAATGAGAAAGTTTGTTTAGAAAATGTTTATGATAAAGCTCTAGATGATAATCCATGTCCTATGTTACTTGATAATATTAATTGTACTACTAATGAAAATGGGATTGGAGAGGTCTTGACTTTATCTATGATTCCCATACCCTTTGAGATTGATCAATCATCTTGTTATAAAATGGTTAAAAGTGGGTTTGAAAGTTTTAATCCCACTATTTTTGAGCTTGATAAAAATTATGTGTTTGTAGATCATGAAAAGCATGCTTTATGTGATGGTTATATTGTTGAGTTTATTCATGATTCTACTGAAAACTATTATGAGAGAGGGGAATATGGTTGTAGAAATTTTCATGGTATTATAACACCTCTCTATATGCTGAAAGTTTTGAAGTTACTCTTGTTTTATCTTCCTATGCTTGTCACTTTATTCTTTATGAATTTATTTGTGTACAAGATTCCTATTCATAGGAAGTGGGCTAGACTTAAATGTGTTTTGAATTTGCTTCTTGATGCTCCTTTTGCTTCATTTTCTATTTTCATGAGAGCATCATTAAAACTATCAAGCCTAGCTAAAAGGCATTAAAGAAAAGCGCTCTTGGGAGACAACCCATGTTTTATTTCAGAAATTTTTCTTTGCTTTTTGAGTCAAGGAGCTTGCTTACTTCTGTAACAACTCCTCTGTATCTTTGCTTTTTCGAATTGTTGTGCCAAGAAGAGTCTCTAATGATTAGATGATGCTAGATTTGGATTTCTGCGCAAAGACAGATTTTTGATGTCCACCGTTTTGAGCTGTACGCACTCCAGAAACATTGAAAAATTCTGAAACAATTCACGCATGGTCCCCAGATATGTACGCATCTTTCATTAGTTTCGAGTTTTCAGATTTGAGCAACGGAAGTGCCTCGAAAAAATTCATCTTTACTGGCTGTTATGTTTTGACAGATTATGTCTCTGTTTTTTTTTGCATTGTCTCTTGTGGACTTTAAGTAAGGCTCTCTAGACATGGAGGGTTGTAGCTAATGTTTTATTGAGTTCTTGCAATGTGTCACAACAGAACCATAGTGGATTAAAGTTTTTGAGTACTAACCCCTCTAATGAAGTTTATGAGAAATTTGGTGTGGCGGAAGTTTTCAAGGATCAAGAGAGAAGGATGATATAATGTGATCAAGAAGAGTAAAGAGCCTAAGCTTGGGGATGCCCCCGTGGGTCACCCAAGCATATTTCAAGAAGACTCAAGCGTCTAAGCTTGGGGATGCCCAAGGCATCCCCTTCTTCATCAACAACTTGTCAGGTCATCTCTAGTGAAACTATATTTTAATTCTTTCACATCATATGTGCTGTTCTTGGAGCGTCTGTGTGCTTTTATTTTTAGTTTGTTATTTTTATTTTCTGATCATATCAATGTCGGATCCTATCTATCTTGTTTGGGAGAGATACACACTCCGCTTTTTCATTTGAATACTCCTATTCTTCACTTATATCTGTTGAGTATTCCATCTTCGCACAGTTTAGCTTCTAGTTCTTGGTTTTCATGTATCTCTTACTTCACTTATATTTGTTTGGAGAGTTGCTCGGTTGATGTGTTGGTTCAGAAAATGTTGCATGTGGTAGTGGTATAATGAAAAAACTTGCATAATCTTGTAGATCATTGAACTTTGATAACCTGATTCTTTGCAAACGTTTTGAGATATTTAGATGGTAAAGCTTGCTGGTTAATTTAGTTAAAATCATTAGTGGATTGTTGTCTTTAAGCTTGTACCGTACTACAAACTCTACTAAATTTTTTGAAAGTGTAGTTGGACTTGATAGCTTTCCATGTCTAAAGGTAATTCGTAATAACTGAGTTGTGCTGAAGGTCGAGGGATCTAGCGGGGTATATGTGCCGCCGTAAACGGCCCTTCTTGGAGTAAATTTTAATCATGCTCTTAATGTTGAACCTGCTAGTTGTTTGTAATAAGCTTGTGAGTTCTTTTTGACTAATGTTAAGCTACGGTTTTTGGCACTTCCACCATCCAAATTTGCTAGCCTCTTCGGTGCTGTGCATTGCCTTCTGCTCACATTGAGAGTTGTGCATACTTCGCCAGTACATCCAAACCCGTGGGAGGACTTTCTCTTGTTCTCCTACACATAAGCCCATACATCTTCCTCAAAACAGCCACCGTACCTACCTACCACAACATTTCCATAGTTGTTTCGAGATATATTGCCATGCAACATCCACCTTACATTACATGACTTGTTGTCATTTATCATTTATATATTGCTTTGCATGATTCTATACAGCTGATGTGTGGTTTACCCATGTTACGCTAGATCATTGCACATCCTGCTACACTGGCAGAGGCATACAGTTTCATACATCATGTTTTGTTCATTATGAGTTATTTGTACCAAAAAGTGTGTTGTCATATTAGGATATTACCCCTAATAGTGAAAAGAGCCTTGGAGGCCATCGAAAAGAGAAACAGAAAAAAAAGAAAAAAAAGAAAAAAAAAAAAAAAAAGAAAAAAAAGGGGGCAACATTACTATCCTTTATCCACACTTGTGCTCATGTTTCAGCACCTGCAGTATTCATAGTCATCATTTGTGCTCATGTTTAGCACCTATACTCCATGTGAGAGCGTTTTCATGTTTTACTAGTATAACTATATGGGGAATTTACACTATAGAACTTGGGCTGTATATTCCAATGATGAGCTTCCTCAAAAGTGCTCTAGGCCTTCATGAGCAACCAAGTTGGATGCACCCCCACTAGTTCCATTGGAGAGCTTTCATACACATATAACTCTATGTGCATCCATTGCATGGCAATCACTACTCCTTACATAGCTTCGATTATAAGACTTTCTCTTGTCTAATGATCACTTATATCTTTGTGAGACTTTCTTCCATTGGCCTTCCAAACCCTCATTAATGTTCTCTTAGCCATAACATCCTGGTGCAAATACCAAATGCTTACGCTCACCGGTTGAGTAGGCTTCGAAACAGTTGATTCATGACGTTCATGTTTATATTTACTTGACTGAATCCTTCTATGTTATGAAAATTGCTTGATGCTTGGAATTGAAGGATAGAACTCCTACACTGGATACTTAAAACATCTTTAATGAACCTTGTACGGTTTCATGTCTTTAAAGCAATCATTCATGAAAACTTTTAGCTTGTTTAACTAACTTGGTTTATTATCTCTTATTTAATATCAATTATAGACATTTGCTTTGAATGATTTGATCTCAGTTCACATGCCTTACATCACTATTAGATCAAGATTATGTTGGTAGCATGTCACTTCAGAAATTATTTTGTTTTTATCGTTTACCTACTCGAGGACGAGTAAGAACTAAGCTTGGGATGCTTGATACGTCTCCAACGTATCTATAATTTCTTATGTTCCATGCTTATATTTTACCAATTGCTACATGTTTTATTCACACTTCATGGCATTTTTATGCATTTTCTGGGACTAACCTATTAACAAGATGCCACAGTGCCAGTTCCTGTTTTCTGCTGTTTTTTGTTTTAGAAAAGCTGTTCTGCAAATATCCTCGGAATTGGACGAATCAAAATGCCACGTTCCTATTTTTCCGACACGTTCACGAAGTCCGAAGGAGAGACGAAGGGGGGCACCGAGGCGCCGTCCCCACCCCATGGCGCGGATGGCCCCCCTGGCGCGCCGCCAGGTGGGAAGCGAGCCTCGGGCCTCCACCGACATCGCCCCTTCGCCTATTTATTCCCCCGAGGCGAAAACCCTAAAACACCGAGCCATATTCCAGAAGAAGTCTCGGAGCGCCGCCGCCATCGAAACCGAGTTTCGGGGTCAGAAGGTCCTATTCCGGCACATTCCCGGGACGGGGATCGACCCCCGGAGCCTTCTCCATCGACGCCACCGCCTCCATCATGCTCCGTGAGTAGTTCCCCCATGGACTACGGGTTCTAGCTGTAGCTAGTTGGTACTCTCTCTCCCATGAACTTCAATACAATGATCTCATGAGCTGTCTTACATGATTGAGATCCATCTGATGTAATCGGTGTTGTGTTTGTTGGGATCCGATAAATTGTTACATTATGATCAGTCTATCTATAAGTTTGTGAAGTTATTGTTGCTGCAATCTTGTTGTGTTTAATGCTTGTCACTAGTGCACGAGTGGCATGATCTTAGATTTAAGCTCTATAATTATTGCTTAGATTGTATCTACAAGTTGTTTACACATGTCTCTGTACGGAACCCGAGGCCCCAGAGTGACAGCAACTGGGATAACTGGAGGGGATGGTTTAGATATGAGGATCACATGTTTTCACTAAGTGATAATGCTTTGCTCCGGTGCTCTATTAAAAGGAGTAACTTAATTACCAGTAGATTCTCTTGAGGTCCCGCTGCAAACGGGCTGGTAGGACAAAAGATGGTGTGCAAGTTTCTCATTGCGAGCACATATGACTATATATGGAAAACATGCCTACGTATAATTAATAGACTAGATGTTCTGTCTTAATACTATTTCAATTCTATCAACTAGTCGTTAACCCGTGCACCTGCACGTGCTAGTATTTAAAACACACATATTGAGATTTTACATTGGCTTGTATGACTTTGTATTCTATTTTTAAGAACTACCCATTGACTGAATAGGGTACACATGAACGTAGAGTAAACTACAAATTACCTAATATGTTCTTCTAAAATTAGTTACACAGTACATCATGCTAATAAAGAGCTAAAAGCAGCAATGAAGATAAAGTTGTTGAATGTCACCACGTTGTCTGTATACCTTCGACAACAGAGACTTTAATATGTTCCCTGACCTACATGAACTCAGAGTTGGCTTGCATATTTTGTTGTATTAACTGTTTAGTTCAGTGTTACAAAAAGTTGTTACAAAAAGTAGCTCAAAAACATTCAAAATATCTTACTGCTATATTCTCTATTTAGTCAGTGGTCAAATGTTTTAATGATTTGTCATCAAGCATGACAGATTGAAATTCCTTTAATACTTTAGGACACGTGCGCTCCGAGAGCAACCTAGGAAAATAATTATGATCTTCGTCTGTTTTTCTGCTCAAGGGGTGCATGGCACAGATTATGGTCTCCTGCTAGTAGCAAAAAAAGAATGAAAGCACGGAATATTACATAAATCATAAATACAAATTTATTTGTTTGTTTGAGATTATCTCTGCTTTGCATAACAAACTTGATCATGTAGGTGACCTAACCTTGGAAAACAGAGCATGCATACAACTCTCTGATATGGCATTTGAAACTAACCTCCTCATATTTCTGTCCTAATCATATGAGTTGCACAAAAAAATCATATTCATGCTGTCTTCCTTTAGATTAAGTTTAGTTACCCTCGCAGACCTTTGTTAAATAAATGTTAGAGAAAGGAAAGATATTTCACGGCATCATCTGTGTTATATGGTCAAATCAACCGTATACGTATTTCTGCCCCACTTCATAGGCTTAACATGAAAACCTACAAAAAAAAGACAGTGGGGCAAGTGGCATAACTATAAATTCGCATCCAAGGCAATGCATCCACAGATTGATCATGAGTGATTTTTCAGTGTTACATCTAATAAAATTTACCTGACTGATCTAGCGTACAAAACAAATCCATACAATTTCTTCTTACATTCAATCAAACGCTTATGTGCAATAATGGAACCATGGCTGGACATATGGTAAATGTTTCCTTGTAAGTTTGTTAAACTTCTAATCTGCACCTCACGTCTGTCAAATTGCACTATTTGTTTGAAGAAAAATGGATAGAGTAAATTGCTATGCCATCTTACCATATAGGTCCAACCTGATGCAGAGAAGTGTCTAGAAATTTGAGATTATTGATATATACTACAAAGAGGCCACACCAACCTTGCACCAAACCGCCCAACTATCTCAGCACAACTGATCATGACTATTTATACTGTAACAGATAAATTATTAAGAAGTCAAATTAGTCCAAGAGGAGAGATAAAGCAAGAGTACATCGGAGATTGTAGGGAAGGAATAGGCGTCAATTAGTACCTCCGTATTCCATGAAAAAAACTCTTGGCACCTGATGAGATCAAACCAACCTGTGAATATATTTGCAAAGTGGTGGGCATCAAAAAGTTAGTCCTGAACAATCAGAAGTGGTTTCAACTTTCAGGCTGAGTCTACACTACAATACGCATCAATCAACTTGCAGCTGCAGCATGAAAAAACGATGGCGCGCCAAATTGCTTTGCATACGTCTGATAGATTAAACAATGCGGGCAGACATATATAGGGAGAAGCCATGCAACTTACGTGCCACAGACAACAAATCTGGAAACAATGATCCAACAAAAGAGCAATCGTTGCATGGCTCAAGGTTCGGTATTGCTTGTTAGATCGGCATTTTCTCTCGACTTCCCTACTTAACAGCGCATATGCTAAACTCTAAAATAGGTCTAATGACATGTCCTGCCGCTGCTGTGAAGATGTCGGAATACCTGCGTGAACTTGACAACGGAAGATCGCAGCCGAGGAAGGGCGCCACGCGCGCCAACACTCCAGCGGATACCTGCGCGAACTTGACGACGATGTCGTGATGCCCGGCCGTCCCCTGCTATAGAAGTTCGTGCTGGTTGAGGAAGGGAGCACGGTTCTGTCGTTCGTATTCGAACCTGCAATCTACGATCAAAATTGGTGCTGGTTGAGGAGTCCAACCTCAGCACGTTAGGCGAAGGCCGGTGGAATAAGGCTACCTAATCTAATGGCTACAGATGAATCTAAGGCTGATCGGATGGATTATATTTGCTAATCTCTAGGATTAACGTGGAACCTCCTACGGTGCCGGATGGATTATATTTGCTAATCTCTAGGATTAACGTGGAACCTCCTACGGTGCCTCCAATTAGTAAATATAGATTCTTGCCCCCCCCCCCCCCCCCTCCTCCCGTGTCGCTCCCCAGGGCGACACCGGGGGCGACTGACGCGCCGCCTCCAACACCTCCTCCCCTGGCCTGCTCGCCGCCGCTGCCGCCGGCGCCTGCCGCGGTGGCGGCAGCCCGGGGGAGGTTACTGTTATTCGTCTCGCCGGCCGTCGGCCAACTCTGCTGGGGGAGGTGGTCGTTCTCGCCAGCGTCGGGAAGCCGGGGCGGCGGCCCCGGATCTGGTGGTCACTGCAACCTCCGTCTTCGTCAACAACGCGGCACAGGGGAGCGAATCTCGGGCGGGTCGCAGCGGGGCTTCCTCTTCAGATCTGGGGCCCGGCTGCCTTCCTCGGCGGGCGGCGGCGTGCTCGCCCGCATCTGCTAGATGCGGCCATGGCGGGGTCGGTCAGCGACGCCAGCAGCTCCTGGCGCAGCTCCAGGTGGCGGGCCACGCGGGCCCGATCTGGGCCCACCTCGGGCTGAGCGGGCCACAGCCGGGTGGGCTCGGTGGTGCTCCCCTGCTCCAAGTGCGTGCATCGCGTCGGCGTCATGCTCTTCGGTTGGTCTTCACGGCGCCTGCGTGGTCAGGTCGTCATCAGCGTCTTCGCTGCTGGAGTTCTCTGGTATTCCGGCAGCATGGGAGCCGGGGCGGCGGCCCCGGGTAGGCGCAGTGGTGCGGGAGGGCCCGCTCTGGCCTCCCGCCTCCCAGGTGGCCCGGCCAGGAATCCGGCTGTGCTGCTCAGCAGAGCGTCAGGGACCAGATCCCAATTGGTCTTTGACATGGAGATCTTCGGATTCGCATCAGTGCAAAAGGTGGTCGGCGACAGATCCATGCCACTCGACTGGCTGCTCCCTGGCCCAAGCTCTCGGGCTTGGCGGTCGGGATCGTTTCTCCAGGTGAAAACCTCGCACTTAGGTGCCGACGGCGGCGGCGCCCTAGGGCGTCATTCTCCTTCTTGACTGCGCTGTTTGGGAGCAACGATCCTCTACCGGCGCGACTGCTACTAGGCTCTCCAGGTGAAAACCTAAGCTCCTCTGGAGCGGGCGGCGGCGGCGCACACGTCGTTACCTCCTTGGAGGCGCCGTCTTGGAGTGTCCTATCCCTCGTCG
Organism: Poa pratensis; assembly: GCA_947311845.1. NCBI lineage: Eukaryota > Viridiplantae > Streptophyta > Magnoliopsida > Poales > Poaceae > Poa > Poa pratensis. The sequence continues at coordinate 109,244,123 of CAMZMU010000052.1, forward strand.
AGCTTCGGGTTTACAGCGGTCGTGCGGGGTGGCTCTGAAGCCTGGGCGGTGGAGGCCGGGATGGCGGCCCCGGACGGTGGACGTGCGCCGAGGCAGCGGCCTCGGGAGGCTTTGCGGCCATGGCTCTATGTGGCAGGGCCGTGGTTCTGCATTGCAGGTGCTCCGATTCAGTGCCACAAGGGTGGCTGGCTCGTTGCCCAGTTGTTTTCCTTTCTTTCTTTTTTCTGTTCGCCTCCGGACGTAATTTCGTCCGGGGCGACATCGATGTACGGTTGTGTACAAGTTTCTACCTGCTAATACATATGAGAGCCAGCAATTGCTGGACCTTTCGAAAAAAATTAGTAAATATAAGATTGCCCAACTGTAATTTGTTCACCCAACACTTGTTATTGGAGAGTTACCACTAGTGTAGATAGCTGGGAACCCCGGTCCATCTGTCATCATCAAATACTCATTCGGTCCTATATGCCATTAGAAGTAGTATCAACTATTTTCTGGTGCCATTGCCTCTGTGTTACTGCTACTGTTGTTGTGTTACTGTTACTATTGCTCTCATATTACTGCTGCTTTCACTTCACCCCTGTTACTAGTGCTTTTCCAGGTGCAGCTGAATTGACAACTCCGTTGTTAAGGCTTATAAGTATTCTTTGTCTCCCCTTATGTCGAATCAATAAATTTGGGTTTTACTTCACTCGAAGACTGTTGCGATCTCCTATACTTGTGGGTTATCAGACACCCGGCACTATGCCATGGAAGGTTGTGCTACTTGGTTGCAGCATGTTCATCGAGATACCCATCTTCACCATGGTGTCTCGGTACATGATGTTGATAGCACTCCTGTAACATCCCAAATTTAGGAACCAAGAAAAACTGTGTTTACAAGACCTAAAATTCAGAACCAACAAAAACTTTTTTAAATGTTTCACTGATGATTGTGTTTTCCATCCCATTGCTCTGTTTGACCTGGTGTGACTTGTGCTAACTAGTGTGGGTAGTTGATCATCTTGTGTGTTGTGTGTACCAAAATAAAGATGGCGTTGTTCCATGGTTTTATGACTCCAAGTAATCAAATTATCGATCTATATCTTATCTTCACTCATGTTAAAGAATACCATATCCAAATTTGACATGATCTTTAGGTAATTTGCTTGTTGTAGGAATTTGAATTCAAATAATTGAATTCATAAAATAATTCAAATTAAAACATTGAAGCAACTTAAATAACAATCAGGTAAATGATTTAATAAATGATTGAATAACTCAAATCTTACAATAAATATTACAACTTATTGAATTCTTGCAAAGGCAAACAAATCTTTTTTCTAAACATGAAATACAATGTCTTTGCCACTTTATTACAACAAACTGAAATTCAAAAAGGAAAATTACAATTGTTTCCTAAACTAAAATGTCTTGTATTTCTTTTCCTCCTTTTGATCTTTATACCAATATTGTTTCCCTGCAAAAACAAATGAAAAGCAAAGACAGAAATAAACAAAAGGGATTAGGGTTAGTATTATCCTCAGTTAGGCAGTGTGATGCACTGCTAAACACATCACTGGATATTATTAGGGACTAAGTGTTGTATCTGTTCTTAATCAGCACAGTTTGCCTCAGTACAACATCATAGGCCATAAATCCACATGTCCAGTGAAAAGAAATGGAAAATCTGAAGATAAGCTCAACCCATCAGTGCCAGCTCTCTGAACTGAGCAAGCAGAGGAGCTCACATGCACACACAGCCCTGGGTAGCCATCATCACACTGCAATAGGCATGTGAATAACAAGGGCAAAGGGAGTTGTAGGACACAAGCCACACAACCCTGTTTCACCCACCACCATCAGCTCCTTTACTACCATGCACAGCTACTTCACTCCCAGGAAGAGGATAAAAGCAAGGGACAGCAGTAGCAAGCAAGGAGCAAGCTTATTTCACTCACTCAAGCACTCAGCTCAAGTTCAACACCCACACAGCCCACAGTTCATCACTAAACCACCAATCCCTCCACTTTTCACCACTGGATTCTTGCCTAAAGCAATAACAAGATGGATAGAAGCACAAGGCCAAGTAGGAGCTAGGAGGAGAAGGCCAGGAGCTAGAAGGAAGCAGCTGAAGCAGGAGGAGCAGATCCACAAGAACTACAAGCAACAGATCCACAAGAACTACAAGCAACAGCCCCAACATCACCACACTTGAGCACAGGTTGATATTCTATCTCTAGCCAAATGATCTGCTAGATCCACATGGTGTGGTGGAGTGTTTCCCTCAGCTAAGCATATAAATGCTATGCTAAAATCATCACAGGGAGTTAAATCAAGCAAAGCATATGTTCTTATTAAATCAAAAGCCTCAGCCTATGCATCATGGGCAAGGGGCATAGATCCATCAAATTGGGCAAAGGCATACAAGCTTTATTTGCTTGAGTTCATCAATTGTGAAGCACAAATCCAGTATTTAGATGCTGGGCACAAAACCCACAAGGGGAGAGGCACCACAAGCACATCTATGCACCAATAAGAGCGCTGATAAGCATAAACAGATTTCCTAAGCTAAAATTAGTAGTTAGCTTCTGTGTAACTCAACTGAGGCATCACAGCATGCTTAACTAAAAATTATTTAGCAACAGGAATCTATTATACACTTGATTTTATCAAAGGTTTACTTCGGAATCTCAGGTTCAGAATAACAACAGCAAACAGCAGAGGCACATATCTGAACCAAGTTCAGAGAACACCATCTGTTGCTACTATCTAGGACAGATAGCAAATCTGTCGAGTAACAGAACCAGATCATCACCCCAGCCAAAACCACTAGCTAGAACATCCCCAATTTAATACATTGAGGCACTAGCTCTTGTTCAGAGATCATCACAAGGGCAGCCAAGCAAACCCAACACCTAAGCATCAAGAAAACCTAGATCACCAATTCACCCAGGCATTCCAAAGCAAGGCACGAAGGCCTGGAGGGGGAAAGAAGAAGAAGAGAGGAGAGAGGAGAGGAGCTCACCATCGCCCATGGCCGTAACTCCACGGCGGCGGGGCAGTGCCCGCGTGGCCGATGAAGGAGGACCACGGGAGGAGAGCACCTGTCACCACGACCACCAAGGCGGCACAGAGAGTGATGGTCTGCACCTACCATGGGAGCACGAGGAAGCTAGAAGGCGAGGGAGAGCACGGCGGAGCGGCATCGTCCCCAAACCCTAACCCTCGGTTTTGAGTTGCGCACGGCCGCCTCAGGCGAGGAGGAGTAAATCGCCGAGGTAGGAATGGAGAGGACTGCGAGGCGCGTCTATTGCGCCGCAGCACGGCAGCGGAGTCTGCCGGAGTTGGCCGGAATCAAGGGGCGACGGCGGCGGCGATTCTAAATCGCGTCGGGCTCGGGAGTGAGATGGAGAGAAAGAGAAGCGAGTGAGAGAGCGTGGCCGGTCGGGTTGACCACCGACCCGAGACAGGTTTTGGTTGGGTTCAACCCGGTTGACCCAGGGGCAAAAGGGTCAATTCACCTTTCCAAAGAATTTAATTCAAAGAAAATGGTTTATTCAATATTACTAGAAATTCAGTGCAGAAAAATCAATAAAAATATTCCTAGTAATCTTAAGAACTCAAGGAAATTGTTTTGTATTATAAATTACTTTATCTTGATTTAAAATAAAAGATATACCTTTATATCTATAAAACTTATTTTAAATAAGAATTTAAGTTTGAAAATTCAAACAAAATTCAAATAAATTAAGAAATAAATATATTCTTAATTTCCTCATAGAATAAAATAAAATTATGTTACATAAATGATTCCTCCTATTATTTAATAAATCAAAATTTAAGTTTAATTATTTAAATACTTTCTTCAAACCTTAAATATTCTAAAAAGGGAATTTAAATAAGATAAAATTATTAAAATTCTCATTAATGAAAAATACAAATAAAATATATAAAAATGAACAGGGAAATAAAATCTATCTGTTTGTATAAAGCAAACACCTGTTGGACTAAAATTGGATGACCCTAACATTGAAACAACACTTTACTTATTAATTTAAATATTGGTTAATTTAATTAAATTGAACCCAATTGGTTTGCCTTGTGTGACTACCGTAGTTATTTGTAGAGTTTAATATTGTAAGGTGGTGATGTTTGATTGAGTAGTTTAGTGATTGCTTGTGTTGGTTTGTTTATCGATTAGACGAGAACGTTGCTGGAATTATCGAGGAGGGGGAATTTGTTGAACCTGAAGACCAAGACCAAGGTCACTTTGCCGAGCAAGGCAAGCTATTCTCTGAGCTTGCATCTACATACATCTATTTTGGTTCGCATGTTTTACTTATAAAGAGCAAAAGTTATTTATGTGGTGTTTGCCACAAAAGTTATGATTTTGAAAACCCTTTTCCAAATTATAAGTATATTATTTTGACACCATATATGGAGATATTAGGTGGAAATTCTTTTTCAAACTATAGGATGGGAAAAATATTGTTTACTCAAAATTCCTTTGGAAATACTTGTGTGGTTGTGGAATACCGAGATGTCGGTGTGGAAATGGAGAAATGGTGAATGGTGATGTTTATGAAAAATGCACATTGTGTCCTTGTACTTACAGAAAAACCAATACCCTGTGCGACCACATTTACCCACCTATGGGAAAGGGCGTAGTCATATAATTTGCTCATATTAGTATGGGATGCCTCATCGACAGAGATGACTCCGTTATGCATGAGGGGATGGTTTGGCACCTGATGGATTGGTGACCTACCCCTGACCCGGGTCCTCACACAAGTTGGTGGGGAGGATAGAAGGTTCCACCATAAATCGCCGGACAAAACTATGAGTCCTCACACTTAGGGTTTCTGACGGGAAACTGGACTGGGTGTCGATGAAAAGTGTCATATGGGAAGGATCCTATACTAGCATGAGCAAAGGACAGGCTATGGTCGGTGACTCAACTTCGCATACACCTTGTATGGCGGGACGTGGCTGACACGATGGGTTACCGGATGGGTGTGGGAAAAGCGTGCTACCTCTGCAGAGGGTTAAAACTATTCGAATAGCCGAGTCCTCGGATATGGACAGTTGGAAAGAACTGCTTTGACCATGTGCAAGTTTTGCAAAGTTTTGATATTTGAAAATAAAATGGAGATGTGTTGTATCCGCAACTCTACCGACGGGCTGGTAGGAGGTTGCTGGAGAATGATTTGACCATGATGGGCTATGGTCGAGATGTGCAGAGTTTTGTGATTTAAAAGTGGAAAATGTTTTATGCAACTATACCAAAGGGACGGTATGAGGTTGTTGGGATTGAATGACCATGAAGGGTTATGGTCGAAAAAGGAGGAGTTTTGGGGAAATAAACAAAATGGTGATTTTCCGGGAAAGTGCTTTAAAAAAGACTTATTACAAAGACAGGTTTATGGGGAAAAGTTCTAAAAGCCCTCTTTTCTTTTTCAAGGAAGATTTAGAAATTTCAAAACAAAGTTTTAATAAACAAAAGTATATCCTTCTCTTTTCAACAAGGATATAGAGTTTTCAAAGCAAACGAAGTTTTATTTAAACAATAAAAGAGTAGTGCATGCTCATTCCGGTGGTAGTTTGCGAGTACATTCAAATGTACTCATATTGGTTTCGTCCCTGGCTATTGTCTTAGCCAGATTTTGAAGGAGAACAGTTCGAAGAAGAAGACTTCAATAACGTCAATGCGAACTAGGGCGCTTCCCAGTCAGCTGCCTGTAGGGTTAAGGCAAATGACTTGGGCTCCACCCTGTTTGGTGATTTCCGCTGCAAGTACCTGTTGAAGTTATGACTTCAATCAAGTAAGTATATTTATTCGGTATTTATGGGTGTTCTGTGATGCCAATTCGAGTTATGTGCAACAACAGACTGATCATGGGATTGTTGCAGGAAACATAACGGGTACCTCGGATAGTTAATCCGGGGTCCCCACAACTCCCATTATCAATGAGAACTCGGTGAACCAGACATTGATGGTGGGTCCAATGAATGTCGGATCCACCACCAGAGCATAACCTCCCGGAGTTGGCATGACTCGGGGATGATCCTTCGTGCTCCAACTGATCTCTAGCGGACCAGTGCATATATTTTGGCACTGCCGGCATAACTGCGTTCACCTCCAGTGCACGTCGATGCAAGCTCTTCTTGTCAGTTGGCTCGGTCACAAAGACCACATAGCTCTGATGAGCTTCTCTGAAATCTCCCCGGGGATAATCTCCCTGCCTGCTGGGACCAGGATTGCCATTGTTGCCTCCGACATTCACCCGATTCACAGGTTTCAGAGCTATCTGTCTCTGAGCAGGTGGATTCACCGGGATAGCATTTGCCCCGGTGAGCGGTAAGTTTTGCCTCGGTAGAATTCTCTGAGGGCAACCCGCCAGATTTCCTCCGGATCCTCCTCCTTCCCTCATCGTGCGCTAATACCAGCTGCACTTCCGAGTTGTATGATTCGCCGGCCTGCGGATGTCTTGGGTGTGGAAGCTGCAAGGTCCATCCAACATAGCCTCATAAGTGATGGGCTTCCTCTGGTCACTCCATGGCTTCTTCCCCTCTTGATTCTGGCCCCATGCTGGGCCATTGTTCTTCGGACGTTGGCTAGTACCGGCATCTGGCTGGTCTTGGTCCACCGCAGCAACCTGGTTTGAGCCATACCGGTAATCCATCTCTCTCCTCTTGTTGCCGAAGTCCTGGCGATCATTCTGCCTGACTGGCCTGGGTCTGTTATTCACCGGGTATCTTCTATTCGGCTCAACCGAGTTCAGCAAAGGCTGTGTCGGGTAACCGAGTGCATAGCTATCCGCGATCCGGATTGACTCGGCCAAAGTGCCCAGCATTTCTCTTTGCAGCTTCTGCCAGAGCATGGAGCCATGTCGACATCCTTGCGCAAACCATGAAATGGCCTGTGCCTCCACAACTCCTTCGCAGGAATTGCGGACAGTACTCCACCGAGTTAAGTAATCTCGGTCAGTCACATCATCCCTCTGCCTGCACATGGCAAGCTGCTGAGGATGGTTGGGCCTCTTGTAAATGCTGGAGAAGTTGCTAACGAAAGCTTCTTCGAAGTCCAGCCAGCAGTCGACACTGCCCTCTCTCAAGTTGTTCAGCCAGATCCTGGCTGGCCATTCTAACATCTGCGGGATATATCTCACCGCCCATCGGCGATTACCTCCCGCGATATGCACTGCTGATACATAATCTATCAGCCAGTCCTCCGGCTTGGTGCTGCCGTCATACATCTTCGTACCTCGGCTCAATTGAAAGTTCGGCACCGGTGGCTCCCTCGTGATCCGAGGTCCAAAGCATGCAGGGCCAGGTGGGCCTTGCTCTTCCAGCATCTCGGACAGATAAATTCTGTCCAACTTGTAGCGCGCATCATTCGGTGCTAACAGGCGAGGTCCCAACCGGGATCCCAGTGCACCCTCATATCTCTGATACCCGGCACTCTCCATAGCCGAGTTACCATCATCATATCGGTTGGACGCATGGCCAACACCTTGTGGCTGCTGCAGATGCTCGATACTCTGCTGCTGCCGAGGCTGATTCTGCACCGGATACCGAGGTGGGTGACCTCGGCCAGCTGAGTAAACATTCCCGACATTCGGGTTGCCCAGGCCAGGATTACTCTTTCCTCGGCCAGCATTGGCCTGCCCAGCTAACTGCTTTCCGGCATACTCCGGATCATATGCCTGCATCTGCTTATTCATACCAGAGTTTACACTCCGGTCACGACCTCCACCATCATGCGGAGACGAAGCTTATCCCCTAGATTTTTCACTAGCTGCCCTAGCCGAGTGAACAACCTGGGACCCACCAGCTCCCGGGTTAGCCTTGCGAAAGGCCTCGTTCTGTCGGTTAGCAACACCAACTAACTCATTAACTCGGTCTTGCTACTTACGGCGAGCTTCTCCGGATAAGCCAGATAACTCGGCTCTTGCTGCCTCGGCAGCTCTAAGAGCCTTAGCAGGGGAGCTATACTTCGGCTTTTCAACTGTCATGTGGCTAGGAGTCTTACTAGAAGTAGATCTACAATCTCTAGTAATCTCAGCATTGAGGCCTTTGCCTCTCCTACGCACATCCTCTATACGACTAGGGTGATTAGCTACCGGAGTTAACCCATGAGCTGCATTATACTCACGAAGGGATACGCCGAACTCCCTCCGTATCTCGGCCACTTCCATGGCCTCCTGATGCAGCTTCTGACGCTGCACCTCTAACTCGGCAGCTGCTTGGGCAGCATCTGTCCTGGTAGTTACCGGCACAGCCAACTTCTCGATGATATCTTCTAGAGGAGCTGGTCTGACCGACACATTGGATGTACCGGCCTGAATGTGCTCCTCCCCCTCCAGCGGAGGTTTTGCCGTTTGGGTGGATTTGGTGGCAGGCTCGCCTGCATTGCCTTTGCCAGCACCACCCACAAGCCTGATCATCATTACCTCGGGGCAGCTCCCGGGACGATCGATACGCCGGCCGCGAGCCGCGCAGACAACAGGAGGATCCTCGACCACAACCACCTGCTCGGTGTACTTGCAGACAACCTCGGTGGCGACGTAGGTCACGAAAGTGCCGAAGCTGATGAGGCAGCCATTCGTCGGGAACGGCCTACTGCCGAAACATCCCGCATTGTCGCTGATGAAGTTCAGCGACCCAAGCTTGCAGATGAGCCCGCTGACGACGCGCTCGCCGGAGTCGATGATGGATCCCGTCCGGATGATCACACCAGCCAGCGCCGCTGTTGGCCCCACGGTGGGTGCCAACTGTCATGGTGGTATCACAGCAGATGCCATAGGATGGCTAAGTGTGGGGCCGATTGTCGGGGGAATACTTTCTGGATTAACCCGCGGCCCAGTGCGGCTTACTTTACTCGCACGGACAAAAGCCCACATGGGATCAAGCCCAACATCGAACCGCCACAAGGAGAAGGATCTAGAAGACATATCCTGGAGGACGTGAGGAGGAGTTAGTCTCCGAGTAGGTTCCAGTTGATGTATTCCTTGTGGAGGAAGTTTCCTTTGTAACCTAGCGAACCTCTGTGTATATAAAGAGGACTCGCAGGACTTAGACGGGTCAAGCTATCAAGCCCTAAAACCCTAGCTCATACGGCGAGTACCAGATCGGATCGCCTCCATTGTAACACCTCGATTATCATATCAATACCAATCTAGGGTAGGCAGGAAGTAGGTCTTTTACCTCACATTGAGGGGGCCGAACCTGGGTAAATCTGTGTTGATCTTTGTTCCTGCGATCCCAAGCTCGGAGATGCTTGACTCGCGTAATCCCACACCTACGAAGTCATCTATGACACCTGACGTGACAAACCCACGACAGTTGGCGCCCACCGTGGGGCCTGCGGTCAAGAGCGTCACGTTCCGCGCAGGATCCATGAAGGGAGCTGAAGATCTTGTTGTTGGCCGTATCATCACGGTCAATGGCACACCCCTCATTGACGATTCAAGCTGGGGGCCGGAAGCTGACTACCTGGAAACCGGCCACATCATCCCGTTTGGATCTGTCCATGTCTTCGTCGGCTTCATTGGCGGCGAGTCAGAAGATCCATCGCAACATGGCGACTCAGAAGAAGGAGTCGCGGTAACGGTGGACCAAGAAGAAGAATCTATCAACTACGAGTCGCTACCTCTTGAAGACGAAGAAGGCCAATCCATTGAGTATGTCCTTGAGGAAAGGCTATGCGGAGGCCCTGTGGATGGCGACTCGCCCTCTGTAGAAGATCGGCACATGGAAGGGGTCTACAGGACCACAGAAGCGGACGAAGGGCTGGGCATGCCACCAGGCAGCTTAGCCCCCACGCCGCCAGAAGCAGCAGAACAAGCCGCGCTAGACGCATCAGGAGTCGCGGCATCCGCTGCGGTAACGCCAGGAGTCGCGGCCTCAGGAGTCGCAAACAGAGAGACTCCACCCGGAGTTGCGCCGCGGAATCAGGGTCAAGGGTAGCCCCCGACGCAGCGGTCACGCTGCCACAGGGAAGTGTGTTGTTCACGCCAATATCTGCGGTTAACGCGGCGCTAGAGTGACAGAATTGGAGGCTACCAGGATCGGGCTATATGATGAAGTCCAGAGAATCGCAGATGAGAGAGCCAGGCTGGCGCGCGAGGAACAGCGCCTCCAACAGGAGCAACAGCGACTCATCGAGGACACCAATACTTTGCAAGGAGTACAGGCCACCTTGCCACACAGACGCCATGCGAGTCGCCTGCAGCCAGGAACAGTAAATCCTATGGAGCTGTTCCAATCGCCTACCGCTGGACCAACAATCGCGGTTCCCGCGCCGCCACGGCACCACCCACGCGATCCCATCAGTCGCCACCAACACAGTGCGCCCGGTCGCATGGTCAGGAGTCGCACAACCATCAGTCGCGGTACCCACACACATGGCACCGTCTGCCATGGTTATGCGGTCCGTGGCACCATTAGCCCGCCAGCGGTTCAAGCGATCGCTGTACCATCAGTTGTACCAGCGGTTCCGTCCTTCGCAGCACCAAGAGCAGCGGAAATACCTGGATCAAGGGCCATAGTACAAGCTAACAACAGGGCCATGCCCCCGCCATTGCCGCAGCCAACCTTTGTTCAGCAGCCGCCACAGCAGCCTCAAAGGTTCCACACGCCGCAAGGACATTATGTTAGCCCAGTGGAGAATCTCTTTGCGGCTACGAACATCTTGGCCAGGTTAGCGCCAGCAGGAAACACACCAATGGACAGAGAGGCGCGGCGCGCCATTGAGATGCTGAGCACAGCAGTAATACAGCAGGCAAACATGTCCGAACACACGGGACGGCTGCACTCCACCCCCTACAATAGCAGAGCAACGGCGGAAAGAAGCATCCACGCGGAGTCGCCGCACGTTGCGACTTCAAGTTCGGCTAGGCGACAAAGGGAAAATCAACCTGCGGCTCAAAATCAACCTCAGCAAGTTCAACCCGTAGAAGTTGTGCAGCCGCGCGGCGGCTAATCCAATGGAAGGCCAGCTTCATCCAATCTATCGTCGCGACTCAAAGGCCCAGTCTGTTTCAGCGAAAGAATCAGGTCTGAACCGTTTCCTGCAGATTTCAAAGGACCTCGCAAGGTCGCCAACTACAACGCAAGCATGGACCCTGTTACTTGGCTCAACAATTACGAGATGGGCATGAGCATCCTAAACGCATCCGAAGAGATCTGCGCACGGTACCTAAACATGATGTTAGAAGGCGCAGCTCACATATGGCTGCAGAATTTGCCGCCAAATTCAATAAACTCTTGGGATGAGATGAAGGAAGCTTTTATCAAGAATTTCCAAGGAACATGCAAGCAACTCTGCAGTATAGAGGACCTTGAGCGTTGTGTACAGAAGGAAGGTGAGTCGAGTCGCCACTGGATGAGAAGGGTCGCAGAAATCATACATTCCTCAGACAACATACCACCCAGTTCAGCAGTCCTTGTCATGGAGAAAAATTGCAAGTTTGAGCCGCTGGTCCACAAACTAGGTCGCATGAAGGACAAAGTCAAGAGCCTAAGCGAGGTAATGGCGGCGGCCAACAAGTATGCTAGCTCGGATAAAACCAGGGACGCATCTGATGGGGAGGAAGAGGAAAATACTGGCAAGGGAAAGAAGGCCAGTAGCAAGCCTCAACAACAGCAAGCTAGCAATGCTAATGCGAGTTATAACAAGCGCAAAAACGAGGAAGGAAACTCGGGTTAGTCGCAAATACGAACACTCGTTACAAGCAAAGCAGCGGCAGAGGAAGGAATTTTCACCCAGTTAACTTGGAAGAGGTTTTTAACCGCCCCTGCGACATCCATATAGGAAAAGATGGGAAACCACCCAACCACACAAAGGCACAGTGCTATCATTACAAAAAGTGGAAGGATGGGCAACCACTCAACACAAACAACAATCATCAAAACAATGAGGGAGGTAACCACGGCGGAGGCAACAACAGCAACAACGCTGTCCCAAATCCACAGCCAGATCAGCCACAGTTCCCAAAACAGTTGGGTCAGTATCACACCATTGTGGTCAATACCTCAAGGAGGGAGCAAAAGCTGCGACGACGCAATCAGGCTGTTAACGCCATAGTACCAGCCGTACCACAGTGGCTAAAGTGGTCCGAGCAGCCAGTAGTTTGGAGCCGCGAGGACCACCCAGGAGAAATAAATGAAGAGGGCAAACTCGCGCTGGTGGTTGCCCCAAGTCGCAGGATACAAGTTGGGCAAAGTGCTGATGGGGAGGCAGCAGCATCAATATATTTACTACGAAACCTTCAAAAGAATGAACCTCCAAGAAAAGCAGCTACACCCATCAAGAACAACGTTTCACGGGTTGTGCCAGGCATATCAGCTCAGCCATTGGGGCGAATCAACTTGGAGGTCGCCTTTGGGACACAAAGCAACTTCAGAAGCGAGTATATCTGGTTCGAGGTTGTAGATTTCCAGAGCCCATATCATGCGCTGTTTGGCAGAGAAGCATTCGCAAAGTTTATGGCTAGGCCGTGCTATGTGTACCTGAAGCTTAAAATGCCCCAGGGGAGTCATCACCATTAATGGCGACAGAAGAATAGCTCAAGAATGCGAAGAAGGCGACAAGGCCATGGCCAGAGCAGCTTGCATCGCAGAGAGCGCGCCCATGCGCGAGTCGCAGGAGAATTTTGATGACATCGTGGAGGCCAAGAGGCACCTGCCTGACTTGCGACTTCAGATTAAAGCCGCAAGGGAGGCGAGGAAAGCAAGGGCAACAGCCAATCACCAATGAGGGTATATCCCCAACATCGCGAGTCGCTATCAGCAGCCGCAACAAAAACCATTAAGGGTTCGTATCATTAAGCTGGCCACTCAGGGCTAAAGTATCACCTCTGGTCGCCACCTAGGCGCGACCGACCCATATATCATTTCTGGTCGCCACCAGGCGCGACCTACCCATGCAACACTTCTGGTCGCCAGCTAGGCACGACCGACCTATGTATCACCTCTGGTCACCACCCATTCGCCACCGACCCATGTATCACTTCTGATCGCCACTCAGGCGCGATCGGCCCATTTCTGGTTGCCACCTAGGCGCAACCGACCCAAGTATCATTTCAGGTCGCCACCTAGGCGCGACCGACCCTATGTATCATATAATGATTTTGAAATAAAGCATCTCAAACTACCAATTGAGTTGTCAGTCTTTTATTTTTAATCATTGGTTCCTTGGGGGGGGCGGCAGCTTTTTAGCGCGGCCTATTACCTTGGGATCGCCAAACGAGTGGCATTTATCGTGATTATACTCAACCTCTCTTGGATGTGACTTGCACTATGCGGCCAAAGTACTGGGGGTGCGGCGTCAATCGAGTTTGATCGCCTATCATGGCCGCTCTCGACCCTGAACACGCACTTTTTACCTGGGAAATACTGAGCCGCGCAAGGGTCTAAGTGAGGAAAACCGAGACAAATCATAAGGACCAACCTATTGGTCAAAACATGTACTGATGAGAGTACTTACACAACCATAACATTGTCTTTGACATACATAATACTAACAAATTATTACAAGCCACTAAGGGCTAAATTCATCAACACATTGTTTCTTCATTTGTGCGCAGCTTTTGGCTTGTGGGAAGGAGGAACAGGCGGCTTACCAAGCTTGCCAGAAGGAGCAGTTGCAGCTCGCTGGACGGCTTTTCAGTCGCGGACTTGGGGGCTTCAGAGCTGGACACACCTGGAGAGGGGTTCTTCTCTTGCTGAACCGCCATGCTGGTCGATGGAGTGGGTAACCTTTCAAATCTGCTCCCATCTGCGTTATATTTCCCCAGATAGGTCGCAAGATCCACCCCATCCACCAACTCAGTCGCATGGCCGCGCATATTCTTCCAAGTCGCCGTATATTCCGAGGCCGTCAGATCTGTGCCATCCACCTTCTTCGAGGGCCTGCCTAGTGCAACCTTGGCAGCATCAAAAGAGGGTAGTATGTCTTGGCCAAAGCAAGAACATGAGCCGCACTGGAGCGAGCTGAGGACTCCTTCCAGTCCAAAAAGAATTGAGGCGCCTTAAGCAGTCTTTTCAGCAAGCCTTCAGAATCACTGGGGACTGGCTTTGTTGGCAGAAGACAGGCAGACAGCGATCTCATGGCATCGCAAGCTTACCGCGAAAACTCACGGATATAATCCAGCTGTTCTTGAGTACTGCTGCGCTGCAATGCGGCGTTTTCACCTGCATCAAGGCATTTCTCAGTCAGCTCAACAATATACAAGCAAAGATAGTGGAGAAAACAGATGCAGACATGAGTCGCAACACTTACTAGCCAACTCCTGAGTCATGATACAGACTTTGGCGTGAACAAGGTTGTGGGTGTCAGATAACTTGGCCAATTTTTTCTCAAGACTGCCAATTTCAACAGCCTTTAACCTTGCATCCTCATTAGCCTGAGCAAGGGCGTCCTTTTGGGCATTGACTTGCTGATCCAGCTGCCGGACCCTCTCTTGAAATTTCTCTTCAACCTTTTTAACTGCAGCTCGGTGGCTTTGGCTTGCTCAGACATTTTAAAGCTCTCATCAGACAGCTCGCCCATCCTGGCTTCCCTCTTCTTCAGCTCAGCGTCACGCTGGCCAAGGAGTTCGCGCAGCCTCTCCAGTTCAGAAGGAGTCTCCCCCAACTGCTTTTCCAAGGCGAGTCTTGCAGCTGTTACGAAACGTAGTTCCTCCTACAAAGAGTACATCAGTTAGTACGTACATATCAACAGCTAAAGAGAAGTATCAAGTCTCCCTTTATAGTCAAAAAAGAAACTTGATCCTTGGGGGCTAGCGACAGATAAGTGGAGACAGAAGTTTACCTTGTAAGCCGCAGACAGTGCCTTGCGGAGCTCCGCGGCTTGCTGGTCATTTGAGGCAATGATGGCCTCTGACAGTTTCTCCGCGCGGCTCATGGAGGAGAAGGAATAAACCTCAACACGCAGAGCTAGTGACCGCGGGCTATCAGCCGCTGGCGACTCAATCAACGGCGCATCAGCATCCTTGGTCATTGCAACTACGGAGGAAGGGTTGACCTTCTCCACATCTTGGATCATAAGGAGATCCGTTCCGTTCTCCAGAGCCACCTCTTGGGTAGCTGTGTCAGGAACAGAGGCCGTAGCCAAGTCGTCAGTGGTGGCCACACCCTCCACCATGGCAGTATGAGCCACCGGCGATAAGCGCGGCTCAACCGCAGTTTCAGAGACAACTCCAAGTTCAGTCACGGATTTAACTGCACTTCTGCAAAAAAACAAGGGCATTAAGTGAAGAAGGAGCACATAAACCAGAATAAAAGTGTTATAAGCGTAAGGAAAGTCACTAACTCTGGAGCCATCTTCACAGAGGCCATAAGGTCGTCACTTGACGGCTATGACAGGCCTTGGGTCCCAGAATCTACGAGCAGAAGTTTGCGTGTCAGTAGAGAAAAAGAATAAGCAGTCAAGATGTCAAGACAGCAGAAATTACCAGAATGGGGACCCATGTCTTCTTCAGCGGAGGCCGTGGCTTTGTACACACGCCCGACAGCGGAGGAGGTCTCGCCCGTAGCAGGCTTGCGACGCTTCGCGGCCTCAGGATTTTCCAGAGCATCAAGCTCTGGCTCCTCACGAGATAGCCTCTTGGAGGCTCTGCGGGGAGTTGGGCCAGCCGCGGCCGCAGAACTCGCGGCTGGCACTGGATTGTCATCCTTGTCCAGTTCAGTCTCTTCACCTTCTGAGGCTGCAGTGGCGACAGAGGGGATGCCAGCAATTTCGCTGCCCTCTAGAGCGGGCAGCAACTTATTTCTTGTGGCACGCTTGGGAGCAGCAGCGCTGGCGTCGGTCGCAGGCAGCGACCAATAATTCTCATCAGCCTGGATCAGGAAAATATAAGTCGCAGTATTAAGAAAGGAATGCGACTCAACTACAAAGGCAAAAAGACAGGGAAGAGAAGTTACCTCAAAAGGCTTGTTATCAACACTAAAAGGGGCAAGCCCCACCTTATCAAAGGAGATGTCTTTCTCCTCGGTCACGCGGGTGACGAATTCCACCCAATCCTCAGGCGTCCAGTCCGCAGCCTTGATGCGATCGACGTCAGCAGAGGTGCCAGCGCACTCGAGGAAGGATCATTGTCGTGGACTCATGAGCTGGATGCGCCATTTGGTCCAGCAAGAAAGAAGATCAAGGCCAGTAAGACCATGACCTATTAAGGCGTGGACCTTGATCAGTGACTCATTGATGAAAGCCATGGCCGAGTCGCGAGGCTTTGATTTCAGTGCCTCGGTAGGCACGAAGGTGGTGTTGGACCAGGAGGGGAGACGAGTTTCGCCCTCCGGAGAAGTATCTTGGCAGGAGAAAAAGGATTTTTGCCAAGCCCTGGGCCGATTCGCCAGGGCCAGCTTGGGAAGAACAGAGTTTCGATGACGTTGCAGAGAAATGGCGCCGACCTGAACATAGGCCCCGCCTTTGGAGGTGAGCTGGCTATTACAGGTGAATGAAGCCAACCATAGATCGATGCTGGGGGCTATGCCGAGATAATCTTCGCACAAAACATGAAAGTTGCTCACTTGGAGCATTGAGTTGGGGCCGATGTCGTGAAGACGGAGGCCTAGGCGCCGCATCAGATCGCGGAAGAAGAGGGAGCTGGGTGGTGTGAATCCACGCTCCACGTGCTTCACGAACATCACCAGTTCGTTAAGCTTAGGGCACGGCACGATCTCGCTGCCTGGCGCCCGCCAGACGTTGCTCTCCTTCGGCGGCAGAAAACCCTTGGTGGCCAGATCCGCGAGGACCTCTTCCGTCACCCAAGATCCCTCCCAGTTGTAGGAAATCGTGCGCTTATCAGTGGATGGCTTCGCCTTGGGCGCCATTGCAAAGAGGAGATTGGATCGGGGAACTAAGCTTGGATTGAGGAAGAAGATGGTGCGGCTAGGAATGAGGAGATTGCAAGGGCAAGTGAATAATGACCTAGGCGGCCGCAGCTTATAACTGGAGGGGCCCGCAACTAACGGCACAATCTGCGTTCGCAACCAACGGCACAATTTGCGCCCGCAAAATGAGTAACGGTCCGCAATTAAAGGGAACAGAATATCTCCAGAAGCGGAGATGAGTCGCACAGATAAGTCACGGCTCTGAATCGCATAAGTCAGAGATTGGCCAGAACGTTTGTAGTGCGGCTCAGCGACCATTTCAAGAGGTCAGAAGGTTCTCACCGTAAAGTCCTGACCAATCTTGGGGGCTAATGTCGGGGGAATACTTTCTGGATTAACCCGCGGCCCAGTGCAGCTTACTTTACTCGCACGGACAAAAGCCCACATGGGATCAAGCCCAACATCGAACCGCCACAAGGAGAAGGATCTAGAAGACATATCCTGGAGGACGTGAGGAGGAGTTAGTCTCCGAGTAGGTTCCAGTTGATGTATTCCTTGTGGAGGAAGTTTCCTTTGTAACCTAGCGAACCTCTGTATATATAAAGAGGACTTGCAGGACTTAGACGTGGTCAAGCTATCAAGCCCTAAACCCCTAGCTCATACGGCGAGTACCAGATCGGATCGCCTCCATTGTAACACCTCGATTATCATATCAATACCAATCTAGGGTAGGCAGGCAGTAGGTCTTTTACCTCACATTGAGGGGGCCGAACCTGGCTAAATCTGTGTTGATCTTTGTTCCTGTGATCCCAAGCTCGGAGATGCTTGACTCGCGTAATCCCACACCTACAAAGTCATCTATGACACCTGACGTGATGAACCCACGACACCGATGGATGCTGGTGGATCCGGGAGAGGGCTAGCGCGCTGGATAACACACACAGAAGAACAAGCAAATAGAAGAACACACCACGATCTACCCAGGTTCGGGGCCCTCGTGAGGAGGTAACACCCCTACTCCTGCCTATCTCTCTCTGTATATCTCGATGTCACACATACAGAGCTGCTCCTCGAGCTGTATGATCCCAACAATGGGGATGAGCACAAGGTAGAAGAAGAAGCTATGGGGGGAAAAGGGTCTCAGGGCATCGTCCCTCACGCAGGAGGGGGTGAAGCCATGTTCATAGGCTAAACCGAGTTACGAAAATACCCCTCACGCTGCACTGTAGCCATGCTCAACGGTATGTCATGATGGTACTCCTGTTAGAGAAAGGACGTGGCATGCCCATCCCCTACAGCACAACCCTCTGATAGGGACAGGACGCGGCGTGCCCATGCCCTGCCCCGCACGCTGACCCCGGATATCCCGGAGTCAGAGGTTAGGTGAGGCCTGTCACCTCGCTCCCGCTGCATGCTCCCGTGTCAGGCGCTTCCGTGCTAGGTGCTCCCGTGTCAGACGGGATGGGACAGGAGCATTGACTGCTCTCCGACACCAAGATACCTCACCTCGCCTGATCCGACATAGACATGTCGGATTCTCCTTCGGTGGTTATCTCTTCCGGCACATAATAGAAGACAAGAAGATATCGACATACATATGTCAGTCGACCTATCTCGGTTGGTATATGTCAGTTTGCACCAGCATGGTACCTCGGTGCCTTCCGGCCCTGGTTACCTCGGTTTGCCTATGTCGGTTCGTACCAACATCACATCCCGGTCACTTCTGAGGTCCAGGTATGTCGGCTTTTATTGTACCTCGGTCCACCCCTGGACACAGCTTTTACCACATCATGACCCTACCCAGGGGTAGCCCCCCGACAATGAGAAGAAGAATAGGTTGGCCAAGGAACAAGAGAGTGCAAGAAAGGATGTAGAGCGTGCATTCGGTGCTCTACAGTCCCGATGGGCTATTGTTCGCCATCCTGCTCGGACATGGGACAAGGACCAGTTGTAGGAGGTGATGACAGCATGCGTGATCATGCACAACATGATCATGGAGGATGAACGTGACGAGGCCTTGAATGATCAGGCATGGCAGTTCTGGGGTGAGTTGGTTGACCCCCAGGGTCCGTCCACATTTGCTCAGTTCCTCGACTTCCACCGTGACATTCGTGAGAAGGAGTCTCATCTTCAGCTCCAAAATGATTTGGTGGAACATGTCTGGCAGCACTACGGCAACCAAGGACAGTATGTCGTGGGGTAGATAACACGGCAGATACCACTTTTGAGTAGCTTGAGTTGATGGGCATGGCGACTCTGGTGTCCAGGAGTTGGTCCAGCACTACGAGGGAGAAGATGTTTTACCCAGCTTCGGGTCCCCTCGGTGGAGGATCCCTACGTGCTGCTATAACTCACTATATGATCACATAATACATGGTGCGCCAATGGCGATGATTGCTGGGTTTAGATGACTCCGGCCTGGGAGCCCTCTCTCTTGTCTATCTTATTTGGCTTATCTCTAGAACTTGTAGAACTTGTCAGACATGTCTATCTATGACCTAGAAGCCCGCTTATATAGACGGCCGGGTCTCCTGGTTCTTTACATGGTAAGGCCGGGTTCTACCCGAACTTGGAATCCTATTCCAACTCGTCTTGTCTTTCGTATCCTCCAAGTCTTGGACTTCATGACGCATACCGACTCCGGGTCTTCTCGAACCTTCCTTGTGTAAACCGGGTTACCGATAAGCTCACCGGCCCATCAGTGTAACCCGGCCCATGATGATGATGGCTGGCCTCGCCCGGTCTCCTGCCTGGCGGGTCATGCTTTCCTCTCCATGGGCCTACCGGGTTATTATTCCCTCATCAGTAGCCCCCAGGTTAACTTGGACGTCGGGTTTGGCGTGCTTCTCTTTTAGCTTCAAGCTTTATTTCTCAAGGGGAGCCGCCAACCTTGATGTCCGGGTTAACCTCCTGAAAATAAGAAATACTCACAAAAAATATAAAGTCCGGGTTACATTGCTTTTTCTTTAGCTAGGCCGGCTCTTCTTGGCGGTCCATATCATAACCCGGCTACTGTCTACTGGGTTCATACGCCTCCAGGTTTAACTCGCGCTTATTCTGCCAAGAATATTCCCCATATTTTTCTTTGTGGTTCCTTTGACCTGTTTTTTGATGGAGCCTACTCATACGGAGGCTGTGCTGAAGGATGCTCCAAATTCCTACGATCCAAACTTGATGAAGCCTACTCACATGGAGGCTATCTTTCAAGACCCGTCTTTTGAAGACCCGGCGTAAATACCTCCAGCTTTACCGGTTCTCAAGAACATTAACCTTGATTTTTCTCACGTATATAACCTGTAGCCCCCCAAGCCCCAAGTTTATCACCTCACGATAACTTGGTGCTTGATGAATAAATATAAAACTTCAAACTGCGTAGCCCCCAAGTGCCAGGTTGTATGCTTGCAGCGAACTGGGACTTTTGCATCTTGTACCTCTGAAAGAAATTTTGATCTTCAAATACTGTAGCCCCCAAGTGCCGGGTTGCGTGCCTGCAGCAGCCTGGGACTTCTTCATTAATTCAAAAAATTTAGCTTCAAACTGAGTAGCCCCCAAGTGCCGGGTTAGCTGTCCATAGCCACCTGGGACTCACACTTTTCCTTTTATAACCTCATAAATTTGAAACACTGTAGCTCTGATCAAGAATTAGCTCCACTGGAACGATCATAATATCTGACAGAATCCGGTGTATTGATTCGTTGATGGTCCGGATAACAACTTCACTCGACTATTGTTTCTTCTTTCCTCGGCCTTCACATGACCTGCTTTTAGCATGAAATTTTTCTGACTTTCCAGGTATTAAGCTTGATAAGCCGGCTTCTGCTGTCGGGTTATAGATTGACCCTGCAAATAATTGTCCCTGTACATGAAGCAATATCATTTAACCCGATGGGCTTGTAATAAATTAGTAACTGATGAATATTTATGCTGATGGTGTACGTGCACCCTGAGGGTTTGCTTTTTTGATGAACGTGATATGTCGTTCTGCAAATCCCTTTGGTTTAGATAACCCTTTTGGTTTCTATAAACTGTAAGCCGGCTTTCGCATGGATCTTCACTGTTGCGACCTCTCTGTTAAAAAC
The DNA here is from genome assembly GCA_947311845.1 of Poa pratensis. NCBI lineage: Eukaryota > Viridiplantae > Streptophyta > Magnoliopsida > Poales > Poaceae > Poa > Poa pratensis. Next base: position 109,265,023 of record CAMZMU010000052.1, read on the forward strand.
AGGGTCAGTCAAGTCCCAGTGGGCCTCATGACTGATTGAGTTTACAGGCACGCAATCAGGCAATATAATTGCGTTTCACATCGAGCTTAAGTTTAGATAACCAAGAATATAATGGCTCTGAATTAGGCCGGGTCATGGGATTGCAGCTGTACCAATAACTGATAATCAGTCCCCATGACCAAAGTGGCTTATATGCCGGGTCTTGAGTTTGTAACTGCGCTTTTCGAGCGATCAGCCCCAAGACCCAATATGCACAATGTTGCGAAGCACTCCTGGGCACGCTAACCGAAGTTGCGAAACACTCCTGGGCACGCTAACAATCTGCAAATAATTAAAGTCGGGGAATGTTTCATGGATTTTCCATGTCTTCAACCCAATAATTGATAACTGAAAAATAACTGAAGCTGGGAGATGTTTCATGGTAAGATCCATGTCTTCAACCCAACAATTGATAACTGAAAAATAACTGAAGCCGGGAGATGTTTCATGGTAAGATCCATGTCTTCAACCCAACCATTGATAATAGGGAGACCCGGATTTTAGGATTCGTCCTTCTGAATGATAAACATTTGGCACGCTCTTAGCGTTAATGATGTATAAGCCAGAGTATGGCGATTGAGCCGGAAAAATGATAATGGATAGGCCGGAATACGGCGATAGATCTGGAAAGATGATAATAGATAATGTATAGGCCAGCGATTAAGTCGGACGAGGATAATGAATAAGATATGAGCCGGCGATTGAGCTAGATTGATGACAGTGAAAATTGTATAGACCGGAAATTGAGCTAGATTGATGACAATGAATAATGTATAGAGCTAGATTGATGACAGTGAATAATGTATAGACCGGCAATTGAGTCAGGATGATAATAATGAATAAGGCATGAGCCGGCGATTTGAGCTGGAGCACATCGATGGCACTTTAATGACAACCTTGTTATGAATAAATCCATTGCGAACAATAGATAGTTCGACTTTTGATAAATCCATTTACGAGTGATAGATATCTCGAGTTTTAAGAAATCCAATGCGAGCGATAAATTGCTCGACTTTTATGAAATCCATTGTGAGTGATAAATTGCCTGACTTTTTAACAAATCCATTGCGAGCGATAAATTGCTCGACTTTTAAGAAGTGGCCTGCAATCTTATGAATGATCTTTGTAATCTCCTTATAAACAGGATATTTTAATTCCAGGGATCGACTCAAATGAGCCAGATTTAATTGACTGAAAAATATGAAATATAAATAAATGCCACTTAGCTTGTTTTGTCCTGTGTTGAAGACGCGCCTGAAGCCGGCTCGCGGCCGGGTCTCCTTGGTCGATGCTCTCGCGCCTCTATATCTTCCTTTTTCATTATTACGCGAGGTGCTCTTTTTCATGCATGATCACATAACAAGCCAGCTAAATCCAATTTTTCTTCTTCTGTTTCCAAAATGATCAGATGCATGGGGGTAGCACTCGAGGACAACTCTCCGGATCGCTGTAATTTTTCGTTGGACTTGATCCATTGCAATGGTATATTTTGACGCTAAATTTTCTTTACGCTGGCCAAGCCTGAATTTAACTCAAACTCACACACGAAACGAATCTCCGTCTGATCGGATAACCCGGCTTCGGCGGCGTTTTCCTTTTTTTTCAATCGTCTTGGAGACCGTGTCTCACATGGACTGTTTAACCGCGTTGAGTGCTATGGCTACTCGATTTGCTTTTTTCCTTCCCCATCCATACGTGACTTGATTCTGTCGAGCTGTCTTTCCTTTTTTTTCTTGCTGCATCAATACGTATTACGTACACATGCAAAAGCAAACCGGACGGCTCTCAGCCACGTCCAACTCGACATGCTTGTTCGTGCTGCTTGCGGAAAAACAGAACACGCTGTCCGGATTTGAGTAGAACTCGCCGTAACTTTCCGATCTTCGGACTGTCGGGATAGGATCCGATCTGGTCGGCCTTCTATGACCCCGTAATTTCTTGATATCCCCGGTTCAGCTAATCCTGGCTGCATGCGATTCAATCAGACCTAGCGTTGCAAACGATGCGGAATCTGTCCGCCAGCCGCGCTTGACATGACTTTGATGATGATGACGCTAATCTGCTATTGCTGTCTCTCCTGGTCTTGTTTGTCCATGGCCGGGTTTCTTTTTGCTCTTCTGGCGAATCTGATTTCGACTTTCAGCCGAAATTATCGATGATTTGATTTCATTGCTGGTGGTACTTCACCCCTCGCAGCGCTTCTCCCTTGATGAGGACACTCTTGGACGCAGTTCCCACAGACGGCGCCAACTGTCGTGGGGTAGATAACACGGCAGATGCCACTTTTGAGTAGCTTGAGTTGATGGGCACGGTGACTCTGGTGTCCAGGAGTTGGTCCAGCACTACGAGGGAGAAGATGTTTTACCCAGCTTCGGGTCCCCTCGGTGGAGGATCCCTACGTGCTGCTATAACTCACTATATGATCACATATTACATGGTGCGCCAATGGCGATGATTGCCGGGTTTAGATGACTCCGGCCTAGGAGCCCTCTCTCATGATCTCTCTCTATTGTCTATCTTATTTGGCCTATCTCTAGAACTTGTAGAACTTGTCAGACCTGTCTATCTAAGACCTAGGAGCCCGCTTATATAGACGGCCGGGTCTCCTGGTTCTTTACATGGTAAGGCCGGGTTCTACCCGAACTTGGAGTCCTATTCCAACTCGTCTTGTCTTTCGTATCCTCCAAGTCTTGGACTTCATGACGCATCCCGACTCCGGGTCTTCTCGAACCTTCCTTGTGTAAACCGGGTTACCGACAAGCTCACCGGCCCATCAGTGTAACCCGGCCCATGATGATGATGGCTGGCCTCGCCCGGTCTCCTGCCTGGCGGGTCATGCTTTCCTCTCCATGAGCCTACCGGGTTATTATTCCCTCATCACAGTAGTTCCATTTGATGAACTATTTGTCATTTGATGAACTATTTGTCTTATTTATTTGGTTTGTAATGCATGAAACAATTTGTTATTTGTGAAACTGTTTGTTTGTGTTTATTTGAACTATTTGGATTGTAATAATTACTACTTGATGAATTATTTGGATTGCTTTTATGGATTGTATTATTTGTATCTTATTTATTGTGCTTGATACTTGCTCGAGTCTATGTGGCCAAAAAATGATCAAAATGATCAAAAACCCTGGCCGGGCGGACTCAATGCGTCGGCTCGTTGGGGGCAGTGGCCAGAAAGGGGCGGACATGGGTCCTTTTGGCGACACAAACGGACCAAAAGCGGACCAAACGCGCGTCCGTTTGCTTCGCCCCGTTGGAGTCATCCTAAGGGTATCTCTAGTCGTTCGGCCCCCCAGGGTCCAAAACTGCGTTTTTTTCGGCCGCCGCGGCGCCAAACGGCGCGAATCAGGATCCTTGGGGGGGGGGGGGGCGTGTTTTCCAGCCGTGAACCGAGGCCGCCCCCCCAGCCGGCGATTTGGCCGTATTTTGGCATAAACAAAGGCCGGCCCTTTTTGGCATACAAATCCACGCACAAATAAATAGTTTAACATATAAGTCCACACACAAATAAATAGTTCAACAATTTAAGCAAATAAAACAAATCGTATTAGTGATACCCGTAGAAGTGATAGCCTTCAGTAGCTACCTGCAAGATAAAGTATACGGGGTTAGGTTGAGCCTCCAAGTGCAGAGTATGTAGTAAGTGGAAGACGTGTTTTCCACACGAGGGTGACTCGAGGGTTTAATATCGACCTCTCGGGGAATCAGTAGTGAAAGATTTATCTTCCTATCCTTCTTTTGGTTACCTACAAAACAAAGTTAAATGTTTTGGTCCTCAAACTTACCTGTGGTTTTCAAGCACAAGGTGTAAGAATGATATCGAGATAGTTATGCAATGCAAACAAAAAATAAATATGCAATGATGGTGAATAAATGTGCAATGATGATGATAATAATGATAAATGATATTTTTTGGTTTTTTATGATGAATGCAAGATGTAAAATTGTTTTTGTATTTTCGGATTTAATAATGGCAGAAAATAGAAAAGTGGTAAAAGTTGTTGGAAAGGTGTTTCTTATGATTAAAAATGGACCGGGGTTCATGGTTTCACAAATGCACTCTCTCTTTAATAAAGTGGTACACAATGGATCATAGCAGTTGACATACGAGATTGCAACACAAAGTTTGATAACAAGTTACTAATTATATGGGCATCACGTCCTAAAATAGAGATCTTTTGGTTATTAATTTCACTTATACTCCACCAAGATGCGAACTAAATCATAACACCTTATTAATTAAGATAACTCAGAGTATAGCATTAAGTATCATGACATGAAGTTAAAATAAGAACATGCTAGATCTAGTCACAGAGAAGTGGCAAATCACCCACAACCCTTGTAGCATGGTATTTTTGTTTATCCCTAGTGAGGCAACAAAGTATGGTAAACACCCAAGTGGATCGCGATATTACAGTTGTCAACTTACCGCACTCACCACCCCCCGTTGCTCCAACTAATGCACACATCACCCCACATACGCTCTCATAAACATGCTTTATCATAACAAGTGAATAAGAATGGGGTACATAATATGCATCTATATTCATAACTGAAACAAACATTGCAATCTCAAACATATATTAACCCATAAAAAGATCCACCACATAGGAATTACAACGATGACCGTAATCATGTTCAGCAGCTCATCCGGTGCTAATTAGTGAAGCTCAAAGAGAGAAGAGATACATAAGTTACTTCCACAAACCCATAGTCCAGAGGTGGACTACTCCCTCTTCATCATGGAGATGGTGGAGATGTCAATGGAGAAGATGGAGACCACGCCGGCAGCGCCCCGTCGGAGTTTTCCCCCTCCAATCTGCAGCTCAAGATCTCTCTTTCGGTGTTTTTGTGTTTTTGGGGCTCCGCTTGTTCGCTTCCTTCGCCCCCCAAGTTTTGTTCCTTCCAAAAAATGATGCCCGTAAATTTGCAGGTGATTTGGACGACGTTTGGGTCCTTGAAACTTAAAAGGAAAAAATAGGGTTTTCTGCCTACGCAGGGTTAATTCCAGAAAAATAGGAAATAAATATAATATTCCCAAAAATCAGTATATAACAGTGATATAACCCTTATATGATGCAAATATGATTGGAATATAAGTAATATAGTGCAAACTTCATGTATGCATTTTACATGCATCAACATCCCCAAGCTTAACCAATACTCGTCCTCGAGTATGAAGGTGATAAAACTAACATGAACTTTGCAATATAACACTAACAATCGATATCAAAGATGATTACTACTGCTACATAGAGTCAAATGATTCATTCTTCAAAGGAGTAGCAATATGCAAGATAGTTTATGAAGTGATATCAAGTATTCAAAACAAGGATGTTCAATGATAGTTCACAAAGTGTAACATAGAAGATAGTAATATGGACCACATGTATGCATAATGATAAGTAAGAACATCCTACATTGGTCATAGAGTGTAGATGAAAATTCTGAATATAAAAGGTGAACACTTTGGCAAGATGTATATGTGAGTAGAGGTAAAGCATGCATAAGTTTCATCTAACTTCCAAACTCTTCTACTTAAGTTAATGATTGCAATGTGGAATCCTTGGTGTCAAGCTCTCATTACCCTATCATAGCATCTTGAATGATTAAAGTTTAATGTGAAAGCAAATATGAGTAGTGTGCTTGACAAAGTAAAGGTTAGGTGTCTCATGCCCCTTGAATACAAGTACCTACGCCATGAGTTACTCAACTTGGGAAACAAAGCAAGTTCAAGTTATATATCATTGTAAGTAATAATAGTATCATCAAGAGCGTCAACTGTGGTACCTCTTGTCCCAGGATATGGAACAAGCCCATATCAAAATGACAAGACAAACAAACAAGATGAACAACCTCAACACCCTTTTTATTTACCATTGGAATAACTTTTTATTATAAGGTATATCACAGACGGTTCACCATAGCATGTAAGTATATTTCCACCATGAATGATGCATGGCTTAGATTAGCGGCCCAGGCGTCTCTCTAACCATTTATACAAACTCATTTAAACTACTTCATTTCCACCTCATTTCACCATGATAGTCATCCATAGACAAAAGTACATGATATCAACTAAATGATGAAGGAGCATGTTGAAAGCTTTGCATGTGATAGCACATATGGGCTAACTCCCAACCTCGGACATTTATCAAGCCACTAACATCATAATCTTAATCACAATGGGTCATGTTTTATTTATGCAATAAAAGTAAAGTGTGCATCTAGTTCGTGAGAGCTATATAACCAACTTTTTCCATAACAGTCAATAACATAAACATTTTTTCATTCAGAGGTATAGATAACACAAATATCATGATAAACATACTCGGAATAGCATAAAACTAATAGGTAGATATAGTGGACTCACTGGAATAACTTTTGGTTGAAGGTGTTGGAAACAAGTTTTTACTTGTTGGAATTTTTGGGCTAGCAAGAGCGAGAAAGTTGAGCTTCTAAATGCATGCATGAGTGTCCATAGAACTAACTAATCCATGTTAAACAAAGTAAAATAACATTCAGCATCAAAACATGAATAAGTGATAGCTCTAGATAAAGTATTTGCAAATTATTACTCATAAACAATTTCATGAATCATGCAACTATATGTATCATTAAAAATCAACTCAAACATCCCTTTTACCAATATAATAAAAGCATCCAACATATATCAACCCATATTTCCAGTAGCTCTTTCACATATAAATGATAGTATGGTGGTCTCACAAAAACAAAAATCAAACCAAAACAAACAAAAAGACGCTCCAAGTATATGCGATAAAGTGTTTTGATCGAAAAACAGAATTTAGACGTGTGCAAACCGAGAGTGTGTAGGTCCAGTGGGGTTGTCTTCACATCCGCAAGCTTATGGTCTTCACCATCCTTGGATGACTCTTGGTGCATCTCCTCCAATCCCTGTGAATAAACTTCAAAACACCGTTTCTCCCATTTCTTTTATGTGGGGTGCATTAGTAGTGATAAACAAATAGGTTTCTTGCTGCATATAATCCTTAAAAAAACATCATATAAATGTCCAGAAAGTATATAATGTTGTATTCCTACTCATAAACTCAATTGAATAAAAAAGATTCAAGTTAAAAGTTCAAAACATGCATAAAACAAAATGGGACAGAATCTGTCCAGAAAAACAGCAGCAGCAAAACGTATTTTTATACCCTACCAAACTTTACCTAAAAATTCCACAAAAATTCATGAATACATAGGATGAAAAGTTGCAACTACAGTTCAAATATGAGCTCATTCGGACTTACAGAATAAGAACTAAAAATCATACCGTGCACAGATTCGTGCAGGAATACAATCTCCGAACGCTATAAGCAACTTTTACAAACCAATATGGGTAAAACTTGGCACTTTATTCAAAATTCCAGAAACTAAGCTAAAAACAAACTCTCTTGATACAGCAAGAGGACACAAAGAAAATCACACATAAAAATAACCGGGTTGCTGTAACATCCCAATTTTCACAAAAATTTAAAACTTTTCATTTGCATCATGTCATTGCATCATTGTTTGCATTGTGTTTGAATTCAAATTATGAAATTTAGAGAATTTATCTCAAAAACCTAAATTGCCAAGTATCTGCAAATGCCTTCTCAAACTATTTCAAATTTTCAAATAAAGATTTTGAAAATTATATCCCCAATACATGCTAAACATGTGGGCATGTTTTTACAAAAGTATAGATTTTGGTTTGAGTGGTTTTGGTTTTGAAATCCAAAAGTTATTTGATGTTGTTTAAAAACAGAAAAGAAAAACAAGTTTCTGGAAAAAAAAATGCGCTCCTACACCGTTTGGGCCGAGCCCGCCTAATCTAACGCACGTGTGCGGTGCATAGCGCAGCCCAGCAGCGTGCAGCCTCTCGCTGACAAGCGGGGCCCGCCTGTCAGCACCATCCTCCAGCCGTGACGAGCACGACTCGTCCCCGACGCAAACCCTAACCGAATCGTATCCAAATTCATTGCGATTTTGACGTGATACGCACGCGTGATCGCCCCATATAAACCCCTCGACCCCCTCGTGTTTTCGCCCCAAGAAAATCGACACGAGAGCCACAAGGCTGCCCACACGAGATCCCGCCATTGCCGACGACAGGATCTTCAAATTCCGGTGAGAGCACGGCCGCATTGCCTCCCTATCCACCTTCTCGAACTTCCCCACGTTATTGCGCATCCTCCTGAACCTTTTCTCGATCGCTTCATGCAGAGGAGACGTCGCTTGCTTCATCGACACCGACGCCGTCCGCAGAAGCAACTCCAGGAGGAAGGAGGAGGACGCTCACGACCATGTCGTCACCACCATCTGCTTTGCCTCGTCGCCCTGAACCCCGCGGTACGCCGCACGAACCGTAGATCGATTTAGAGTTTATTCCGGCGATCACCGGCGATGGCGCCACCGTAGGAACTAGGGTTCCGGCTAAACTCCGGCGGAAGCGTCGATGACCATCTGGTCTTATAGATCTAGGCCGTTAGATCGTAGATGGACGCTCCAGATCTGATTCACGTCGCGAAGCGGTACCAGCCAATGGGGAGAAGCCACGTCGTCAAGTCGTCCGCGAAGCCGCGCCGCATCCGTTCGCCCGCGCCCGCACCCGTCCGCGCCCGCATCGCCCGCAAGACCAGTCAACGGAGTCTCCGCACCAACCAGATGATGCCACGTCGACAAAGGACTCTAGCGCGAAGATCTTTTTCGTTTTCGTTACGTTTAAGCCCCTGCGCATCACGGATAGGTCCCTGAATTTTAGATTCATTATTAATTTTTAGTCCTTTATCCAAAATTTATGAAATTTATATTTTTGGAAAGCTTATAATGTGTTGAAACTTTCTATATGCTTAATTTGAGGTTTCGATGAAATTAATTTAGACAATTTTTAAAAACTGGTTTAATTGATATTTTGACTATAACTTAATTATAAAAATTGACTTTTGAGCAAACTCTTTTGCATTAATTTTGTTTGGCTAAGTTATGGCCGTAGAATTGCTCTAGTATTTTTGTAGAAGTGTTTTTCTATGTTTTTGCATGTATTTTCTTTTTACTGCTTTTAGGTGTTATTTTAATAAGTAAATTATATTAAAATTTGCTCTCCACATTATTTTTCGAATAGAAAATTTAACTAAGTATTTATGAACATGTTAGATGCAGAATAACTTAGGAATATTTCACCTCACCCACCAAAGTGTTATTTCTTCCTTAGAAAAATTTGGGTAATAAAAATTTTGAGAACACTTTTACTTAGAATTTTTCCTTAGAAATTTCAACACATTAAAAGTGCTAAACTTGTCCTTAGAAATATTTTGCACATCATGCATGACATATTTTCCTTAGAAGTTTTATGAAAATTGTTTGTTCATTTTGTATTGTTTGTTGTGTTAGAATCTCCGGAGGGAAACGAGGATTGTTGCAGCTGTTGTTGCTATTCTGCTTGTTGCCAAGGCAAGTGGCACACCCCCATAAATTTTCCTAAGTATTTTTCTATGCATGACTTAGTGTATTTCCTTATATGCATGTGTAGGATAGTATTGCTATGCTAAAACTACTATCTCCTTTACACTAGTTGTGTCTAGAATCCTATTGATAACTTGGTAGAATTATTGATGCTATGCAAATTTGTTTTATTCAAAACTTAAATTCTACTAAGTTAATTGATCACCTGGGTGGATTTGGGATTGCATGGCTGCCAGAGTTGAGTGTTTATTCACTTGTGGATTGCCACCCAGGATTAAAGGGACCAATGTTTCTCTAAGTGAAGTTGCTTACCATGCAGCCATTAGTCATATGGGTTCTGGCTAGATGGATTAAGTTGCGTGGACTCGTCCCGACTTGACAGGTGGTGGTAGAATGGTTAGAATGGGAGCGTGTCAAGTCAGTATGGGATGGGAAAATGCTTCTGAAAAGTCTCGTCTCAACTCTCTCCTTTTCCTTAGCACAATTTGAGTGCTTGAGGATAGTTTGGGTTTGAGTGCACAACCTCTGCAGAGTTTAAAAAAAACTAAGTATTTAGCCGTGTCCCCGGTTACGGACAATTGAAGCAGCTGATCAAGGATGGCAACGGAGGCTCCCAACATCTTATTTCTCTAAGTAAATTTTTGATGGGTGAACAAGGGTAGAAGAGACTATGGATTTCATGCCATACTGTCTCGAACATTTGAAGAAAATTTTACAAAGTGTTAGGCAAAATTAGCTTTTATGCAAAATAGCCTTGAACTCCACCAGCCAAATATGCATATAGGCTATAGAGTTATTACATTAAGTGTCCACATAGTGTTACTTGCCAGATCCATTTTTAATGGTATCTGACCCACTCTGTTGCAAATTATTAATTGTTGCAGAATTTTCTGACGATGAGTAAGGACTACGTTTGGGTGTTGAGTCTACAACCAACATGTTTTCGCCTGTGGCGCATCATGAAGATGGAGGCTCTTTGAAGATTTATTTCCGCTGCTTTATTGTTTTAAGCTAGCTTTAAGCTATGCAAAGTTGTATCGAACCATTTATTTTTCCAAGTCTGGATCATTCGTGTAATAATTGATACAATGTTGTGATATTCATCTTAAACTGTGTGTGCAAATGAAACGATCCAGGGGTTTGCACTATACACAGGTACCTTGCCATTTTCTAAGTGCAGGTACATTACAGTTGCCTCCCGCAAAACGCTTTCTTTATAGCAATATAGTTAGGCTTCTTACTTGTTGTTTATTGAAGATGAAGCTCAGGAGGGAGCTTCAACTTTCATGTCCCTCTCTTTCTTGGGAAGTGTTTCATGCACTTCTTGTGTGGAAACTGAAACTTCAAGTTCCCCTCTTTTGAATCAATAATGGCACCTGTAGTACGAAGAAAAGGTCTTCCAAGAATAATAGGACTAGAGGTTTTATTCCCTATGTCCATGATTAGAAAATCCACAGGCACAAAAGTCATATGTAGCTCTACCATGACATCACTTACTTTCTCTAAAGCATGTTTAATGGAATAATCAGCAAGTGCAAGTTCAATAGAGCATTTTCAAGATTTTTCAATTCAAGTATTTCATATAGTTCTTTAGACAAAACAGAGACACTAGATCCTAAATCAAGTATGGCATGGTGTGTCTCTTTACAAATAGTTACTAGTACCTTGGGAATCCATATATCCCCAAGCTTAGGTGGTATCATGGCCTCTTTGTTGTACCTAGCAATTTTTTCGTTCAAGACATGATTAGCAATATAGGAACCAAAGCCAGCTTGGTTAGTGTTGATGGAAGGATCACTTGCAAAATTTTGTAAGATAGAGATTAATTCATGCAAGCTACAATTTTATAAGTCAAGCAAAGGATCCTTGACTTCACTAAGCATTTTAACTTCCTCTATCCAAACAAGTTTATCATTCCTTTTCTTTAAAGCAGGATTCGAGGCTATGTGGGGGTCATCCCCTTCCTCAACATAATTCTCAATATCCTTGTCTAAAGGTTCTAACATAGAAGATATTCTTTCATTCAATTCCCTAGTCAACTTCTTTTTAGACTTGACATAATTCAATATTGTTTCCATTTTCAAAGAAATTCCAGAAAGAGTGTTATTTGTCTTTTTCATGCTAGATTTTGTATGAAGGACAAATGAATGCATCTCATTTTTAGTAGGATAATCTTGCATGTATGTTTGCAGACATAATATTGCCCTATCCATAGAGACTTTTAGTTGCTTGATTCCAGTTTCATCTTTTGATTCTATAGAATTCCCAAATAAATTTTTCATTAAGTTATTAGTATGTGAGGGATTTCCAGAGGTAAATCTTCCACTAGTTAATGAATCTAGAAAAAAAATTACCAGCCATCTATTCCTTTATAGAAGTTTCTTATCAAAGTAGCAGCGGTATATTTAATGACAACATTTTTACTAATGTCCTTAATTCTATACCAAGCATCCATTAATGACTCTCCATAGTATTGACCAAAGTTGCTCATTTCAACACTAGGATTCATTTTGGCAAAGTTTTTATGTATTTTTAATTTTTATGCAAAACTGAAAATAAAATGAGTCTCACAAATGCAAATCGAATTACAAATGCAAGACAATGCAAGACAATGACAAAACAAATAATTTGCTTTGAAGGTAAAGATGGATAAGATGATGCTCATGTAGGTGCAACCTCCCCAAGCTTAGGTGTTAGCACAAGTTGGTGATGTTGACTTTGTTGTGATCTCCTTGGATAAACCTTCGCAGCTATGATTTCCCAGCAACGGAAGTGATAGCCTTCAGTAGCTACCTGCAAGATAAAGTATACGGGGTTAGGTTGAGCCTCCAAGTGCAGAGTATGTAGTAAGTGGAAGACATGTTTTCCCCACGAGGGTGACTCGAGGGTTTAATATCGAACTCTCGGGGAATCAGTAGTGAAAGATTTATCTTCCTATCCTTCTTTTGGTTACCTACAAAACAAAGTTAAATGTTTTGGTCCTCAACCTCACCTGTGGTTGTCAAGCACTAGGTGTAAGAATGATATCAAGATAGTTATGCAATGCAAACAAGAAATAAATATGCAATGATGGTGAATAAATATGCAAGGATGATGATAACAATGATAAATGATATTTTTGGGTTTTTTATGATGGATGCAAGATGTAAAAGTGTTTTTTGTATTTTCGGATTTAAAAATGGCAGAAAATGGAAAAGTGGTAAAAGTTGTTGGAAAGGTGTTTCTTAATAAAGTGGCAGACAATGGAACATAGGAGTTGACATATGAGATTGCAACACAAAGTTTGATATCAAGTTACTAATTATATGGGCATCACGTCCTAACATTGAGATCTTTTGGTTATTAATCTGACTTATACTCCACCAAGATGCGAACTAAATCATACACCTTAGTAATTAAGATAACTCAGAGTATAGCCTTAAGTATCATGACATGAAGTTAAAATAAGAACATGCTAGATCTAGTCACGGAGAAGTGCCAAGTCACACACAACCCTTGTAGCATGGTATTTTTGTTTATCCCTAGTGAGGTAACAAAGTAAGGTAAACACCCAAGTGGATCGCGATATTACAGTTGTCAACTTACCGCACTCACCACCCCCCATTACTCTAACTAATGCACACATCACCCCACACACGCTCTCATAAACATGCTTGATCATAACAAGTAGATAAGAACGGGGTACATAGTATGCATCTATATTCATAACTGAAACAAACATTGCAATCTCAAACATATATTAACCCATAAAAAGATCCACCACATAGGAATTACAACGATGACCGTAATCATGTTCAGCAGCTCATACGGTGCTAAGTAGTGAAGCTCAAAGAGAGGAGAGATACATAAGTTACTTCCACAAACCCATAGTCCAGAGGTGGACTACTCCCTCTTCATCATGGAGATGGTGGAGATGTCGATGGAGAAGATGGAGACCACGCCGGCAGCGCCCCGCCGGAGTTTTCCCCCTCCAATCTGCAGCTCCAGATCTCTCTTTCGGTGTTTCTGTGTTTCGGCGGCGCTTGTTCCAGAGAACGTCGGGGGGCTATTTTTATAGTCGGTTTTAGGTCAAGACGATGTCGGTGGAGAAAAGATCGACGACAACAGAGCGTCGAGGCCAAAGATGGTGGGCCCCACGCAGCCAGGTACAGAAGCCGTGTGGGCCCCCCTCTTTTCGGCCTCAGGGCTCTGCTTGTTTCCTTCCTTCGCCCCCAAGTTTTGTTCCTTCCAAAAAATTATGCCCGTAAATTTGCAGGTGATTTGGAAGACGTTTGGGTCCCTGAAACTTAAAAGAAAAAATAGAGTTTTCTGCCTGCGCAGGGTTAATTCCATAAAAACAGGAAATAAATATAATATTCCCAAAAATCATTATATAATAGTGATATAACCCTTATATGATGCAAATATGATTGGAATATAAGTAATATAGTGGAAAGTTCATGTATGCATTTTACATGCATCAACTAGGCATTGGCATCGCCACTATCGACATTGCCATTGCCCTTCCGCGCCCACAAGTGCTGCACCAGATCATTCTGTAGAGCTTGATGTGTTGCAACGTCTCGAATCTCCCGGCGCGTGGTGAGGAAGGCTGCCCATGATGCCGGCACCTGGTGATCAACCTCTGCAAGAGGACCCTGACGGTAGTATGGTGCCCTTGCCTCGCTGTCAGGCACTGGGTGATTCCTCTCACTCTCAATGATCATGTTGTGCAAGATCACACAACACTGCATCACCTCCCACATGTTTGACTTCGACCATGTCATAGCTGGGTACCGGACAACAGCGAATCGGACTGCAACGCGCCAAATGCCCGCTCAACATCCTTCCTGCAAGCCTCTTGGCACTTGGAAAACCAATCCTTCGCGCTTCCTGGCACAGGGTTGGAGATGCTCTTCACAAATGTTGCCCACTTCGGGTAGATGCCATCTGCAAGATAGTAGCCCTTTGTGTACTTGTGCCCATTGATCTCGTAGTTCACAAGGGGAGCATGGCCTTCCACAAGCTCGGGAAAGACATCCGAGCACTGCAAGACATTGATGTCGTTGTGAGTTCCTGGCATACCAAAGAACGAATGCCAAATCCATAGATCATATGAAGCCACGGCCTCAAGAATCACCGAGCACTCTCCTTCCTTTCCCTTGTACATCCTCTGCCAATCAAATGGACAGTTCTTTCATGCCCAATGCATGCAGTCGATACTACCAAGCATCCTAGGAAAGCCTCTTGCTTCATTCTCTGCGAGGAGGCGAGCAGTGTCTTGCGCATTGGGTGATCGCAAGTACATTGGGCCAAAGACTGCAACCACTGCCCGACAGAAATTGTTCAAGCAATCAAGGGCCGTGGACTCGCTCATGCGTAGATAGTCATCATGTGCATCTGCGGGAGCACCATACGCAAGCAACCGATCATGGCCATCGTGCACTTCTGAATTGAGGTAAAGCCTAACATGCCGGTGCAGTCCTTCTTCAATTTGAAGTAGGTGTCGAACTCCCGGATGGCATGCATGATCCTGAGGAAGAGCTTGCGGTTCATCCTGAAACCGCGCCGGAACACCTTCTCGTCCTGCGTAGGATCATCGGCGAAATAGTCGGTGTAGAGGATGCAGTACCCTCGTACCGCTGCCTCGGCTTGCTCTTGCGGCGACCGCGTGTCGATCCAACACGCCGCGGCCCCGCCTCGTTGGCGAGCAAGCCGGCGAGGCAGGCCAAGATCAGCAGGTGTTCTTCATCGTTGATGGCGGCCTGATCTTCCTCGTCGAAGAGCTCGGCAAGCATCTCCTCGGTGTCGGAGTCCATGGCTGGGTCGGGCGGAACGCCGAACACCTTGCGGGCGGGGTGGACGGGTTTCGCCCCGAGAATCTCCCGGTGGCTAGATCGCGGCGGAGGGGAGTGGGCGGCGCCGGCGGCGTGGCGGGGCTCGATGGCGGGGTTTCCTAGCTGCTTGTGTGCGGCGGCGCAAGGAGGGGTGGTGGCGTCGACGGCATGGCGACGTCGAGACGGGCAGAGGAAAAGGCGAGCCGGGTGGGGAAAATGCGTTGTCTCGCCGACATTCCGCCCCCCCCCCCCCCCCCCCCCAGGCCGAACCCAGTGGGCTGGGTTTCGCCTGGGCGCGCCGGCGCTAATTTCCGCCGAAACGGCGCTATTTGAGTTTCTGGGGGCGGCTGGTAGAAAAACGACGCTATTCGCCCAAAACGACGCTATTTAGCGTCCTGGGTGCTGAGGGGATGACTGGAGATGCCCTAGGCTACACGCGGTTCAGTTCGTGGCAAGCCGCATTGTCGGTTCTTCATCCTTCGCTGCCCAGCTTCTCGTCGCACATCGGCCCTTGTGGCCATTGGGCCGTTACCAACGTACAGAAGAACTACTATAGCAAACGGGCTAGCGCGCGCGCGCCCGCCCGTGCGTACGGCGAAGATTGTCCACAAGAGTTCCTTATACGCGCGACGAGGTGAACCACCAGTAAAGCTCGAAAGGTGAGGTCTAAATTCACCAGCAACAGTAAAACAGAGCTGGAATTCTCCCGTGGATCGTTCCTCCTACCTTCCTCCAATCAGTAATGTCGGGTCAGAGTCTCAAAGTTAAGGGAGGGAGATATTGGAACAGTGAGCGGTGGCCCCCGCAAAAGATCAAATCTATTGGAGGTATCAAGCAAATGGCCGTGGTGCATCCAGCCCGCCCAGGGCTACCGCCAGCCTCAGAAATGGAAACGGAACCACGCAGACGCAGTCACGCACACACACACACACAGATTTACGCGCGGTTTACTTTACCTACTGCTTCCACGGCTCCGGCCACGTCGCGACGGCAAGCGCAGCCACATGATGCTCCGCAGCGGCAGGCCACGCTCACCCCGCGGCCACCATAGGCGGGAGCCTGCAATCTCCTTCCGCTGTTCCTCATAACGTGTCCGTCTCTCTCCCCACCCGTCCCCCACCTCCCCAATCTTTTAATCTCCATCGCCCCCGGTGCTCGTTATATCGGGGCGAGGAAGGCACCAAAGAGTTGGTGTTGCCAAAGAATCGTTGCTCTCTTCTACTAGCTAGCTCGACTTTGCCTGCGTAGATCGATCGGCTGCATGGCATACTCCGGCGACGTCGAAGCGGTGCAAGAAGAGCACCGCGCAGCTCACCTAGCCGACCCAGGCATGGGCGGCGCCTTGGTGGAGAAGAGCCGCCCGGTAGCGGCCGAGACGACATCGTCCGATCGCCACCACGAGGCGGTGGAGGCATCCGAGCAAGCTGCGGGAATGTCTACGTCCGAAGAGCGGGAGGTGGAGAAGGTACTGCACCCGGTAGCCAAGGAGGAGGAAGGGGAGAGCACCCGGGAGAGGCTGAAGCGGCACAGGCGGGAGATGGCCGGGAGGGTGTGGGTGCCGGAGATGTGGGGGCAGGAGAAGCTGCTCAAGGATTGGATGGACTGCTCCGCCTTCGACCGCCCGCTCGTCCCCGCCGGCCTGCTCACCGCGCGGAGGGCGCTCGTCGCCGAGTCCTGCGCGCGCCGCCCGGCACCGACGCCACGTGCCAGCTCCAGTCCTCCTCTCCGGGTGCAAAACGGCTGCTCCTGAGCTCTCGCTTCTTCATCTCCATGATCTACAATTTATTATACGTGATGCACATATGCCTAGCTTTTTTTGCTGCTCGAATAAGATACCATACACCCTTCTTGTTTCGGAGCTGTGAAGGTTCATCCTTTTGTGATTCAATGATGATACTTTTGAAGAATTACATCTACATTTCAGCCCATTTACTTAGCTTATTATGCCTATAATTCAAAAGCAGTCATCTCGATCGCCTTTGATTAGACCTTTTTGTGATTCAATGGAGATACTTCTCAAGATGTATTGTGCTGTGTATTTTAGTAGCACTGTTAAGGGGCATATCATATGTAGCTACCTTCGGTTAATATGTTTGGTCAAAAAAAAAAAAACTCTGGTCTTAAATGAGTCAATAGGATCGGATTGCAGGTATAGATCACCATAAAGCTTTAGGATCCAATTTATTTATGCTTGTTGTTTCGTCAGGGTGAACCTTTTCAACACTAGTGACGTGGTTTCCTGCCATTCTTTCGTTTCGACTTCTCCTTTTGAGGAACAGATTCTCTCCTCTTTCGTTCAGTTCCAACTTGCTAGTGCCCATTTGGCATTAAGCACGTGACCTAGTTAGTACATACCCTAGATCGATGTCTACCTCAAAACATGATTATTATACGTAGAATTTCGCTTTAGAACAAATTCAAACGTATAGTGATGTATATTGTTTTTTATATGAAATAGTACTATATGAAATAGTACTAGATGTATATCGTTTTTTATATGAAATATTGTTTTGCGACTAAGTTTATTGTGTATGCTCGATAAGCATATTGGTCTCTTGATCATATTGTTGATGATCATCCAAAATCCACGTAGAAGGAAATGAAATGACCTTCATGAAAAAATGTTATATACCATGTGAGCATTTTTTTTTCTATTGTATGAACATTTTTTCAAACTCACGAACAATTTGTTCGAACTATACAATTATACTTTTCCTTTCATAATTTTTTAAAACTCCGTGAACATATTCCCTAGCTTTCTAAAATATCATAAGAAAAATATGTAATTTTGAAATTTACAAAGAAGGTAACGATAAGAAACTAGAAAGGAAAAACAAATACAGAAAAATAAAACGGAAAAGAAAAAAAAAGAAAAAAGCTAACCTAATGTTGGGCCGGCCCGGGAATAACCACAATGCGTTGTAGCCAGCGCGTACCCCCTATCCCATCGCGCGCTAATGGGCCAGGCCCAATTCACAAACTGCTTCGTTCAGTTTCGTTTTTTTTCGTTTCTTTCGTTGTTTCGTTTGTTCTTGAGTACTGAACTGTTCGACTCACTGTTTCGTTTGATTATGAAGTTGGAACTATTTTAAAAATGGAACAATTTTTGACAAATGGAACCGTTTTGAAAAATGGAACAGTTTTTTTAAATTGGAACCATTCTAAAAAATGGAACCATCTTCAAAATCAGAACTATTTCAAAAACCGAAAACATTTTAAAAAATCGGAACGATTTCTAAAAATTGAAACCATTATTTAAAATTGGGAACCATTTTTTAGGACGGAACCATTTTGAAAAACTAATCATTTTTTGAAAACTGGAACTATTTTCAAAAATGGAACCATTTTAAATCGGGAACCATTTTTAAATTTGAAAACAATTTCAAAAATGGAACCATTTTTAAATTTGGAAGCTTTGAAAAAGTGAAACAATTAAAAAAATGAAACATTTTTTAAATTCAGAACCATTTTAAATTTAAAACCATTTAAATCGAGAACCATTCTTAAATTGGAACCATTTTTTAGTTTGGAACCATTTTCAAAAATGAAACCATTTTTAAATTTGGTTCCATTTTCAAAAATGGACATTTTTAAAACAACTAAGAAAAAATAAAATAAAATAAAACGAAAACAAAACAGAAAAAGAAAAAGAAAAAGAAACGAAAAAGAAAACAGAAAATAACAAAAACGAAAACAGAAAAAAAAACTATGCAGTGCGTGGGCCGGCCCAAGTGCGTCCCGGGGGTACGCGCGCGTTAGTAGCCGACGCGGTATGTGCAATATAGGATTTGCCGAGCTCGGCAGACAGCCTAGCTCCTGGTGCCCGTTGCCGTCGCGGGCTCGCGGCCGTGCAACTGTGCAAATCCAACACGGGCGGAGCTACCGAAGCATCCAGAAGACGCCGAGCCTTCGCTTAAAAAAAAAAAAAAGAAGACGCCGAGCCGTGGACATCACAGTTAAAACTGAAAGCCATACTGCACGCTGCGTCGGCTCCCCAATCCGAAACCCACCCAGCCCTCCGTGACCGTTCAATCTCCACGCTCCCCTTCTTCCCCTTCGTCGCCGGCCTCGGCCCGCTCCGGATTGCAGCTCCATCCTACTCGGTCAGTCACTCCTCTGCTATATGCTCTCCTCATCCCATCTTCACTTATCTGTAGAGAGCAATGGTGATTCTTCTTCTTTCCCGCACTGCACCTTGGGTCGGGTGAACCCAACGGAATTTCGTCACTAGCTATTTGAGACCCATGTAGTACAAATGTGCAATGCTCTGAAGTCTGAACCCCGTGCTCATCTTCAGTCCAATCTGGTAAACTGTGTTCCCTGGGTTGCTACAGATTCAGGTTTCTATAGGGTGCGCATTGCCCAGATATCTATTTACTTGTGACACTGCATCCGGCTCTCCAGCCTTCTGGAGTGTAGATAAGCATGTGGTGCACCAGCAGTCCTGAATTTCTTGAATTTGTATCAGTGAACGTATAAGTCCTTTTGTCTAACTGTATTATGCCGTCTTTGTTTTCTCTGTTTTTGTTGTGCATCCTAGGTACGCAAAGACGGGTGTGAAGTCTTGTAGCTTGCATCTCCTCCATGCGAACATTTGAGTTTAATGGAGTGTCGTTTATCGGGGAAAAAAACTGTCCAATAGTAACAGATAATTAACTCTAATAGGAACCAGTAATATTACTTTTGTTTTGACATCAGCACTAGTATGGCCTAGCTTTAGGGGGGAAACCACAACCTTATTGCAAATATTTAAAGTGTTGTGTTTAATATGCAGCACATGCTGCCATCTATGATATGATTACTCTTATCGGCATTACTTATGTTGTAAGGGTTTCGGCTTACTTCGAAAGGGCCTTGTGGTTAAAAGGAGCTCTAAAAGAGCTTGCATGATACTATATCATGGTAATTCCAGTGCGGATGACAAAGCTCCACATAGAGTTCCCCACATAAACGGAAAAGTTGATTCACTACGATATACCTGATATGTGTCATGCACTTGTAGTCTCATCCATATCCAAATCCGAACTACCAGTTGTGGAAAACTGTTGGTTGGAATTGTTTGTACTTTTAGCAGGTGTAGGCCTGGAGTTTTATAGTTCACTGTCAGAGATTACAAAAAATGATCCACGGTGATCAATCAGCTTCCAGTGTATACTTTTTATGACCTAGTGAAATATTCTCCTGCTTTTTAATGAAAAAAGAGTCAATGGGAAGCATTAGAAATGGATATGCCAAACTTCTATGATCATACAACATTGTTAACTGCAAGCTGCTAAGACTGCTATGACGTATTTGTGACTGTGTACTTTATTAGCCATTGCTATCAGCTCTATTCTTTAGCCAGAAATACTAATTTGGTTGCTCGGTCACATCATATAGCTCAAGCAACACAATACTAAGAGCTTCTGCTACCATATAAATATGGTAAAGCACCTTTTTGCTTACGGTCATAAAGCATAACTTGTGGATAGGTCTAACTGAATTCTTGAGTTTTACACGTAGTAATCAATCACTAGAGGGAAAACCCTAAATTCCTCCTATTTATTAGGCGCAAATGTTGGTCTTGCAGCTGTAAAATTGAAAACTGGGGCCAAATAGTTCTGAATTTTACCTTTGCTCCATGTTTCTTTATCTCACACATGCATCATGTGGAACCTCTTCTCTGATTCCTGATTACCATTTTTCAGGTCTCAAACACCCAAGATGGCAACTACTTTCACAACACCAATTATCTGCAGCTTTAGGGGCAACCCACGGCTGCAGCTGCGTTCAATTAACCAGAGCACCAGACAACCACTGCATTTACACCTGAGCCCTGCGAGGATCACGCCAACGTTCCCAGGCTCCGGGGCGTCGAGGGACTTCCGAGCCTCTGCCGTGTACAAGGTGAAGCTGATCGGTCCGGAGGGGAAGGAGAGCGTGATCGACGTGCCGGAGGACAGCTACATCCTGGACGCGGCCGACGAGGCCGGCGTTGATCTGCCCTAATCGTGCCGGGCCGGCGCGTGCTCCACCTGCGCCGGCAAGGTCCTGGAGGGCGGCGTCGACCAGTCGGACCAGTCCTTCCTCGACGAGGCGCAGGTCGGCGCCGGCTACGCGCTCACCTGCGTCGCCTACCCCACCTCCGACTGCGTCATCGAGACGCACAAGGAGTCCGACCTGTACTAGCCAGTATAGTTTCATGCAGTCTTGACACTGTGATCTGATCGTTGATCGATCTGCATATGTAGCTGTCGCTGAATCTTAGCTAAATTTTATTCTCGGTTGATCGCCGTCTACTTTAACCTGAGCTCTTGTCTCTATGTTCTCGTGTGGATATCTCGGAATCTGTCGACCATCTTGAAGTAGACGGCCGCGGGTATTGCTGAGGCGTCAATCGGTTTCAGGTTCGCCGCCGTTACTGCGACGTCCATGAGCAAGAACGGGTGAATCTTCCCGGGATGTTGGGCCGCGCGCATTGCTTCGCAGAGGAGATCACATCGCTGAAAGGCCTGCCGGTGTATGGCGACCTTATTTGGATGCTTTCGTGCAGAAAGGTGTGTGTGTGTGTGTCATTCACTTGGAATTGGCGGTAAAGTTACCGCCACAAGAACATGGATCTCGACAGCGCGAGGAGATGCCCAAGAAATGGGGTTTGCGCCTTTACCGAACTCTGAATTATCTGTGACCTTGGATGATATTTGTTGGTTGGTTTATGAAGCGTAAGTTTGAAAATTGAAAAACTTTTTGAGATTTAGTGGGACGAAAAGGGATCGTGTATTACTATTAGAGTGGGTACGATGTCTGCGTGTCCAAATAGAATTCGTGTGTATCTGTACCGGATATCTCATCGGCGTTAGGTGCGCACGGTGGGAGGGACACTGCAACTGGCTGTCTATGGTCATGGGGAGGGAGACAAAAGTTGATGAAACAAAAGACGATGAACTGGCTCAAAGACGATTTGTAGCGTATAGGTGCCGAATCAAAGATGCCAAATGGAGAAAAGGCATTGATGATTACGATGTTGTTCACATGGACCGTATAGAATTATTATCATGCATGAATCATAAGATCGAGTCGTGGGTTGGAGCTTTTTTTTTGAGCTAATGAGTAATGTGCCAATTCCACGAGCTTGATGACTGATTCCTTCAAGTAAATGCATGTTAAGAACCCAGTATGACTGAATTCAGTTAACCATAGCAATGCAACTTCTATTTGCCGCAGGAGCTCTTTCTTTTGATTTAGACACGGTGGAAAAAATATGCATATGGGAGCACATGTTCACGAAACATACTTTTGCCCCACGTTTTAAATAAAATACAAACGACCGAACGGATACAAGATGTATGGATCGAATTATTGTCATGCATATGCATGTATCATAAGATCGAGTCGTTGGTCCGAACTAATGAGTAATATGCTAATTCTAAAAGCTCGGTGCCTAATTCTTTCGACTAAATTAAATGCAGTCAAGAATCTATGGCTAAATTCTAGATTTATTATGTCTTTTTCTTGAGTGAGCGGCATAACTCAGAAGCACTTTCTTTTGAGGACACTGCTAGTTGGTTGTCCCTGGAGGATCTAGGGAAAATCCTTCCCTTTCCCGACAGTCTGACCCACATAAAACATAAAATGTAGTATGTTTGACTTTTGCAGCATAACCCTCAACCGCGTAGAACATGTTTTGTACAACTGCATCTTGTCGGTGCAGCATTTTTGTCCATGATGGGTTAAAACTTTACAAAAAGCATCACAACAAAGCAAAAAACTATAATGTAGCACAAGAAGGTAACATCAAATCCCTTCCATCAAAGAAAATCTTCGGGAAAAGGTCAATACACGCGTGCAATAAGAGAGACCAATGTTTGCAACTGTTAACGAGAACATTTGCAGCATTGATCCAACGTGCATGGTAAACATCCAGAATCGTTACAACATCTCGCTCGTATGTTCACAACAAAATGAACACATGTTTAGATTTTGAAAAATACTCACGCAACATCGATTGATTGATGAAAAATACTCTTTCGGTTGGAGATTTGACTTCGCTGGATCAGGCTTGTAGGCAGCATATCCAGCTTGCATAGTCGTTGATGTTTGATCTGTTCAGAATGAACCGATCCCACTTGCATAACCATCTTCCCCAAACTTTGGGTTTTTTTTTAGAAAAAATAGGGGTCTACGGACCTCATCCCTAACGTTTGGCCTCTATTTGTATCCCATGGAGCAGGGATATCAAAAGATCATGCCCATCAAAACCTCTCTTTTAATTAGGACACATGGAGGGGGAAATATGCATATGGGAACACATGTTCATTGGTGATCCATGAACAAACGTAATATGGTGGAGATTCTCATGCCGAATTGTTCATCATCCGAAGCCGGTGGTGGTAGAGTTGCCGATGACACAAGCGGTGGAAATTTTGGGCCACGCCTGTGATGGGTCCTATGCTTCCGTGAGTGCTTCCACAGGTGATGCACAGGCCGAGCGAGTCACTGATACGTCTCAAACATATCTATAATTTCTGATGTTTCATGCTTGTTTTATATCAATGTCACATGTTTATAATGCATTTATATCACTATTATACATTTTCTGGGACTAACCTATTAACAAGATGCCACAGTGCCAGTTCCTGTTTTCTGCTGTTTTTGTATTCCAGAAAAGCTGTTCTAGAAATATTCTCGAAATTGGACGAAACAAAAGCCCAACCTCCTATTTTCCCGACACGTACACGTAGCCAGAAGGGCAAGCCCGGGGGAGGCCCATGGCCTCCTCACCATGCCGTCGCGCGGCCTGGAGGGGGGTGGCGCCGTGACATGGTGAGGCCGACTCGGCCACCCCCTCGCGCCGCCCTTTCACCTATATAATCATCCTGCCTCGAAAACCCTAAAAGAATCGATCATATTCCAGAAAGAGTTCCGCAGCGCCGCCGCCATCGAAACCTAGTTTCGGGGGTCAGAAGGTCCTGTTCCGGCACCTCGCCGGGATGGGGATCGACCCCCGGAGCCTTCTCCATTGACGCCACCACCTCCATCATGCTCCGTGAGTAGTTCCCCCATGGACTACGGGTTCTAGCAGTAGCTAGTTGGTACTCTCTCTCCATGTACTTCAATACAATGATCTCATGAGCTGCCTTACATGATTGAGATCCATCTGATGTAATCGGTGTTGTGTTTGTTGGGATCCGATGAATTGTTACATTATGATCAGTCTATCTATAAGTTTGTGAAGTTATTGTTGCTGCAATCTTGTTGTGTTTAATGCTTGTCACTAGTGCACGAGTGGCATGATCTTAGATTTAAGCTCTATAATTATTGCTTAGATTGTATCTACAAGTTGTTTGCACATGTCTCTGTCCGGAACCCGAGGCCCCGAGTGACAGCAACTGGGATAACTGGAGGGGATGGTTTAGATATGAGGATCACATGTTTTCACTAAGTGCTAATGCTTTGCTCCGGTGCTCTATTAAAAGGAGTACCTTAATTACCAGTAGATTCCCTTGAGGCCCCGCTGCAAACGGGCTGGTAGGACAAAAGATGTTGTGCAAGTTTCTCATTGCGAGCACGTATGACTATATATGGAAAACATGCCTACGTATAATTAATAGACTAGATGTTCTGTCTTAATGCTATTTCAATTCTATCAATTGCCCAACTGTAATTTGTTCACCCAACACTTGTTATTGGAGAGTTACCACTAGTGTAGATAGCTGGGAACCCCGGTCCATCTTCATCATCAAATACTCATTCGGTCCTATATGCCATTAGAAGTAGTATCAACTATTTTCTGGTGCCATTGCCTCTGTGTTACTGCTACTGCTGTTGTGTTACTGTTACTATTGCTCTCATATTACTGCTGCTTTCACATCACCCCTGTTACTAGTGCTTTTCCAGGTGCAGCTGAATTGACAACTCCGCTGTTAAGGCTTATAAGTATTCTTTGTCTCCCCTTGTGTCGAATCAATAAATTTGGGTTTTACTTCCCTCGAAGACTGTTGCGATCCCCTATACTTGTGGGTTATCAAGACTATTTTCTGGCGCCGTTGCCGGGGAGCATAGCTCTACTCATAAGTTCACCTGGGGAGTACACTCTACTTTCTCTCTGTTTTTATTTTATTTTGTCTTGTCTAGTTTACTTTTGTCTAGTTTATTGTGCTTAGTTTATTTCTGTTTAGTTGTGTTTGCTTAGTTTACTTTTGTCTAGTTTATTTTTGTCTTGTTTTATTTTTCTTATATACCCGAAAATCCATAAAAATTTGAAAAACCAAAACTAAAAAACTGTTGTTATGGAAGAACATGCTAGAACCTCTATGGAAGTTAAAGAATTATATATGAAGTATAGAGAATCAAAAAGGGTAAAGTCATGAGAGGCGTGTTAAAAAGTTGAATCAAATTGCTGAAATTTTGCTTAAACGCCATGATATAAATTGTTGCTCTGAACAGGATACTAAACATCTTAAATTTCAATGTGGCTTTAGTAAAGAAGATATAATTATGAGCTATCATTGTTATAACTATGCTTATCTGGGAGCTGAACAAGTAGAACAATTTGTTTTATTTATGGGAGCTCTGAAATAGAATCCTTCATGGCTAAAAATTATGAAACTTGTATTGCTTGTAAGGACCTTAAAGATTATGTCTCTTCTATCCTTGATTATTGTCTAGAAAATTTCAGCAATAATTCTTATATCATTGATTATAAAGAGAGACTCATTCATGCACAAGAATGTACTCACAATTTGCAGGAACCTGTGAAGAAGAAACTACTGAAGCTGAAAGCTCATTAGATGAAAAAGAGAGGAGAGTGATGAACAAAAGGAGGAAGAATGGATTAGCTACCCATGCCTACCTTCTAATGAGAGTAACTCTTTATCTCTTACACTATTTGATTGTCCCCCATGCTTACCAAAGGAGGATGAATGTTATGTTCCTGTGGATTCTCTTGAAATATTCCTATGAGTAAAACTTGTGAGAAATAATTATGCTACTGTTATTTATGATAATCCATGCTATTTGAAAATCTTATGATAATCCTTTATTTGTGGCTGATATCGAAATGCATGGTACTAAGAGTTTTGCTTAGAAAATGTTTATGATAAAGCTCTAGATGATGGTCCTATGTTACTTGATAATATTAATTGTACTACTAATGAAAATGGGATTGGAGAGGTCTTGACTTTATCTAGATTCCCATACTTTTGAGATTGATCAATCATCTTGTTATAAAATGTTAAAAGTGGGTTTGAAAGTTTTAATCCCACTATTTTTGAGCTTGATAAAAATTATGTGTTTGTAGATCATGAAAAGCATGCTTTATGTGATAGTTATATTGTTGAGTTTATTCATGATGCTACTGAAAATTATTATGAGAGAGGAGAATATGGTTGTAGAAATTTTCATGGTATTAAAACACCTCTCTATATGCTGAAAGTTTTGAAGTTACTCTTGTTTTATCTTCCTATGCTTGTCACTTTGTTCTTTTGAATTTATTTGTGTACAAGATTCCTATGCATAGGAAGTGGGTTAGACTTAAATGTGTTTTGAATTTGCTTCTTGATGCTCCTTTTGCTTCATTTTCTATTTTCATGAGAGCATCATTAAAACTATCAAGCCTAGCTAAAAGGCATTAAAGAAAAGCGCTCTTGGGAGACAACCCATGTTTTATTTCTGAAATTTTTCTTTGCTTTTTGAGTCAAGGAGCTTGCTTACTTCTGTAACAACTCCTTTGTATCTTTACTTTTTTGAATTGTTGTGCCAAGAAGAGTCTCTAATGATTAGATGATGCTAGATTTGGATTTCTGCGCAGGGACAGATTTTTGCTGTCCACCGTTTTGAGCTATAAATTCCAGAAAAATTGAAAAATTCTGAAAAATTCACGTGATCCTCAGATATGTACGCATCTTTCATTAGTTTCGAGTTTTCTGATTTGAGCAACGGAAGTGCCTCGAAAAAATTCATCTTTACTGGCTGTTCTGTTTTGACAGATTTGTCTCTGTTTTTTGCATTGTCTCTTGTGGACTTTAAGTAAGGCTCTCTAGACGTGGAGGGCTGTAGCTAATGTTTTATTGAGTTCTTGCAATGTGTCACAACAGAACCAAAGTGGATTAATGTTTTTGAGTACTAACCCCTCTAATGAAGTTTATGAGAAGTTTGGTGTGGCGGAAGTTTTCAAGGGTCAAGAGAGAAGGATGATATAATGTGATCAAGAAGAGTGAAGAGCCTAAGCTTGGGGATGCCCCCGTGGGTCACCCAAGCATATTTCAAGAAGACTCAAGCGTCTAAGCTTGGGGATGCCCAAGGCATCCCCTTCTTCATCAACAACTTATCAGGTCATCTCTAGTGAAACTATATTTTAATTCTTTCACATCATATGTGCTGTTCTTGGAGCGTCTGTGTGCTTTTATTTTTAGTTTGTTATTTTTATTTTCTGATCATATCAATGTCGGATCCTATCTATCTTGTTTGGGAGAGAGACACGCTCCGCTTTTTCATTTGAATACTCCTATTCTTCACTTATATTGTTGAGTATTCATTTTCGCACTGTTTAGCTTCTAGCTCTTGGTTTTCATGTATCTCTTGTTCAGAGCTATTAGTTCTTTTATAGAAAGTACTCTCTTACTTCACTTATATTTGTTTGGAGAGTTGCTTGGTTGATGTGTTGGTTCAGAAAATGTTGCATGTGGTAGTGGTATAATGAAAAACTTGCATAATCTTGTAGATCATTGAACTTTGATAACCTGATTCTTTGCAAACGTTTTGAGATATTTAGATGGTAAAGCTTGCTGGTTAATTAAGTTAAAATCATTAGTGGATTGTTGTCTTTAAGCTTGTACCGTACTACAAACTCTACTAAAATTGTTGAAGGTGTAGTTGGACTTGATAGCTTTCCATGTCTAAAGTATTCGTAATAACTGAGTTGTGCTGAAGGTCGAGGGATCTAACGGGGTACTTGTGCCGCCGTGAACGGCCCTTCTTGGAGTGAATTTTAATCATGCTCTTAATGTTGAACCTGCTAGTTGTTTGCAATAAGCTTGTGAGTTCTTTTTGACTAATGTTAAGCTACGGTTTTTGGCACTTCCACCATCCAAATTTGCTAGCCTCTTCGGTGCTGTGCATTGCCTTCTGCTCACATTGAGAGTTGTGCATACTTCGCCAGTACATCCAAACCCGTGGGAGGACTTTCTCTTGTTCTCCTACACATAAGCCCATACATCTTCCTCAAAACAGCCACCATACCTACCTACCACAGCATTTCCATAGCTGTTCCGAGATATATTGCCATGCAACTTCCATTTACATTACATGACTTGTTGTCATTTATCATTTATATATTGCTTTGCATGATTCTATACAGCTGATGTGTGGTTTACCCATGTTACGCTAGATCATTGCACATCCTGCTACACTGGCAGAGGCATACAGTTTCATACATCATGTTTTGTTCATTATGAGTTATTTGTACCAAAAAGTGTGTTGTCATATTAGAATGTTGCCCCTAAAAGTGAAAAGAGCCATGGAGGCCATCGAAAAGAGAAACAGAAAAAAAAGGAAAAAGAAAAAGAATAAAGAAAAAGGGGGCAACATTACTATCCTTTATCCACACTTGTGCTCATGTTTCAGCACCTGCAGTATTCATAGTCATCATTTGTGCTCATGTTTAGCACCTATACTCCATGTGAGAGAGTTTTCATGTTTTACTAGTATAACTATGTGGGGAATTTACACTATAGAACTTGGGTTGTATATTCCAATGATGAGCTTCCTCAAAAGTGCTCTAGGTCTTCATGAGCAACCAAGTTGGATGCACCCCCACTAGTTCCATTGGAGAGCTTTCATACACATATAGCTCTATGTGCATCCGTTGCATGGCAATCACTACTCCTTACATAGCTTCGATTATAAGACTTCCTCTTGTCTAATGATCACTTATAGCTTTGTGAGACTTTCTTCCATTGGCCTTCCAAACCCCCATTAATGTTCTCTTAGCCATAACATCCTGGTGCCAATACCAAATGCTTACGCTCACCGGTTGAGTAGGCTTCGAAACAGTTGATTCATGACGTTCATGTTTATGTTTACTTGACTGATCCTACTCTATGTTGTGAAAATTTACTTGATGCTTGGAATTGAAGGATAGAACTCCTACACTGGATACTTAAAACATCTTTAATGAACCTTGTACGGTTTCATGTCTTTAAAGCAATCATTCATGAAAACTTTTAGCTTTTTACTAACTTGCTTTATTATCTCTTATTTAATATCAATTATAGACATTTGCTTTGAATGATTTGATCTCAGCTCACATGCCTTACATCATTATTGGATCAAGATTATGTTGGTAGCATGTCACTTCAGAAATTATTTTGTTTTTATCGTTTACCTACTCGAGGACGAGTAGGAACTAAGCTTGGGGATGCTTGATACGTCTCAAACGTATCTATAATTTCTGATGTTTCATGCTTGTTTTATATTAATGTCACATGTTTTATATGCATTATATATCATATTATACATTTTCTGGGACTAACCTATTAACAAGATGCCACAGTGCCAGTTCCTGTTTTCTGCTGTTTTTGTATTCAGAAAAGCTGTTCTGGAAATATTCTCGGAATTGGACGAAACAAAAGCCCAACCTCCTATTTTCCCGACACTACACAGAGCCAGAAGGGCAAGCCCGGGGAGGCCCATGGCCTCCTCACCATGTCGTCGCGCAGCCTGAAGGGTGGTGGCGCATGACGTGGTGAGGCCAACTCGGCCACCCCCTCGCGCCGCCCTTTCGCCTATATAATCCTCCTGCCTCGAAACCCCTAAAAGAATCGATCATATTCCAGAAAGAGCTCCGCAGCCGGGACGGGGATCGACCCCCGGAGCCTTCTCCATTGACGCCACCACCTCCATCATGCTCCGTGAGTAGTTCCCCATGGACTACGGGTTCTAGCAGTAGCTAGTTGGTACTCCTCTCACATGTACTTCAATACAATGATCTCATGAGCTGCCTTACATGATTGAGATCCATCTGATGTAATCGGTGTTGTGTTTGTTGGGATCCGATGAATTATTACATTATGATCAGTCTATCTATAAGTTTGTGAAGTTATTGTTGCTGCAATCTTGTTGTGTTTAATGCTTGTCACTAGTGCACGAGTGGCATGATCTTAGATTTAAGCTCTATAATTATTGCTTGGATTGTATCTACAAGTTGTTTGCACATGTCTCTGTCCGGAACCCGAGGCCCCAGAGTGACAGCAACTAGGATAACTGGAGTGGACGGTTTAGATATGAGGATCACATGTTTTCACTAAGTGCTAATGCTTTGCGCCGGTGCTCTATTAAAAGGAGTATCTTAATTACCAGTAGATTCCCTTGAGACCCCGCTGCAAACGGGCTGGTAGGACAAAAGATGTTGTGCAAGTTTCTCATTGCGAGCACATATGACTATATATGGAAAACATGCCTACGTATAATTAATAGACTAGATGTTCTGTCTTAATGCTATTTCAATTCTATCAATTGCCCAACTTTAGTTTGTTCACCCAACACTTGTTATTGGAGAGTTACCACTAGTGTAGATAGCTGGGAACCGCGGTCCATCTGTCATCATCAAATACTCATTCGGTCCTATATGCCATTAGAAGTAGTATCAACTATTTTCTGGTGCCATCGCCTCTGTGTTACTGCTACTGCTGTTGTGTTACTGTTACTATTGCTCTCGTATTACTGCTGCTTTCACATTACCCCTGTTACTAGTGCTTTTCCAGGTGCAGCTGAATTGATAACTCTGCTGTTAAGGCTTATAAGTATTCTTTTTCTCCCCTTGTGTCGAATCAATAAATTTGGGTTTTACTTCCCTCGAAGACTGTTGCGACCCCCTATACTTGTGGGTCATCAGTCACCCATCGGGATGAAGCCAGTCGAGCGGCTGGTGGTTTTGTCGATTTATTGTCCCCCGGTGCATCGTCCTATTGTGTCTCCTTTGGATCATCATCCTGTGGTGCCTCCTACAGTTCATTGTCCTCTGGTGCCTCCTTCTCCTCCCACTGCTCCAGCTCTACCAACAAGACCTCCTTTTTGGTTCTGGGAACAACATCGGGGGACCGACGTATGCGAATCCGACATTTAAACTCTGTGGTCGAAGTTAAGGGGACAATAAGGTTTGGTGGAAACCTAATGGGCGATGGCACGTCTCTCTAAACACCCACACCATCCATAGTTTCTCCCATTAAATGCTGCCCACTTTGCTGAGTTGTTCCCCACGCAATGACGTTGCGCCTTCCCTACGAGTCGCATTAACGTCGGCGTCAAGCGACGTGATGGTATTGCGCCTTCCGCACGTATAGTATTAGGGCCGGCGCCACTGTCCCTCGGTGTATAAGAAGCCATCTCCTCGCTGATCTTTTTCATCTAGCTAGCCGCCTTCTCTCCCCATTGCCCCCTCGCCATGCCCTTCTGTCGTTGATATGTCTCAAACGTATCTATAATTTTTGATGTTCCATGCATGTTTATATCAATTGTCACATGTTTTATATACACTTTATATCATATTATGGCATTTATTGGACTAACCCAAGATGCCACAGTGCCAGTTCCTATTTATTTTGTATGTGCATTGCAGAAAAAGTCCAAAAATGAAAGTGCTCAGAAAAATCTGGAAAAATTCCATCAATTCTAAAATGCCATACGACACCGTGGGCCAAAGGACAAGTCCAGGAGAGACACAGAAGACCTCGAACGACACTAGGGCACATACCAGAATCTGGCATGGCCGTGCCGAGGGGTGGGGAGGCCGCCTCGGGCATCTCCTCACCCCACCCTTTGGACTATATATTTCCCCCGGCATAAAAACCCTAACCGAAGGATTTCTCCAGAAAAGCTCCGAAGCTCCGCCACGATCAAAACCAAGTTTCGGGGGACATAATTCTTTGTTCCGGCACCCTGCCTGGATAGGGAACTGCCACCGGAGTCATCTCCATCGACGCCACTGCCTCCATCATCGCCGTTGCTGCCTCCCATGATGAGGAGGGAGTAGTTCTTCATCGAGGCTAAGGGCTCTACCGGTAGCTATGTGGTTTATCTCTCTCCATGGTGTGATCTATATGTGATCATGAGCTTTGTAATCTAGTTGAATTCATAGATGTTACTCTTCATTATCTTATGAATATGCTAATCAAGTGGTTTTATTAATGTAATCTCCGGAGTCACCTTTGTCCCATGGTGCGAAGTTGGTAGTGCGCGTGCCGTGTGTGACTCTTTGGATTAAAGATTATGGAAATACTTGCTATGAGTTGTTGTTTGTGTTGGACATCTTTAATATTGTGGTGGTTTTTTTAGTACTACTAGGGGTGCTCATGTTGACAGTGTGGAGTGCCCTAGGTTTGGAATACGAACTTTAGGGTGTGCTTTATAGCCCTACGCAGTGGATTGGTCTTCGTTATCCAACAGAGAATAGTTCGGGATAGCATAGTGAAGAGGTAGTATTTATGCATTCAACTATATTATTATTGTTGAGAGTGTCCACTATTGAAAGTATGATTCCTAGTCCTTATTTCCAAGCATTTAAACACTGTTTACTCTTATTTTTGCTAAATGTTTGCTTGCTGACATTTTCATTTCAGATTGCAATTACCACTAATAATCATCCATATCACTTGTACTTTAATATCTCTTCGCTGAACTAGTGCACCTATACACCTGACAAGTGTATTGAGTGTGTTGGGGACACAAGAGACTTCTTGTATTTTAATTGCAGGGTTGCTTGGGAGGGATAACTTTGACCTCTATCTTCCTGAGTTCGATAAACCTTGGGTTACTCACTTAAGGGAACTTGCTGTTGTTCTACAAACCTCTGCACTTGGAGGTCCAACACTGTCTACAAGAATTGAAGCGTGAGTAGACATCAGCCGTCGACCACACAAGCGGACCACCACGCCTATGGATGTCTAAAAGTACATGTGTTGCCCCATGCGTGGTTTTGGTAATTAATGACAATCCTTATAGACTAATGTTTGCATTGAGATATACTTGTAGATCTTGTCCATAGGAATTGATTGGAGTTCATGTGTTGGACTCTAGAAGATTACATGTTGATCAATGCTCTACTCAAGGGTTTATATGAAGAATGTTCATGTGTGAAGAAGATGAAGTGCAAGTTCAATATGATGCATCTTGGAAGATATCATTTGATTGAAGCTTGCAAAGGAGACATGAAGACGGAGCTTAGCGAGGCCCTCCCATAATGGAGTATGGGGGAGCATTTGGAGAAGTCCTCATCAAGCATGTGCTAGCAAGCACTGTCGGGGGGTTACCCCCGGGTAGGGTCAAGGCTTGGCATAAGTTGAGTTTAAAGATGTGCCGATGTACGGAAAGGGCCGACCTGTTTGGGCCTAGGAGTGTCCGAGCTTTACCTTGACCTGGAGAATATAAAGGCCGACCTGTCTTGGCCGAGGGGTCCGAGGTATCCCGTTGGCATGGGCCGCTGTTCATAATCCGAGCTATGGTCATCCGACCTAACACCTCGGTGCAATGATTTGTATTGTGAGTGCAGGAGAAGCTATCAGAAGGAAGTAAGGTCCGACTTGGTAAAGATCTTAAGCGCAAGACCCGAGGTAAGGAGCCCGACACATCCGTGCCGGGTTAACCAAGTCAAGAAGCCGTAGGTCGGGCAGGAGTCAATGCTCCTGTCACTTCCCGCCTGACACGGGAGCGTCTGTCATGGAGCCTGGCAGAGGCGTGCCCCGGGTTCAGCGGGGCTGCACGTCTCTGACCGCTGACCACGTGAGTTCTGGGGAAAGGCTACGAGGTAGCTCAGCCAGGCCACGTCCTGTCTCTGTCAGAGGGGACATCCTATCTCTACTGTGGTGATGCAGGGGATGGGCAGGCCATGTCCCGTCCCTGACAGGAGTACAATGATGACCAAAGTAGAGGCATGGCGACAGTGTTCAGCAAGGGGCACAAAGGTAACTCGGCTGGCCTATATAGTGGGCTTCAACCCCTCCTGCGTGGAGACGGATTGGTCGACGGAGGATGAACCCAAGAGCTCATTTCCCCTGTTAGCTTCATCTTCTACCTCAAGTTCTCACCATTGTTAGACCATACAGCTCGAGGAGCAGCTTGTACCTGTCACTTTGAGCTATACATCGAGTAGGATAGTGCTGTAGTAGGGGTGTTACCTCCACAAGAGGGCCCCGAAGCAGGGTATATCTGGTGTGCTTTTGTTGTTCTTGGTTTTGCATGTTCTTGCGGTTTCTTGCGTGTTTTTGCTTGTGCACCTTGAGTGCATAAACCCTCCCCGGATTCCCCCAATGACCATTCGGCCCCATCTTAGCCATCCCTATGGCATCTGCCGTGATCCCACCACGACAGTTGGCGCCCACCGTGGGGCAGATTGAGCGTTGGAGGGAGTTTACATCCGGATGGGCCAGGCGAGCGTGTTCTTTCCGGGCTTATCGCCAAGATCGGTGAGTTCACCTTCGTCAGCGACAATGCGGGGTGTTTCGCCGGCAAGCCCTTCCCCGAGCATGGCTTCACCATGATGCTTGGCAGCTTCGTCACCTATGTTGCTGTCGAGGTTGTTGCGAGTACCCGGAGCAGGTGCTCGTGGACGACGAAACTCCTCTCCTTGCGGCTTAGGTCGGCGTATCACTCGCCCCAGAGCTGCGTGGAGGTGATGATGACCGGTCCGGTTGATGCCGCTGGCAAAGGAGATGCCAGCAAATCCAAGCCGGCCGAGGTTGTGATAAGGTGAGATCTGCAAAGCCCAGGCTAGAGAAAGAGTTGCCTGGTACCCCGAGGTGCAGCGCCGAGGTGCGACCCTAGTAGAGATAGCGGAGACCTGGCAGACCCAGTAGATCCAGGAGTGGATGTAGTAGTGACTGCGGCCGAGCTAGAGGCAAAGCGTGTCCTGTTGCAAAGGAGGCTGTAGCAATGATGACAGCTAGAGATGAGTTCAATAGAGATATGCGTGAGTACAATGCAGCGAATGGCTTCACCCCGGTAGCAGCTGATACAAATAGGGGAGCCGAGGTGCGGCAGAGAGGCAAGGGGCTCAATGATGAGATGAACAGGGAGGCTCGACCTACCACCTCGGCTAGGAGTGAGAGTCGCGTGTCGACTGGAAGGCCGGTATATAGTTCCCCTGCTAAGAACCTCAGAGCTGCCGAGGCAGGCAGGGCCGAGCTATCCGGGTTGACTGGAGATGCATGGCGTGCGCAGCAGAAGCGAGTCAATGAATTGTGTATGTAGCTAACCAGCAGAATGAGGCTCTCCGCAGAGCATATGCCGGGGCTGGTGATTCGCAGATGGTTTATTCAGCTAGGCCAGTTAGTCAGGTGTCCAAGGGGCAAGCCTCGTCTCCACTCGTCGGAGGAGCCGATCGAGCCCGGAGTGTCACCTCGGGTCAGAACAAGCAGCTGCAGATGCAGATGTATGATCCGGTGTTAGCAGCAAAGCAGAAGGTGGGCCAGGGCAATGCTAGCCGAGCTAAGGGAAACCCGGCCAAGGTAATGCAAGCCGAGCTAAGGGTAACTCCGGTCAGGGAAATCAGAATGGCGGGCAAGCAGCGTCGGCTGGCCGAGGTAAACCACCTCCGCCCCCGAGGTATCAGCAACAACCCCGGCCGCAGGGCATATCAGCGAGAGCCGGAGTATGTTCAGCAACCTCAGAACGTCGGTCAAGGCGATGACCGATATGATGATGGAGACTCGGCCATGGCGCGAGCTGGATACCACAGAGTGGATGGGGCGTTGGGACCTCGGATAGGAGCTCGGATGTTAGCTCCGGCGATGTTCGTAACAAGCTGGATAGAATCTACTTGTCCGAGCAGTTGGAGGAGGAAGGCCCTCCTGGTCCGGCGTGTTTCGGACCTCGGATCATGAGGGAGCCACCACCGCCAGTATCTCAGTTCCAGTTAGGTCGGAACACCAAGCCATACAACGGGAGCACCAAGCCGCAAGATTGGCTGACAGATTATGTATCCTCGGTGCACATAGCGGGGGGCAATCGCCGATGGGCGGTCCGGTATCTCCCGCACATGTTGGAAGGTCCAGCTCGGATCTGGCTGAATAATTTGCCGGAGTATAGTATCAACTCCTGGATAGACTTGGAGCTGGCGTTTAACAGCAACTTTGCTAGTACATACAAGAGGCCAAACCGACCTCAGCTCCTGGCAGCATGTAAGCAAGATGATCATGAAACTGACCGAGATTCTTAACTCGGTGGAGCAATGTTCGGAATTCCTGTGAAGGAGTTGTAGAGGCACAGGCCATTTCCTGGTTTGCAGATGGTTGCCGACATGGCAGCATGCTGTGGCAGAGGCTCCAAAGAGATATGCCGAAATCCCTAGCAGAGACAATCCGGATTGCAGATTCTTATGCTCTTGGTGATCCGATGCAGCCAGCAGCAGAGGCAGTGGCACGTAACAGAAGGAGGGAGCCAATAAACAACCGGCTCGGACCAAGGTGTAATGACCGCCAAGAGTTCGGACAAAGAGGAGGGAGCCGGACTATTCATACACCTCGAACCAAGTTGCAGCGGTGAACCCGGATCAGCCCGGAGCTGGAGGTGTCCAGAGGCCGAAAATCAATGGTCCGGCATTTAGTCCGAACCCGGAGCCACCCTTGACTTATGAATCAATGTTAGATGGTCCTTGCCTTACCATACGACCGACCCGCGTAAGCCAGCCAACCATTCAACCCGGCAGTGCAGCTGGAACCGCAGAATCAGAGAAGAAGGGGCAAGGCCGGAGGAAACAGAGGAGGACCACCTCAGAGATTTCAGCCGAGGCCAACCCGAATCTGTCCGGAGCAAATGTTACCCCGATAACCACTGCACCTCCTCCGAGGCCTGCAGCAGCAAGACCCGTGAATGTTGTGAATGTCCGAGGTAATAACAACAATAATGGTGCCGGACCAAGTCAGCAGTATGAATACCCCGGAAATGACTATAGAGAGGCTCATGCGAGCTATGTGGTCTTTGTGACCGAGCCAACTGACAAGAAGAGTGTGCAGAGGCGTGCCATGGAGGTGAATGCAGTAATGCCGGTGGTGCCGACCTATATGAACTGGTCTGAGCAGGAGATACTTGGAGCAGGAAAGATACACCTCGGATCATGCCGAGCCCTGGAAAGTATGCCCTGGTGGTAGATCCGACGTTGTGTGGGCCTACAAACAATGTGAGGTTCACCCGAGTTCTGGTGGACAATGGCAGTGCCATCAACATCATGTACCGAGACACAATGGTGAAATTGGGCATATCGCCAAATGTTGATGCCGAGCAGTTGTACTTTTCATGGGATTGTGCCTGGCGTTTCCTGTGCACCCATGGGCAAGATATGGGTGGATGTAGCATTTGGAACCAAGGATAACTGCCGAGTTGAGAGTATCGAGTTCGAGGTGGTGGACTTGGAGAGTGCATACCATGCATTGCTTGGAAGGCCGGCTCTGGCCAAGTTCATGATTTCCACCCATGTTGCATACCTGAAGATGAAAATGCCGGGGCCAATGGGATCATAATATCTCGGGTGACTACAAGCGAGCCATTCAGTGTGCCTCGGCGGGGTCTAATCTGGCCGAGTCTTTGGTGATGCAGCTGAGAAGAAGAAGCTGCATCAAGTGGTGGCAATGGCGCAGTCACACAGCTCGGCATGTCCGGACTGATGAGCCCGGACTCAACTGCAGCATTCGAGGTGCCCAAGGAGACCAAGAAGATCCCCATTGACCCGGAGCGCGTGGCCTCATTGGGACCGGGCTGGGCGAGAAATAGGAAAGCGCGCTCTGTCACTTCCTCCGTGAGAATCGGGATATCTTTGCATGGTCGGCTAAGGACCTGCCTGGTGTTCCGAGGGAGTTGGCAGAGCACTCTTTATTTGTCAGGCCGGAGGTGAAACCGGTGAGGCAACCGACCCGTCGTCTCTCAGACGACCGAAGACAAGTGGTGCTGGACGAGCTGGCTAAGTTGCTTGCAGCCGGGTTCATTATGGAGGTGCTGCATCCGGACTGGATATCCAATCCGGTCTTGGTGGAAAAGAAGAAAGACGAGCCAGCCGTGGTCAAGGTGTGGCGCATGTGCATTGACTTCACTAACCTCAACAAGGCGTGCCCGAAAGATCCGTTTCCATTACCTCGGATTGATCAAGTGATTGATTCCACTGCTGGTTGTGAACTGTTGTCTTTTATCGATGCGTACTCTGGTTTTCACCAGATACCACTGAACCCGAAGATCAAATAAAGACTGCTTTTATTACCCCGTATGCCGGGGCAACTTATCAGAGGTGTATGCAGAAATGCCTGCACTCTCAAATGGGCAAAAATGTGCAAGTGTATGTCGATGATATCGTCATCAAAACTAAGGAGAAACGTACTCTCCTCGAGGATCTCGAGGAGACATTTGTGAATTTGAGAAAATATCGGTTGAAACTTAACCCGGACAAGTGCACCTTTGGTGTCCCGGCTGGAAAGTTGCTTGGATTCCTGGTGTCGAGCCGAGGTATCGAGGTTAACCCGGCCAAGATCCGAGCTATTGAGAACATGAAATTACCGAAGTGTTTGAAAGATGTGCAGAAATTCACAGGGTGCTAGCCTCGTTGAGCCGATTTGTAAGCAGGTTGGGAGAAAAAGCCTTACCTTTGTACCAGCTCATGAAGAAAAGTACCGGGTTTACATGGACCCCGCAGGCCGACGTGGCGTTCAATGAGCTGAAAAAGATGTTGTCCACCGCTCCGGTGTTGGCATCACCATTGCACAATGAGCCGATGTTACTTTACATTGCGGCCACAAACCGAGTTGTAAGTGTGGCAGTGGTGGTGGAGCGAGAGAAGGTGGCAGGTCGGTGCAGAGACCGGTGTATTACTTGAGCGAGGTGATCTCTACCTCGAAGCAGAATTACCCTCACTACCAGAAGATGACGTATGGTGTCTACCTGGCGGTCAAGAAGTTGAAGCATTATTTCCAGGAGCATCCCATGACGGTGGTGTGCGAAGCTCCAATCTCGGAGATCATCGGGTGCAAAGATGCAACTGGCCGAGTTGCCAAATGGGCGATTGAGGTGTCTCCATATGCACACATTATGAGAGAAGAGATGCAATTAAATCCCAGGCGCTGCCGGACTTCTTTTGTGATTGGGCCGAGATGCAGTATGAGCCACCCAGGCCGGACTATAATTATTGGAAGATGCATTTTGATGGGTCCAAGACAAAGATCGGGCTGGGGGCGGAATAGTCCTCACCTCACCGAAGCGAGATCAGCTAAATATGTGCTGCAGATTCATTTCTCGGCATCAAACAATGTGGCGGAGTATGAGGCCTTAATCCATGGACTCAATGTGGCGAAGGAGATCGGTATCCGGCGTGTGGAATGCTTCGGCGATTCCGACCTGGTGGTGCAGCAATCTTCTGGAACTTGGGATGCTCTGGATGCCAACATGGCGTTATATCGGTTCCATGTGCAAAAGATATCCGGGTTCTTTGAAGGGTGTGAATACAAGCATATACCTCGGACAGAAAATAATGCTGCCGACGTGTTGTCAAAGCTCGGTTCATCTAAAGAGGCAGTACCACCTGGAGTAGCCCTGAATCACTTGAGAACTCCTTCAATCAAACCTTCTCCTGAATCCGAATCTATTTTCATCCCGGCGGAGCAAGAGTCCGGACCTGTTCCAATGGAGGTAGACGTCGGATGCGTCTGGTCGGACCCGGGGACTGCGTGGCAGAACTCGGGGACTGCGCACCGAATCTCGGGGACTGCTCGTCAGACTCGGGGACTGGTCGCAGGATGGTGGAGGAAATAATGGAGGAGATTATGGTGGCCGAACCAATGGAGGTGGACGAGAAACTTTTTCCTTTGCACCCAGTGCCGGAGTGGGCGGAGCAGATCATGAAGTTCATAACAGAGGGAAGCTTGCCAAGTGACACAACCGAGGCTAGGAGAATCCAAAGGAGGGCAAAGGCGTACACCATCATCAACAAGGAGCTCTATAAAAGAAGCGTAACCGAGGTGTTGCAACGGTGTGTCGAGCCAGCTGAAGGCAAGGAGATGCTTTTGGAGATCCACCAAGGAGAGTGTGGACATCATTGCAGCACAAGAGCTCTGGTGGCCAAGGTGTTCAGGCATGGGTTCT
Organism: Poa pratensis; assembly: GCA_947311845.1. Classification (NCBI taxonomy): domain Eukaryota; kingdom Viridiplantae; phylum Streptophyta; class Magnoliopsida; order Poales; family Poaceae; genus Poa; species Poa pratensis. Next base: position 109,305,444 of record CAMZMU010000052.1, read on the forward strand.
ATTGGCCCACTGCTCTTGCTGATGCAGAGGACATAGTCCGGAGATGTGAAGGATGCCAAAGGTTTGCCAAGCAAACGCATATGCCAGCCTCGGCGCTCAAAACAATTCCTATCACTTGGCCGTTTGCGGTATGGTGTTTGGATATGGTGGGAGAGTTCAAACCAGCCCGAGGTAACATGACGCACATACTGGTGATGGTGGACAAGTTCACCAAGTGGATCGAGGTGAAACCAATCCGGAAGTTGGATGGTCATTCAGCAGTGACTTTCTTGAAGGAGATCATTCTGCGATATGGGTACCCCCATAGCATTATCTCGGACAACGGCACAAACTTTGCTGTTGGAGAATTTGCTCGGTTTTGCATGAACAAGGGAATCCGGCTGGACATAGCCTCGGTGGCACATCCGGAGTCTAATGGACAAGTGGAAAGATCAAATGCTCTAGTGTTGGCCGGCATCAAGGCTCGGCTCATTGAACCACTGCTGAAAACGCCGGGGTGTTGGATAGATGAGATACCAGCAGTACTGTGGGGTCTAAGGACCACACCAAATCGATCAACTGGCTATACGCCATTTTTTATGGTCTATGGGGCAGAAGCTATGCTACCCACTGACATCGAATATGATGCGCCCAGAGTGGCAATGTACACTGAAGCCGAGGCAAAAGAGGCTCGGGAGGATGCAGTAGATCTGCTTGAGGAAGCTAGAGAATTGGCCTCATCTCGGTCAGCAATATACCAACAAGGTCTCCGACGTTATCATAGCCGGAATGTCAACCCTCGTGTGTTTCACGAGGGAGATTTGGTGCTGAGGCTGGTGCAGCGCAAGAAAGGTCGGCACAAGTTGTCACCTCCATGGGAGGGACCGTTCATTGTGAGCCGAGCTCTGCTCAATGATTCGTACTATCTTATAGATGCGCAGGAACCAAGGAAAGATGGGCTGGACAACCCCGGATCAGAGGTCAAGCGACCATGGAATGTAGCTCTACTCCGACCTTTCTACTCATGAAGGGCGCAATGTATGTACCTCGGTTAATCCTTAATGAAATGTCGGCACTCCGAGGTTGAAGCTCGGGGACTGCCTCGCTCATGTGCTTGTGTTTTATTTCTGTTTGTCAATTTCGTTCATATGCCGAACTTTTGAACCTCGTCTCAAACTTCAAGTAATGTATGCTGTGTAACTAATCTTGTGACTCGACTGACGAACGCCGAAATGGTAGTCAAGAGCAAAGATGAAAAAACGTGGGAAACATGAAAATGGACTCGGGGACTCGGTCCAAAAAATAGTTCGGCATGTGTCGTTTACTAACCCCTGTCTTTACCTTTCATTTATGTCGGATGATTTTGAAACACACCTCGATTTGCTAAGTACTGTATGCTATAAACAACAATCTTGTGACTCGACTGTCGAACGCCAAAATGGTAGACAAGAGCAAAGAATGCCAAGTATAGTAAACACGAAAGTGAACTCGGGGACTCGTTCCAAAAGGGTTCGGCATAAATTTTAGAAAAGCATGGTTCGGATAGCAAGATTAGAGGTAGCAAGGCAAACTACTTAAGGTCTATTACATCTGAACCCGGCATACCGGGAATTTAATGTTTTTCTTGAGACAAGTTCAGGCCTCGGAACCAGAGACCTCGGTCGCCGAAGTTGTGGTAGTGGGGACCTCGGCGCCGCAGGAACAACCTCGGGCGCAGGAACAACCTTGGTCGCGGAAGCAACCTCGGTTGTTGGAGTGGATGGGGGTGTCCGTCACGTCGGGGGAGATCACCTCGGTGGCTACGGCTTTGCCGGACTTGCCCTTGGGGTTCGGAGGTTCGTCGAAGTTGAAGTCATCATCAGAATCTCAGCCACCTCGGTTGTTTGCCGGCCTTGCCCTTGGAGCTCTGAGGCTCGTCGAAGTCAAATTCCTCGCCGTCAGAGCCTTCTTCACCAGTTCCTTCAGCAGCTTCTTCACCGGACTCTTCTTCCTCGTCCGAGCTCTCTTCATCCTCAGAATAGAGGCGCCCGTCATCGAAGGTCCGGGTGTTTGCATAACTAGCAAAGAGGTCGGCTGCTGCTTGGCGTTTCTCAATGCCATCAGGAGTGGTGTTCCAAGGAGAGCCCTTGCGCAGGGAGGTAACCGTGTGGATCTCAACAGATTCATACCAAGACAGCACGAACACCAGGGCCTTGTCCGCTCCAGCCCGAGCTGATGAGCATCTCCACTCCCGAAGTCTAGCCTCGGCTCCTTTTAGCTTCGTGGCGAGCTCGTCGATGCAAGTGGGAGTCTTAACCTTGGGCCAGAGGGCACGATGGACCTGGATGGCAGCATCTACCAGTTTAGTTCCAATGGCCCTGAGCGGCCTGATCCGAGCATTAAGGGCGACGAGGTGGTCCTGATATCCCAGCTTTCGCCGAGGGTTTCTGTCTCAGCCCTCTTTGCCCGAGCTGCTTGAACTTCTCGGACAGCTTTGTCCTTGGAGTGCTCAAAATGCTCTGAAGAAGACAAAAAGGCTGTCGCTGAATTAAGACATACGGTGGCACGGGGTGTAGGTCGGCGGAAAATAAGGAAAAGGAGAAAGGAAACTTACTATCCATTTGGTGATTAATCCGAGTGAGCTCGGACAACCAACTTTTCGATGTAGCCCGGAGAGCGATCAGTTCGGTTTCGGCCGAGGTGGCGCGGTTCTCCAGGGTCTTGGCAATTTCTTTCTGCTGTTCGGCGGCCTGGTCTTTGACCTTCATAGCGTCCTCCACAGCAGTTTGGCTTCATTAGCCCGGTTCAGCTCTTGTTGCAGCCGAGCTATTTCATCTTCGGCTGTCTTCAACTTGGAGGCATAATCTTTTCGCTCTGCTCCTTTGCTGATAGAGTGAGACTTCTTCAGTGTGTTGTGATCCAGCAGGAGGTTCTTGAAGATTTTGGTCCGAGCATTGTTGCACTCCTGAAAAAATAGAGAGATCAGTTCGGCGGAAAGAGATTTGACACGAATATTGAAGATTTACATTTCGAAGAAATCCGAGGTCTTTTTAGCACCCGACCCAATTGAGTCCCGGGGACTCGGCATTGGCCTCGGGGACTCAGCATTGAAATGACAAGTTTTTGAGATTCAAGCCGAGCAATTTTAACTCGGTGGAGTGTCAATTGCTCAACCCGAATCTCGGGGACTGGGAATAGTGTATGTTTGTCATTTGGTTTCAAAGGAAGAAAGAGAGTTGCGTAAAGAAACTTACCGATGCCTTCTTGCTGCAATCAAGGACCGCAGTCTGCATGTTGTAAATGGACTGGAGCACGGCGCTAGGTCCAGCTGGATGCTCAGAGGTCGGATTAGAGGAGACCTCGGCAGTGTCAGCCGAGTTCCAGTCCATGTCGTAATGCTTCTCCGAGCCTAAGCTGTTCCCGCTCTTGGTCCGGAGTTGCCCGACCTCCCAGCTGCTGATGTTCGGCTGGATGGTAGCAGCGAAAAGAGCTCGGGAGGTGGCGACCTGAGAGCTCGAAGGCGCGGTCTTGGTCAAGGTGGACTTCGGCGCAGGGACATGCGGCACCAGTTGGGTGCTCGCAGCCTTGGGTCCCGGTGGCGGTGGCGGCATCGGAGTTTGCTGTGGCTGTTTGGGGGGCTCACAACTCGAGCTGAATCTTTCTGCTGCTGCTGAAGCTTTTGCTTCTGCAGTTGTTGTTGTTGCTTCTTCTGCTGCTGTTGCTGCTGGTTGCGCGCAGCTTGAGACTTGGGGGAGAGCCGAGGCTCCAGCACGGTCTTAGCCGGAGTCTTGGCGCGATCTGTCTCCGCATCCTTCTGAGGACGCGGAGGAGTCTGATCTGGCGGGAGCAGAGTGTCCCAGGCCGGAGTCAGAGCTCGGCGGTGGAAGTTCGGCGGAGGCGACACGCCCGGGGAGGAGATGGTCCTCTCCGGGCTGTGGATGTCAACGGACTGTTCTGGAGGAGAGGCTCTGGCGGGGCTGCCGAGGTTAACCTCGCCTCGGTTGTCTGAGATTCAACCACTGGAGGCAGTGGTGAATGTATCGAGCTGTGGCTCTGTTTGATCTGCCGCCGGGCTAGACGAAAAAGAAAGATTAAGTTAGAGTATAAAAAGCTTAACCTCGGAACAGCGTGAAAGTAAAAAGGAGCAAGGTGACTTACGCATCTTCCTCCACGGGGCCTCGTTTCTTGTGCCTCCGAGATCTTCTTGGCACGCTTGGCTTTGGGCGCTGCAGTCTCCGAGGTCTTAGAAGCCTCGGCATCCGAGGTACCGGGTCCTGAGCGCTTCCGGGAGGCTGCAGACGCTGGATGAAAGTTCTTATATGTCGGAGGAGCATAGGAAATTGGAATAACATTGACAGGTTCCAGAATTTGGCAATCGTCATCGTCATCATCGGGCCAATCCTGGATGGACGATCGAACTGGTGGGCGGTGCGATGGGCAACCGCGAGTCTTACCCGAGGTGGCCTTGGGAATAGGGAGGTGATCCTCATGTCCGGATCTTCAGCCTCGGCGGCGACCGGAATAGGCAGGTCGGGAGTCCACTCCTTAGAGAAATGGGGCCATCCTCGATTTCCTGTCGAGTGAACTTCTGCAGAGGTGGCGAAGTAAAACCGAGTTAGCACAAGAATCAATACAATGTCGGGGTGAAAATGAAACCGAGGAATATTATACGCCGGGTAAGGTACACTTACTTGGGCTGGAAGGTGATCTCGGTCATAGGGCTTGACACCCCATTTCCACTTATCGGGCATGGTGGTCTTGGCGATGGCCCGGATGCGCCTCTTCACTTCGGAGTCGCTGAGTTCATGTGCTATTCCGGGTGGGTCATAGCGACCACTCATGTGGCAGATCTTGGGCCCGCGCTTGTAGAGGATTAACTCGGCGGGTGATCATGGTGCGCAAATGTCATCTGCTCCCCAACTTTTCTCCTGGAGTGACATCATGGTTTGGTGGATCAATAAAACCTCGGGAGCGTCGGGGCAGGCTCGTAATCCCAGTTGAGTTGGGCAGTAGGGGCTCCAATGGTGAACTCCGGCAAGTTGATGAGGTCTTCGGTGCCCGGGTTCTTCACATAGAAGAAGGAGCGTTGCCATTTTCGGCAGGAGTCCAGGCCCTGAATCCGAGGAAACTCAGAGAGGCGCCGAGGCAAATCGAGGCCGCCCCGCAAGCGGTCATCTCCTTGTCCACGACCTTCTTGTTCGGGACACTTTGTTTCTTGAGCTGGAAGTACTTGGCCCATGACTCGATGCTAGGCCATAATCCGAGGTAACCCTCGGAAAAAGTTGCGTAGGCCGAGAGTTGGAGGATGGCATTGGCGGGCAAGTGGTGTGGTTGTAGCCCAAAGGTGTCCAAGAAGTCCCGGAAGAATTTCCCCGGCCGGGAGCCCGAAACCACGTTCGAAGTGATCCAGGAAGACGACCCGCTCCCCGGATTCCACCTCGGGTTCGATATCTTCTTCTTCGGAACCCGGCAGATGAGATTGGCCGGGATCCGTGAATCTCGGAGCCACTTAATGTCGACCTCCGTGACATCGGATCCCTCCCAGCTACCTCGTTCTCCAGGTGCTCCTTCCTCGGCGTGATCCGGGCAGAAGACATGGACGCTTTCCTGCAGAGAGGGAGGTTCAACCGGGGTAAGTACCTCGGACAATTCAGGATAGCCGGGGTAAATACCTCGGATCATTCGAGACAGCCGGGCTAAAGGATTTAGGCGGGAAACACGCTAACGGAATAGTGAGAACACAAAGATCTACCGATGAGCTAAAAAGGAAAAGTAAATTCGAGTTCATCAAGGGGCAAAACTAAGAGGATAGGCTATGGATGTGTCTAAAACGAGTCTAGATGAGATCTAAAAGTGCTAAAAGAATGCGAGAGTGGATCATCGGATTCATCAAGGTCATCGAGTTCATCGTTAAGGATGAAACGTTCATGGCAATGGAGGGGAACGAAGAAGAACTCACCGGTGAAGAACTCGAAGATCGAGGCTTGATGGCGAGTCGATGTGGCGCGAAGGATCGGCGGCGAGTCACGGCGCAAGGCGCAGCGCGCGTACTCCGGTGCGGCGAGGCGCTCGACGGCGG